>VXAC01000965.1:550174-579460 GCA_013399225.1 Rhipidura dahli
AAAAAAAAAAAAATTGAATTTGATAAACTAAAATCCACAAGCTAAGTGTGTGTGTGTGTGTAGCACTTTCTTTGTGAAGAGTTAATCATGTATTTTAATTTTGACCTCTCTGAATATTTCACATTTTATTGTCATGGCAACTGGTGTTTTTCCTTTAGAAATATCAGCAATTCAAACCATAATTCCCTTCCTCTCTCTGGTTTCTTCATATCCCTGGATTATTTGCCCCAAAAGAACTCCAGTAAACTGTCTGTGATGCAACTGTAACAATAAACTGAGGCAGCGGGTGCATGGGTACAAATGCCTAGTGGGGTACTAGAGTAACTCTCTACATCAGAGATGGATTTTGGCAGAAGCCAGGACTTCTCCAGATGCAATCACAGCTGTTCGAGTTGGATTTTCTGTGTAAGCAACAGCAGAGCCCAATTCTTTGCTTTTTGTGTGAACCCCAGTGCCAGGGTTGGGTATATATATACAATAATCCCCAAAACATAAAACACCAGGAAAAAACATTAAACCACTGTCCTACATTAACTATCATATTAAATCCTAAGTTCATAATTGGGTCTTACGGGGTTTAATCTTCATGGACTGTTGCTGAAGGAGCACTCAGATCCATCAGCAGAAGTTGTGCTAATTAGACCTCACTCTGGAATTCTATTTTACAGAGCATGTGGGCTAAAGAATCCTCTCACACATCACTCATGAGCATTTGGAGGGCACCTTAAACTCCCAAATGAAATATTAGTCCTTATGTCATGTGAGATGGTTTGGGTCATGTGGGAGTGCAATATCCTGAAAGCCGAGCTCTGCCCAGAGCAGAAAACATACTTGTGTATAGCCAAGATGAGAATTTTGTAAACAGACAAATAAAATGTTTTAAAATGTATATCTTGCAGTGAAAAATGCAGCAGATTAATATGAAATATGAGTAGCATTTTGCTTCCTTGGTGACTTCTTATTTATAATAATTTTTTAGATATGGAGCAAACAGTTCCACGAGTACAGGATTTTACAAAGCCTAATGAAGATTTTTAGTGAAGACGTGTCTCGCAGCAGGGTTCACTCTGTTTCTTTAAGGTGAAAACACTGACAGCAGCTATTTCTCCAGGAAGCTTTTCCTGGTCTAGGGAAATTCATAATGCCTTTCTCCTGTGTAAATTATCTGATGTCTAATGGTGACAGACGCGTACACACATACACAGACTGTGATTGCATAAGCCTGGTTTCTTGAGTAAACCATGCTGAAACAACCCATCAAGAATGCTAATCAGAATTTGAGACCTTCAAATGCCATACGAAGTAACACAGCTACTGCTTGTCATGCAGTTGCAAAACATCTATACGTAGGTCCCATATAGGTGTGCACGTAGAGTTTATAGATAGATGTGTACATATTTGAGTATGTATCTATATCTGCAGAGTTTCCATGTGTTAGAGTCCCTTCTTCAGCCAGCTCATTATTGGTTTTACTGCTTGTGTAACTGTGAATGAGTATTAATTTGAGATGGCTCAGTTTGCTGCATGATTCAACCCAAGTGTAAAAGGAGGCAGACTATGTGGAATCTCATTTCCCCATAATACAGCCTGGGGTAAATGGGCCCTGGACACACACGTATTTAGAAATCTGACATACCTGTGAAACTTTTTTCACCACTCTGATGAATATGGAGACACCGGTGTGAGTTTTATACACTCTGCTCATCAGGCCAGTGTATAGAAACTTGCTGAGCTGAGACATAAATATGGTCTAATCATCAAATGCGGATTCAGGTCTCTCCTGCTGAGCAGGTAACAGTCCAAAGTGTTTAAACTGATACCTGCCCAGCATGTGGTATCTTAATCAGCATAACATTCCTGCACTTCCTCCCTCACTTTGGTCTACAGAGACAATGACCTCAAGAAGACAATTTCATTTTAGTGTTCAAATTTGTCTATATGAATATATTTTTAACTCCTGCATTGCCTGGCGGGTGGGTGAGCTTTGCATCTTCTGTGCAAAAGAAAAGGTCACTCGTATGTAGGGAATGATAAAGAGGTCATCAGATGGAAGGTAGAAAACTGAGAATCTTAATGAGCAGTTTAAGAGATCTCAATTTATTTTTTTTCAATTTTTACGGTTTTAGACCAAAAAGCAGAAGTTGGGCTGACATGGAACCAGGAAGTTCCAGACAGGAGCAGCTCGTCCCTGAAGATGCCATCTCCGCATCCCTTACGCAGGCACAGACGCAGTGTCTGAGGTCTGCCAACGCCTGCATGTGCCATCATCCCTCTTTCCGGGCAGCTCCAGCCAGAAGGGAAAATTTGGGTTTCCCACTTCTACTCAACTCCTTCTGGGCACAATCAGGGTGTGTATGAACTTTAAAAGAAGCCAGTGGTTGCTTTTTGAACTCCAACTCTGTTTATTGTGATTAGGGACGTATTTCCTTCAAGGATGTCATACTGGTGCCTGGCCAGAGGCAGGGACCAAACTCCCTGAAAACCATGGAATTCATACGTGTCCAGAACAACTTGCATCTCAGTTTTTGGACAGGCTGGCAGACTGGGAAGGGGTGTGAAACCTTCAATACCAGAGTCCAGCCTTGAGCATCCTTCCTCCACGCCTCTCCTTGGAGGCTGGGTGTTCCCAGCACATTCCCTTTCTGCCTCCCAGTGAGCTTTTTAGTCCCTGCCCTTCCTACAAACCACGGAGACACCCAGTGTTCCCTTCCAGGTAGGAGAGCTCCTGGAAGAGCACGGAGAGTCTCCCAGGCGCCTTGGCCTGATTTCCCACTTTCACCGCGGCGGCAGAGCCGGGTGGCAGCCGGAGCAGCAGCGGCAGCAGCGGAGCTTATCTGCAGCTCCCAGCACTTCCCCCGGCGTGCGTGTGGGAGCCGGCGTGCCACGGCCTTCCAGCGCCGGGGGGGACAGCCACGGCCGGGCCAACAGGAAGGCTCCCTCGCCGTGCGCCGCATGCCCGGGCCCGCAATCGGGCGGCTGCAGGGATTTCCCGTCCTTTCCGCCCGGGCGGCTGCGAGGCCGCTCCATCTCTTCCTGCGAGGCCGGCGAAGCGTCGGCAGCGCCCGCTGGGCCTCAGGAAGCCGCCGGCCATGAGCGAGCGGCGGCGGGGGCGAGGAGGTGACACTGGCCAAAACCCATTTGTTTGGTGGCCGCCACGCCGACACGCGCTGGCCGGGCTGGAGGAAAACAAAAGCGGGATGTCTGCTTCAAAAAAAGGCAGGAAATGGAGCAGCGCGGGGGACGGAGAGACCTATTGGGACTGGGCTGGGGCTTCTTTCTTAACCTATTGTTTCGTTATATATGAAAAAGGAAAAAAAAAAAAAAGAGAGAGAAAAAAAGAAAACAAATTGAACACATCCTGTGACCTCTTATCAAGCCATCGGGATGAAAAGCAAACGGCTCATTCATCTAAAGACTCAGGGTGTTTTTGATGTGGCTGCTGGACTCGTTAAATCCGGCAGGCCAGGCGGGCACAGAGGGGCCGGGACCAGCACCCTCCCCTCCCTTTTTATGACTCGTGGGCCAGGCAGAAGCTGTTTGTTTGCCAGGGTTTCTATAAACAGCGTTAGGCATTTCCCAGCTGGCGCTGGCCCCCAGGGCCTCTGTTCCCTGTGTGCAGGAAGTCTTTCATTCCCTTCTTATCTGCAAACCAGAAGATTTTGATGGCTGATGGTTCTGCTTCATGTCCCCTCCCTTTTTGTGGACATAGACCTATAATTTTTCACTTCTCTTCTTCCCAAGAAGGTGATATTTAAGGGATTTGAGACACTACTTTCTTTAGCTCTCACCTATGATATTATTTTTTAAAAAATTATTCCTTTATGACTGCTGTACTCATGAAGAAGTGGACTTATACTCTAAAGTGCTACAAGTCTGACCGAGCAAGACCTCAGTGGGTCCTGGTTCACAAAACATCCACATAAACTTGTTTACATCATGCCTATAAAAAAGCCATATTCAATTCTTGGATCTTTGGCTAAGCTGTTAGATTTTTAAAACCAGGGAAGGTCATTAGGTCACCTATGCTAAGCTGCTTTATAATTCCAGTCTTAGTATTTCACCCATTTCCCACTGTAGTGGGGCTAATAAATCATTTTCCACTAAACTATATCTTTCAGAAAGGCATCCACTCCTGATTTGAAGGCTTCAAGAAGTGGAGAACCCACTGTATGCACTAGGAGCCTAGACATTCAACTTAAACAAAGCACTTGAAGCTCATCTTTTGAGCAGAAACTAGAGTGCTGTTCTGACCCATGATGCAATCCTATGGACAGGGTCTTTTCCAGCCTAAGAAGAACACAGTTAAGTGAATAACTCTGCTGAGCATATATATAAAAGACATAGCAAGGAGTCATTATCTGATTCAACCAACTTAAACCTAAAGAAAACTGAAATTACCAGAGATACATCCTTTTTTTTTTTTTTAAATGGTGTTCAGCCTGGCTGGTGGCTTGCACTGGCCTCACTTGAAGACTCTACAATAATGGCCACCCAAAGGGCGTCACAAGTCACACAAGTATTATTGAAATCTCAGGGACTGGGAAGGTCCTTTGAGTATAAATGTGAGGACTGCAACTCCCGCAGCTTGGAGGAAGGGAAATTGTCCATCCCAAAAGTCTTTCATGAGGAAGGGCAATGTGTTTTTACTGCTCTATGTCTGAGAGGAAAGCCAGGAATTCTCAACAGTTTAACTCCCTTGCCTGCTCCAAGTGGGTAGTAGGAATTTGGGCTGTGCTGACTTGATCCAACACCAGAAAATCCCACAACCATTCTATCTCCATGCCATAGCCAGTCCACTGAATAATTAAAACATCAGCAGGTGCCTGCAAAGAATTGCCCATAAGTGTAGACTCTCTTGGTACTCAAACGGATTTAAAATTTTCAGCGCAGATAACGATTCCTACAGCAAATTTAAATGAAATTTATAAACACATAACTGAAAATTGGATCATGATACAGTTAAGATCATTTCTTGAGGTGCATCACTGCTACTGGTGTTTCATTTTCTAGAAAGCAGGACATGGTAAAGTGCAATGATACATCATTATGAAACACTGTTTGGAAGCTCACTTGACCTTTCAATCTTGGTACTTTCCATATTAATCCCATGCTGCATAAATTATAAGAGGGAAGATAAATATTTAGTTTCTTACTGTTCTGAACAAAGTCCCACAATGTTTTCTTTGCTGGCTGGAGCAATTCAGAGCAACCAGGAAGGAGGCAGGCAGCCTGGTTGTCTTCCCAGGATACTGGTAACACAGACTGCACATCTAATTGCAAAAACAGAGAGTAAGGAATGGAATTTCAGGCAGGCTTTTTTCGGATTTTCAGAGAGACATAAATACAGGAGAATGGAGGAAGAAAGGGAAGTAGAAGGCTAAGGAAAACTACTTTATTCAATTCACTGACACTGTGGTACCTAAATTTGCTGTTGATTTATGGAAAGGCTTTCAAAGCCCCCTCCCTCAAATTAATATTCAGTACAAATTACTCTCAGAGGATTTGAACATTTCCCCACCAAGTACTCCAGAGAAGAAAAACCAAAAGATCCTTCCAAATCAAAACATAAAGCTCAGAATCTGATTTTTCTTTCTTCTATGATTTATCAGTCTAAATTAATACTGTTTGGTATGAAAATTTTGCCCAGAGGATTTACATATATGTAAGCAATTTTCCTCTTATTCCCACCACAGTGTTGGAGTTAAAAGCATTTCAAGAACTTTATCAAGCTGCCCAGTCAGTCTAATGGTTAACTCAAACCAATTACCCTGAGTAACATCAGTGCTTTCTTTAACTAATTTATCCTTGGCTATCTTCAGTGAGCTAAATCCATGTACTCGAGCCTCTTGCAAGTTCCCATGAAGTTAAGCTCCAGTATTTGGCTTCAGAAGAAGCAGAAATTGCACAGTGCAGGGACTGTGAGTTAAATCACTATTGCAGATGATTGTAGAACTACAAGGAAAGAGGTCAAAGATGGATCTTTATATATATAATGTTGGTACCACTTGTGAAACTGGAGGGACAAGTTAAGGCAGAGAAGTGAGGAAGCTGGGAGACAGCTGATTAAAAACTGATAGCTCATATTTCTAGGAAGTTTGAAACTGCGTAATTGTCTCTTTTTTTAAATTTTTTTTGTCTTGCTGGCAACTTGAACAGCTGATGTCAGAGACTTCTTAGTTTCTAGATTCTAACAGAAATGACACACATCAAATAAGCAATCAGTTTTTGTGTGGAGCAGACTTGGAATTTATAAGGCATGTTCAGCTGCTGAGTTTCCTGGCCTCTTACAAACTTTTCATTTGACTAAAACAGCAATATACTGGTGGTCCTGAGGCAAAAAGGACTTGCAGAGCCTTTAGAGGGAGTCCTATACAAAGAGTAAGTGTGAAACTCTTGAAGTCTATCTTATCCCCTCATCGAGTGTTAATGGGATTTGTATTGATTCATTGATGGGAGATTACACTCCTTAGTGTCTTTGTCATTAATACTTATTGGTAAAATGTACAACATGTGGAAGGTCAATATCTCATCCATATCCTTTCTTCTTTTTTCTAATTTGGTTTCTAGTAGTTGGAAAAGGGGCTCTGAGATAACAGCCAAATGGAACAGGGGTTGTTAAAGAGGCTCCAGCTACCAGCAGCCAAGAGGAAATCTTCAAATACTGATTTTCACAAACAGATTGACTTCACTTCTTCCTATACATACAGTACCAGAATGATTAAAAAAAAGTTAGACAAATATTTATACATATGGCTAATGAGAACACCTGGCATCGCAGGAAAACAAGCTAATGGGAAAGAGATGGAATGGATGTGGATCTCACGGTGTGTATTGCATCCCAAGCAGCTTGTTTCCTCTACCGCTATCTCCTTCAAAGAGCCTTTTGCTCCAGAGAATGAACGTGCTGGAGCTGCTGCCCTTGAAAGCAGTTGGGTTCCCACTCTACCTCAGGGCAAAAGCAAAAGCCATCATCCTTTGGAGGAGGGCTTGTTAAAACCTTCAGATGCCAATGCATTTGCAGGGATGTTGGGAAGGCTGGTGATGGCATTTGGACAAAGATATTTGTCTCCCAGGACCTGGGCTGGCACTACCAATTTATCTCATGCTGACCACAAAACAACCATCACCTGATAAAGACTTTCATTTATTGCCAGTGACTGGTAAACCTCTGGAGGTTTGCTTGGGACAAATACCAATTCAGCTGCCAAACCTTATCTGAACTATCTGAACCTCTTGTGTCTAAAAGAATTGGGCTGGAAATCTCATCGGGTAAGGATTTACTCTGTGATTAACTCTAGTTATTGCTTCCAGATGGGTTAGAATTACTGGCATAACTGCCCCTTTTGCTTGGTATTTGGTGTATCCAATTCTGGCTTGGAACATGGGAGAAATGTATAACTGACCAAAAAATACATGCAAATTTTATATTATTTAAATGTTGATAGTTCTTAATTTTCTTAGTTTTTATCTTCCAGTCTTCATTTTGTATCTGTTCCTGAACTGTAGAGAAATACGAACTTTTTCAGCAGAGAGCCTTCTGATTTCAATGAAATCTTTGAACATTGGCCTGCCTTGTTTTGGTAAGACATAATAAAAGTAGATAATCAGGAAGAGTGGAAGATGATCGTACCACCTCAATTTAGGAGAGATGAAGCCAGTATACATACTGATAACTGAAGTGCCTCACAGTACTTTTTTTCTTTTGTTTTCCTCTTTACATAAAGAAGTCAGAAAAATAGTCTGTTGAGAGATGCTCAGAATTCAATTTCTAAATATTTTGTTTGCTTGTTTACATTTTTACAGTGTGCTCACATTTTTAAGTGCAATGTTTCATTCAATCAATAAGTCTTCCCCCTCCTCTCCTGCCCTAATTTCTTGGTTTTCTGACATTCTGAGGAATTGTTAACTGGTGTTGATGGACAACAGTGCCAACCTCCTTGGCCAGACTTCTTTTGAACAAGTGGAAAATTGAAAATTCCTTTGCCTTACTCTTATGGAATAAACCAAAGGCTGCTGCAGCAGTAAAGAAACCAGAAAGATAGTGTCATTGGCATGAGGAGGGAAGAGTCTGGCACTGACAATGGGCTGGGAATCTGTGAGAATGAGAACGTTGAACTTTACATGATAAGTGCAGGATGCAGACAGGGACTGAGGTTGTTCACATGTTTATTTAGTGTCAAGCCATTGCTTGTTAGGGGCTGGCAGATACACCAGAGGAATTGGGATTAAAAGAAGCTGATAGGTTTGAAAAAGCAAAATGTATCTTGCAAGTGAGAAGACAAAACGTCCATTACTATAAATCTATGATATGTCCACAAGCACCATGAGATTTTGATGGTGCAGCATCTTCATGCAAGTTCATCTAGTGATTACGAAGGGAAGAATTCCCAAATGACTACAGGTCAATGGTCCCTCTAGTTCTCTAGCCTGTCTCTGACAGTGTCAATTTGGAAAGAGGAACTGTGGAGTAGTTTCCCAAGGGAAGCAGTGGAAGTCCCATGTCAGGGGACTTTTACAACTACACCAGACAAAACACTAGAAAATGTACTGTGGCTGTAGCGAGCAATTCTGCATCAGCAGGGAGATGGGTTGAATGATCTAATATGGCTCTTCCATCTGCAATTCCTGTGAGTCTATGAATCACATTTCTGTGTGGCAATGCAGCCGAGTAAATACAGTGCAGAGCAGTAGCAGCAGCTATCTTGGTATCTCTGTAACAGTAACATGAGTAAATTAGGCAGACAAATTCCAAAAAGGGATATATTTGAGTCTCCAGTTCTAAATCCATCTGTTCAAACTGGCTATAGCACAGTATGCAACTGCTAATTCCTAAGTGGTTCAGGCTGGATAACAAGATATTTTGTGTCAGGTATGCTATTAGCAAAGAACTAACCCATTATTTGTTCCTGTTCTGCTGTGCAGAGGTAGTGTTCCCTAACCAGGCACATTTTGGATTAATACAAAGGCTGGCCCAGCTATCTATAGCCCCTGTGAATTTTAACTTTAACCATATGGAAGGATCTTGCAAAAGTAGATTATAAAAATTGAAAATATGTCAGTTTAAGATGCAGAGTGTCTCCTGACTGGGAAAGCAAGGGTGGAAGGACTGAAACATCTTATTACCAGACAAATGTGCTCAAGCTTTAGCCTGGTGCTGCGCCTAGATGATCCAGACAGAAATGAATTCATGGACAGTTGGGTGGGTGTCAAAGCTGACCATATGTCAGCCTAACCAGACATTTCTTTTGTGCATCCAACCAAGTCCAGTGGGTCAACTAGGCTTAGAAAAACCTCTAACTTTGTTGATTGATTTGGGAAAGGGAAGTATCAAACATATCAAACTCCACTGTCAACAGTAATCACCACTAAACAGGATTATGTGGAACAAACTTTCAAGATACTTCTGTGGAAATAAGGGCCATATACAGAGATGTTACACAGATGTTACACAGTTGACAAAAAGTCCAGTGTTTCAGTGATTACCTCACAGGAGAAATTTCTCTAGCAGCCAGGAAGATACTTCTTCATAAATCAACAGGAAAGGAAGCGTTTATGACTTTTCTTGTTCTTTTTAATCTGGTTGCAAACTCCTACAATCTCAACCACCAATGGTTTATGTTTCTCATCACTGCTCAATCCATCCCCTCACAGCCATGATCCACCCACAGCCCTTCTCAACTATCTTCATTAAGTGTTACTCAGTTTCCTGGGATTGTAGCATGCTATTTCTGCCACACCTATGGGACTATATTTGATGGCTGGTGATCCCAAAAAGTTTTTTCCCCTTAAATGGCTTCTGAGAGTGCAAGAAGGTCACCACCTCCTGAGCATCACTTCTAATGGGGGAGGCTGCAGCACCTACAGCACATCCAAACCCAGAGACTGGGCCTTTACACGGGACATCATTTGAGACTAAATACATACATTTATTTGTGTGTGTGAGTATCTCAACCACACCATGAAATATCCAGGTTTTTAGTTGTCAAAAGGCCTCCACAAGTACCCTGACAGTTCATGAACATACTGAAGAATTCACTTTCATGACATCTAGACCTGGTGGTTTATTCATTCTGAACTGCAACATCATTTCTTCGCTATTCTTCATTCATTTTTCCCTCATTTAAAAAGTTTCATTCACCCAGTCATAAATAAGCAAGTAAATAAATAAATAACCAATCCCACACCTTTGTGAAGAATGAAATTGAACTGTTTATAAATAAACCATAAGCTGAAATGCTTTTGCATAAACTATTTGATAAACACTTAGGAAAAGAGCTATTGGGAAAAAAAAATCCATCTTTGTATTTTTCATTGGGCAAATGAAAACCGTTTTTAGGTAGGAGAAATATTTGCACCTTTTCCTCTGTTTTTGAACTGGCTTGGTATAAAATTCGGTATCAGAGAATGTTGAAATTGGTAACAGATTACTGCTTGAATGTAATAGTTAGAAAGTTTTTCTACTAATGCTTAAAAAAGACTTGGGCTGGTTTATTACTGTTAAGGGAGAATGTCTTGTCCGTAGCTGTCTTAAGGTTTGGCACCTGATCTGGACAAATCAGCCGAATCCCCTTGACAGTCAAAGGAAAGAAACAGGCTCCTTTCCAGCCCAGCCCAAGAAAGACATCTGCAGTAGGTGCTATGAAGAGCTATGAAGAGACAACCTGGACAAGCAGCTTTGACACCTAAGTTTTGGCCTGTTAAAGCTGGACTAGATGAGTTCCCCCATAAGGTCCTCTCAAACTAAGAGAACATTTGTTTCCCATGCTATTTACAGTTGTTACTCAATGGCCAAAGGGCCTATAGGCATCAGATGAACTATATCTGTATAAACCCAGTAATAACAAAATGCAGAATCTTTGCCATGCCTGTAGAATGAATGCCAGCATTTAATAATTAGATGTGTATATTTACAATATATCTGTTTTGTACCAGGATTTACCAGAAAGGAACCTAAAATTACAACAAACAAACTGCTTATACAGCTTCAGAGCAAAACAGACTGCAACCAAATTCAGGAAGGATTATTATTACCTGTAGGTTTCTGGATTAAGCAAGGCATTCACTGAGAGGTTTGTACTACAATATAGCCCCCAAACTTAAATGTTGTGACATTAGCAAGTAGCTTATAATTAAAGTATGTTGCCATTTCACCAGGCTTTCATTTATAGGATAAAGTGCAAATTCTATTCTCTGTGAACTTTAGATGCATCCAACTTTTTTCTTTGTTCTTTTCTTTAAAGCTTTGCAACAAATGCATCTCCATATGCTTATATTAGTTAATCTAGTATTAAACATATTGGCTGCGCAAAATGTTGGCATGCATTAATAAATGTTTTCGGTTTTTTATTCTTTTTTTTTTTTTTTCCCCTTACTTTAAATTCTTCCTTTGACTACACAAGCAACAGCTGTCTAGCTTCCTGTTCAGTACTGGATCTAATGCCTCTGCAGAAATCTAGGTCAAAACACTTGGAATGCATGAATATCAAACAGAGTTTTCAAAACAGCAAATGAATACATCTTTAACTGGTGACATTTTCCTGTAGCATATGGCTGCAAGCTCAGGGGACTGCATGCTTTTTTGATGAATATGTTCCGTCAAAAACTAAGGAATGGCAGTGGGCTTATATCACCTTCTGTTTTGCCTTATGAAATGATAATACAAACTCATAAATGGATACTGCTATCACAAGACTCCTGCCTTTTGTCCAATCCCAAAGTAGTACAAGGCCTACTGGTTAAGAGCCTCACTCTTTGGTCATGCTAAAGTATGAAAGATAACTGTCAAAGATGCATTTCTGTAAAGCACTTGCCCATGTCACGGAGGGCGTAAGATTACCTGCATTTCCATACGAGTGGATAACAGCAACATACGGCACCAGGAAAGAGGCACACATTAATTCTAGAATTCCACTAAGACATGAAATCCTGCATATAATTTCTTCAAAAGAATGGCACAGTATAACAAAGGTAATATTGATACAGTTTAGCTTGACAATGCAAATGCAAGGAAAGTTGTACATTTTTAATGATAGAAATAAAAGAATACGAGTATAAAGAAATAAACTAAAATTAAAGTGCTGGCTTCTCAATAAGCCCCATATCAACATAAAAGTGCCAGTCCAAAGGCAGCTGCTCTAACAAGCTTGTCTGCTCCTCTCTGAGAAGAAAGCACAGGTTTGGCAGCAACACCAGAGACTGATGAATAATTAACCAACTACCAATTCTGACCAGTAGGAAACGATGAAGCAATTATTTCTGGTCTGGTCTGGTTTCATCTTCTCAAACAGTAAATAAGATTCCTGTCTTATACCTCCTTAGGCTGATGAAACAGGTAGAAAAATCTTCTAAATACTTTTGAACATTCCATAAGACCTAAGGTTGGAAATGCTTGTCAGCTGGAAGCACGCTGGCTCACTTGTGGGATTTGCAGGGGCTTGTGGAGGGTTTTAAAACAGGAGTGAGGCCAAAGTCTCTGCAGGTTCTGACCTCCAGTACCCTGAGAGATGCAGTGGGGCAAGCGAATCCTGAATTCAGGTTCTGTTCAAAGTGGCCAACAGGTTTTTTTCTAGGTTGACACTCATGGAGCAAATGTGAGAATTGAGCCCATCTGGATAAGTTCTGATCATACAGAAGTGTTTTCATATGAAAGTCTGATTTTAAACAACTATTTGAGTGACATAAAGGCTGTGTGATGCTGAGCATGTATCAGGACTTCTCCTCTGTTTTGAAGTTTCTTTTCAGTTATGCCCTTCTTCATCTCCCAAGTGCCATATTACAACAATCAAGAATCTAAATTTCACTGTTCCTCTCTGATACATCACCAATTTCACACCACCTTGCTGTCTCAGCCTGTAGCTCCAGGCAGAGACTGAGGAAATAGAGTCTGAGAGGGGAAAAAATGTCAGAATTCAGTGGATTTTGAGTAATTTTTAAACAGTTTTTGTTAATAAAGCCAGCTCACTAAAAGATGCATGGATGAACAAAGGAAGTGGTCAAAAAAGAATGATTATCATTAGCCTCCTATGCACTCCTCACAGTTTATAGGAAATATATCTGTTTTCAAAGCTGTTTAAGATACGTGCTTTATATACTTTTTGTAAAAAAAAAAAGTAATTGGTTAAATAAAAATGAAAAAATATAAATCCTTTTGAAACAGATAGTTTTGTTTCCCTGCACTTTTCTTCTAACTGCAGCTTTAGAAACATACAGTCTTTTTTTCTTCCCTCTTTGTCTTCCTTGCTGTCTTTTATATGTCTTATTGTCACTGGGGTGAAACTTCTCTACATTTACCCCTACAAAGGGAACAGCACACGTTTAACCTTCACACTTTGAGCAAGTGTATTTTTTATGAACATCCTTATCAGCATAATATTTATAGTAGGGGTAAACTGATTAAACTATGGATGTATCTAGCCACTGGTGACCCCTTCTTTATGTCACCCAGTGGTCCACTTAATATCTTCTCCCTGGTTGAGCAATATTAGCAATTCATCCCATGTTATCCATTTGAATGACTCTTCTGTATTTCAGCAAAATAAAACATAAGGCCATTTTCCCAACACCTTTCCAAGCACTTGGATGACATATTTTAAAAATATTCTTTCTATTTATGACACTTTAAATTTTTATTGTTGTAATGGTTTAACTTAGGTACATTTTTTCTCTCAGGAAAGTAGTCAAATTTAAATTCACTTGATGTGGGCAAATGAACCAAAATGCCTGGTTGGCACAGGATGTGAAGTAACAAATTAAATTACTTCATTTTGAAGATGAAGATATATTTTCTCTGAAATCAACAGAAAAAAATAGCACAACTTAGTTGTACTTTCTTTTGTTCTAAAATTCCTCTATTTACATTAAAGAGAAGGACTTGTATCAGTCCAACTATGGGAAAGAAAAAGCCAGCAGAGCTACACAGCCAGCTGAGCAGGGACAGTAATGTTTGAGCTGTGAAAGCAAAGCTCATTTATGTTCTAAGCTTATTTTATTTTTCTTAAATCAACATTAAGAAGGAAAAGTTGAGATATTAATTACCCGTTTACTGCCAATGTAGCGGAAAATGTAATTTATAGACCGCTTGCAAAAAAAGTGCTTGCTTAATTTAAGAACTCATATTATTCAAATAACATTTTGAATTTGATTATTCGTATAATTGAAATGTTGCTCTCGCAGCCTGAATTGCTTCTCTGAGTTACAACCTGAGCAACAGTTAACTAAGATCATACTCACTGTGGAGCTTGCCATAAATGTGAGCAGGAAAGGGAGGGAGACTAAGCCAATGTGCAGCACTTACCTGGAGAAATTTATGGGCCAAGCATGAAGGTTTAATTGGAATTTGACATTTTCACGGGTTCTCTACGCACAAAGTTGTTGCCACGCCCTTTATTTTCCCATATGGACTGTATCAAATTAATTTGGCCCCACAGATCTGCAGCCCTGAAATGAGTGATCTGCAGGAGGCAAATTGTCTATGTCTGAGCTGTCTGTGCCTTCGATCAGTCATCGATCACTGCGTTGTGACCTAGGCACAACCAAATTTATATTCTGGTTCACTGAGCCAAAAATTCTGGTACTGCAGATGTTGAAAGTGAAGTTTGTCCAGTCCTTCTCTAAGAGACTCCTGAAATCTCTACAGTGCATTGCCACTGAATACAATCTGGGGAACATGAACACTGAAAGCAGGGATCTGCACTTCTGAAATTCTGACATGGATAATATGAAATGGATTTCCCTTTTCTTCAACACTAAGAAAAAACAGCGCAGAATCAATACCCCCAGATACTGGCTATCTATTGACTAAAAGCTTCATTTTGCTTAGGAAAGATACCTTTGAACTCAAAGATATCTGCTTGTACCTTTGCAATTTCCAAAGTAAGTGTTTCCTATCCATAGTGAGAGGGAGAAAGATTAAGTGGGATGAAGCACAAAAGCAGCATTTCATACTTGGCACCTAAAACACTCATGGAAATAAACCTTTGAAGCATAGAGCACATGAGGCTTTAGTGAAACTGGAGAAGACCTGCTTCATATGTCAAAAATGGATTAAGATATTTCAACAATCTTGCATCCATACAGAATGGGTCTGAACTGGCCTAGTGCATGTTTGATTTCAATGCACCTGGACTTTCTTAGTAACAGTATCTCAGCTTTTTCAGGATTTAGAAAAGAGATTCAAACAGATCTAGCACTAATTTTTAAATTCTCTACAGCAATTGCATGCCAATTGCTTTTTTACTTAATATGTAAAGGATATTTTAATTATTTATAAGTTATAGGTTATATATAATCATTAACAGTAATTTACTATCCTTGGCACATTTTCCATGACATTATCATCCTCTCTCTACCTGGCTGTTAGTGAAGCCAAGGGATCCTCAGGACAAACAGAAGCAGAAGCTCATGGTAGAGACTACAGGAGAAAAACGTTAAGATCTTTCTTCTTAACAAAGAAATAAACTGAGAACATGACAAAAATTCATAATGGAAGATATAGCCACAAAATTTTCTCAATTGCTATTTGTCTATGATACATTCATTAACTTGGGCAAGCAATATAAACTCTTTCAATCTCTCAAAATGACTGAAAACTTCTTTTGCTGAAAATTATAAATGATAAAATTAATATTAAAACCTGAATTTCACTCAGAAACACTTAAGAAATGTTTATAACCAAGCAATAATAAAGTGTTGTAACAAAAAGGTGCCCCATATCTTTAGGTACAGATATTTTTCCTTCTGTTACATATGACTAGAAGTTCTTAGGAAAACATTAGTCCATCGTGAAAACTTTCTGGCCACTGATGTTGTTACTTCAAATCTAATGACATCTTGCTAAATCAAACAAATCAAAACAGACCCCAAACTGAGGGATTTTCAAAAGGAAATGTGATGATTCATGTCTCATTGAGTTTAAATACCTAACTTCATCAGAATCTAAAAATCCTATCCATAGTCAAAGATTTGGTGTATAACAAGTTGGAAGGATTTTAAATGACAGATGAGCTTTGAGAATTATGGATGAAATTAAGTAGAGGCTTTTTTTTTTTCCCAAATTCTCAATGTCTCCAACAACTATGCTTCATACTTTGCTGCTGAGAATATGAAACACTTCGACAGCCAATGGCACGATGTTTGCTGGGTTTTTTTCACACCCTTCTTTCCCAGCTTGTCTTTTCTTGTCTAGTCTTTTCTTTTCTAAACAAGTCTAATTCACTCTTCACATTTCAGCTTCCCCATCCTCCAATCTTTATTATTCTTTCCTTCTAGTCAGCCTGCCTTTCAGCTGAGAAAGAGAGGGGTTAATAAAGCCATGATTAAACTGTAAAAGGCTGACATTTAGATATCAACTATGAATCAACAGCTAAGTATTAGTGAAATGATTTTGTAATTTTTTTTCCCCTAACACGGGCACCCCGTGCTGCAGCTCTTCTCTTATGTTCCACTTTTCCAAGGTGCAGAGGGAGAAATCACAAAGTGGTGTCACTCCATCCATGGCCTTGCCCGGCCCTATGCTCACCTGCCAAGTCTCGCCTGCCGAGTCTCGATGATAAAAAAATCAGAATCTTTTTTGCCCTGAGAAACTAAAGGTGGCATTATTAAACCCATTGGAGCAGCTTATCTCGGGAGCATTTCACCCTGGCTCACAGGCAGCAACTGAGGCGCGAGCCAAACTAGACAGAGAGAGACGGAGGAGAGGAAAGAGGCAGCACAGAGACCCCATTAGCGATTCCCCCGCTGCAGTCTGAGTGGCAGCTGGGAACAAGGCACTAACTGTTTGCCTGTTGCCCATTCTTGTGTTATTGGGTAAAATAAAAGTTCTTTTCTCTGAGAATCTTTGTACAATAAAACAACTCTCAGTCATTCGCGAGTCAGGGGAGAGGAGAAAAGGGCCTCAGTGTAAAGTGCTGCAAACTGGCACATTGTTTCCAGTCATTTTCTCACTATTCACATATAAGGGGAAAGAAGAGGGGGGAAAAAAAAGGGCAGAGGGATGAGAAAGGAGGGGGAGGGAGGAGGGGCGTCTCAGGGTATCTTTTGACAGAAATGTCAGATGAGCGGGGCTGCCGGGGGAGGAGAGGGTGAAGTGTGTGTTGAAGGAGGGCAAGTTTTGCCTTAAAGTCTCCAGATGAACTCCTGGCCACACACTTCCCCAGCCCTGACTCTTTGCCCGTCACCTTTTTCTCTCCTTGGCTAAGATGGGATAGAAACCAGCTTCTCTGAGACCTGGAGGTCGGAGTGATCCAAATGCTGCTCTGCAGAGAAAGGACAAGATGGGCACTTCTCTCCCTCCCCTTGCTGCATTTCTCATGGCTTTCCTAATAACAGACACACTTAGCAATTTAATTAGCAGAAACTCTACAGAGCTGAAGGTCTGACTCCTGCACATGACATCTTCTATTTCCAGGGATCAACAGCATAATAAATAGCCACACAAAGGTTTTTAATGAAATCTTTTATTCAAGAATCTTGCATGAACTTGGCTCATATTAGGTGTTTCCACAATAATAATAATTAAAAAACCAAAGAGCCACATGACACTTGTCAAATGCACAAAGTAGGGCACAATAATTCCCTAAACCACAATAGCAAAACTCCTCTACCATTTGGATAAACCAGCATCTGGAAGTCCTGACTGCAGGCTCTCTACTCAGAAGTTACATACGGAGGTCTGAAATTTGGAGAAAAGAATTTACTCCAGCCAGAATTCAAGATCCTTCAAATAATTGTGAAGTAACAACAAAAGTGAATACAGGACTAGTGGCACTAAAAGTTTCTGGTATTACTTTCATGGTTTTTGTAACGCAGGAAAGGCAAAAGCCTCCTGAAAGGGACAATTTAAGTGTGAATCTGAAAGTGAGGACAACTTAAAGGACTGATAAAGAAGTGGTAGGTAAGAGTAAGGCATGTCAGCAGGAGACACAGAAAATTATGGCACAGTATTAGTTTTATGACTAATTTATTCTCATGCCAAGACCTGGATGTAGATCCAGTCTGAACAGAGAGGCTGCTGGATTTCTTGAACATGCCCACATCAAGCCACCCCTGCTGGGACATGGTCTGTGGGGTTTGTACCAGTGGGAGGCTGCATCTCCCCAAAACCTTCCACTCAGAAGTCCCATGTATGGTTGTACACTGCATGGAGTCCTCAGCAAATGTCCTGTGCCAGAGTGTCGCTGTGTAACTAAAGTTACCATGGGATTTTAATTTAGTAGAGGGAGCTGTGGGTGAGACTGATGCAGTTCCAGCCCAGGGAAGATTGATTGTGTTCATTCAGCCCCCACAGCCTGAAAATGCTCTCTATTTATTTTATTCAAGTTCTTGTTACAACACATCCCTGAGTTGCCAAGTCGGTTTTTTTCCACTAGCCAAAGTCCTTTCCTTTTCCCTGTTCACTTATGTGATACAATCAATCCCAAGAGCACTCTGGTATTTCACTCTGGTTTTGCCCCACTAGTGCCAAATCTGTTTCATAATGGCTACATGTATTACGCCAGAGAAAGCTCAATATTTTAGAGAGTTCACAGAGACTTGACTGCCACTTGTTTTGTATTTAAGCATGGTACTGGTCCGGATCAGACACTTCCCAGCCTTTGGGATAGCCAGGACCTAGCACCTGAGCAATTCAGTCTAGGTTATCTTCAATGCCCTTGGCAAGTTTTATTTAAGTAAACTAGTGTTAAAGACAACATTTACAGTGATTTTGCATCATGATTACAATGATTTTGTAGCTTTGTGGCTGCCAGTGAAGCCCTGCATAATGCTAGAGAAATAGATTGATCAGTTCAAACTGTCAACCAGTAAAAAAAAAATATTGGCCAGAGACTAAAGGATAAAGTAAGTTCAAGTACTGGAGCAGAACTTTGTGAGCCATAACTGATCCAGCAGAAGCTAGAAGTACATTTGCACATAAGCTAGTAAATTATGTATTTGTCCCCTTGTTGTAAAAAATTCCAGTCCACTCAGCAGGCAGAGTGTGTCACAAGAAGCCAGGTGCTCTTCCCTTCAAAGCACCTCAGGAGCCCCTGTTTTTCCTTTCCTGTGGAACTGAAAAGGTTTATTTGAACACAAACTGCACACTGTATTAGGCCAAAGCTTTTACAGTTCCTCTCTCAAGTCCCTGCTCAGCAAAACTGGAGTTTATTTCTCTTCATGGGCTCTAATCTTCTGAAAATAGCTATTTTTCGGATTTCAAAACTGGGCTGAATAAATAACATTGCCATTAATAAGCTTCATAAAGCTGTTGTGCAAGCTGAACTAAACCGGAAAATAAAAAATACCATGGGCCCAGCAGTTTATTTGCACTACTTTTCCACTATTTTCCATTTTTCCTTTCTCCTTACTTCACATCTATCAAGACTGATAGACAACACAAACACACTAACTTGCTCTGTGGGTTCAAGACAGTGATAACAGTTGTCAACAAAAAATTGCAGAGTAATGGTACATGTAAGGACACCCTGTCAACTGATACTACTTTTTGTCATGTTCAAATCTGGAAAAAATGCTTTGACAATGAATTTCCTTGGTAATGTTCCTGTGCTGCTTCCAACCTCTACTTGAGCTAGAAGTGAGTTCTGGAGCAGTGGAAATAGTGCTGGGGAGACTGTCATGCTCCAGCTCTGTGGCTGGAGGTGGATCGACTTCTCTGTAGATAAGTAGTAAATGCACATTTGGAAAGTTTCATAAAGCTGCCTGTGGAGCAGAAACACTCATTGGTAGTTTATCCTTGTTTAGTATCTGATGAAAATGGGCCTTTTTGTGGTAGTTTACAGTGCATTTGAAACTGCTTTGTCCCATTAGTCCAGTGAACAACCACTTGCTTATATGAGTTATGGGAAACCTTTATGTTCATAAGCAGTGGATTTAAATGTAGTGGCTGAACATCCACAGGGACTTAGTCTAATCTTGGGCCACTAAAATTATCTCCACTGTCATTACTGTTTATTATTACTACTATTATTATTATTATTTATTATTATATGTTGCTCTATCATGTTGTCAAAAGGCTTTAAAGCAAGATAAATAAAAAATTTGAAAAACACTTTGAAATTATCATGCAGCTATTCAAAAAGTCTGTAAAACCTTATGGTCCTGTTAATGTAATGTTTTGTGGAAAATCTCTTAAAACTTTTTCTAGCAAGATATTTTGGTCATCACACAGGAGGTTCAAAATGATGGAGGCATAGAGAATTAAGAAAAACATCATGTGGTCATTGGGCTGAGAGACTCAAAGACTTTCCAGTGTTAAATTTGTACCTGGCTCCTACATATATTCAGCTGTGTATCAGCACGACCTTCAGATATTATCTCATTATAATTATTATTTAAGCATTTGCTTTGTTATTTAAACCTGTACAAAACTCTCCTTTTCCTGGGAGTTTGGGGTGTAGAGAGAGTGAAATCCACTGGAGGTGTGGAGTCTGTGACTAGAAATTCCTGACTGCTGATTCTGCCCCTGCTGCTGATTCAGAAACCACTGTTTTATCTTGCTTAGGAATAATCACCCTCATCCAGCAAAAGCAGTTGTCTGTGTCCCTATTACTCCATTATTTCATGCAGAAAGTACATTGCATGAAGGTACAGATGATATACAATTTTTTGTGATTTTTTTCTTTGCTGTCCCATCTTCTAACTAGTTAAAATTCAAAGGCTACAGATAAAATATGATGAAAATACCAAATTCATCTTTTCAGTGTGAATTGCAGCAGGCAGAGTTTTCCAAAGGCCTTTGGATTCCAGCACAACTTCATGATTTCAGAGGCTTATAAATGACAGTAGCATTTTAACCTTAAAAAGTGTCATGAAAATGAAACTGCAGTTTTCTCTGCAATTCTGACTTCAGAACATATGCTATATGGAATAACCTTCCAGCTCAGAATTCTTTGCTTTTAACAGCCACAGTCAGAGCCGTGACTGAGGGAAGAAAATGTGTCAGTGCACCCTTGAGCAGAAAGTTGAGGAACTTCATTGGAGTTCCCAATGAAAACATATGTCTAAAAGCAAATACACTATTTGCCATATATAAATTAATTTTTGTTATTGTGATATTCACATAAAAATATTTATGATTGCATTCATCAAATTGTCAAAGTGGTTCAACCCCGTCTGCTTCTAGGTCTCCGGGAAGGTTTTCAAATGAGTTCCATGTCATCTGAATGATTCTTTAAACTCCAGCTTTCAAGTGACTTTCATGAATATCACTACAATTGTAAGGATGCTGATGCTCTTTTGTCTAAACTTGACATCTGGACCCAGAAAGACTAATTTAACTGAATGAAATGAAATATCACTTGGTTAAAAAGCGGCTTTTGAAGGATCATCCTTTACCACCACTTACCATTAAAGAAAAATAACTATACACAAACACACATCCATGCAGCTCCCCAAATCTCTGAATAAACTCCTAACTCTCTGTGTACAGTGTTACTTGACAGAGCTATAGGGCTGCATAATTACCCCAAATCCCGCATCAGGCAGGGAAAGTTGGTGACATGTTGAGTGAAATGCTACACTGTGTTAATAACGGTTTTGAAAGAAATCAGAAAAGTTAATCATGTGTGGACACAGGGTTAAGAAGCAATGTAACAGACTATTAAGTTTAATATAGATATGTGATATAAGCATATGCAGACAGCCATTAGCATAAATTCATGTTACAGAAGAGCAGTGCAGCATTGTGCGCGATGGATTTATTGCACACGCGGTGTGTGGGGCGGGCACCAGAACGAGGGAGAAATGGGTCAACAAATTCATAGGCAGGTCTTGAGTCAGATTGGCAGAACCAGGGCAAATGGAACCAGGCTGCTTTTCAGTGGTGATGTTGTCTCAGAGTGACTATCTATCACACAACAGTCAAATCACTCAGCTGCTGTTTTCTATGGGTTTGAGCATGAAGACGTCAAAGTCTGGAGTGCACATGAGGTTCTCTGCTTTGCATTCTTACTGTGTGATGAGGACAGCTCTCACAGATCAATTTCTGCTCCCTGGTTCTGTAATGGATATACTGACAAATTCTGCAAAAGTAAAAAGTCTGATGCTGCTCACCAAGAATAAGAATTTCAGAAGCCTCCTTGTATTTGTCCCACTTACCTGATTTCAGGATCCCTCATTCTTACTGTATTGATTTTACCGAGTTATCAACAGAGATGAGTGAAGAATCTGTAACAAGTTCTGAGAATTTTCCTCCTTTTTCTCTTCACAGAATGTCAAAATTATTCATTACACAAATCCACTGAAGAATTCCCCCAGTTTGCTAACTGCCTGCGCTGCTATTTGACATTATATAAATATATGTGGTTAAAACTGGCTCCCGCTAACTATTCTTTCTTGAAAAAAATTGATTGCAAGCACATTTCTTGAAGATGACTAAAAAAAAAAAAAGTTCAAAATACTTTACAGCTAAATTGGCCACAATGAATTGTGTCATATCCCAAGAGACTGCAAGATGGAATAGCGGGAACTCCTAAAGTTTGTTTATAACAACCGGCATTTTCCCTCCTCCTCTCTGGTTAGTGCAATGCAGAGTAATTGGGAAGAGGCCACAACTGGACTTTTGACAACATTTATAGCATGTATAAATTGCACTGAACCACTTGTCCTTCATAATCCCAGAAAGAGCTTTTACACTCAAGGTGCTTCCTGCACTCTGTGTTCCTCCTAGCAATAAAAGCCCACAACCAAACAGTGGTAGGGGGCCTGATTCAATTTAATACTGCTCTCCTCACAATACCTGCAACTGTTTAATGTTATGAATCCTTAGAGTTATGCTACTCTTTCATCAACAAAAGAAAGGGTTATAACCTTCCCCATGTACAATGTTTTTATTGTATTTTGCCTTTGGGAATTGCCAGCCTAGTCTAATCTCTGTCTAATGGTGTCTGAGGGAGAAAGTCTCCCATCGGCTCAAAGAGTCATTGATACTCGGGTGAGATCCAAGCTGTTTTCCAAAGTTTGGTCATCCCTTCATCTTCAAGGGCTGTTTGGCATCTTATCACATGTGAAATCTGGTCTAAGGGTGATTGTCCTTTGTGAACTTCAGTGTGGGTCCTAATTTTGCTCAGCATATTTGCAAAATTCTCCAGATTTCAGATTTTTTGCTGTCTGTAACACGGAGGAATTTGCAGCTTGTTGTTTCAACAAATTACTCAGTTAAGGCAGCTTTCATTCCTCCTATAACCCCAGTGTCAAAGACTGAACACCTCAAAGTTATCAGTAGAGCATCTTATTAGGACTGCTCCAAGAGGCAAATCTAAAATGAGTACAGGAGCCAATTTAGTGCTGAAATGTGAGCTTCTACTCTGGAACACAAATCTTTGGCTGGAAGGAAGTGGTTTTCATGCATGCAAAGTTGTCTGTAAAGATTTTGTGATAGCTGGACTTTCCTGCATAAAAGGTTATTCTGGATCCTAATGAACTTTTGGGTTCTGCATCCTATTTATTGTCTGAATGCTGGTTTTACCATTTGAATTGTAAGGAAAAAGATGAAGAAGGTTTATCTGACTGAAAGGACACAAGAGGTTAGCATTCAGCAGAAAAAGGCTTCCCATTTTTGAGGAAAAGGAGAGGAGAAAGAAGGGAAAGATGTACATTCTCAGCTGTTTGTTCTAGATATCTTGAAAAAATAAGGAGAAAAGGGGGATGGTTGAGAGAAAATACAACCTCCACATTGGAACCAAATGCAGTATATGTACAGATTGATTTATATAGTGCAGATACTTTATAGAAAATTTTAATGCTGAATTCTAGCTTTGTTATTTTGAATACAGCATTTTCTTGCTACCACTCTACTATGTTATGCTGAACGTCTCCATTTCCCTCTACCATGCCAATTTATATTTCAGTAAGAAAAGAAGGTAGATGAGAAAATGAGGAAGATTTCCATTGAAGCTCAAATGTAGGTTTCATAGGAAGAAAGCCCCAGTGTTGTACTTGCCTTTGAGTGGCTGAAGAACTGATCTAACTGCTCTGTATTCCCAGCCTGGCTCTTTCCTCCCCACCTTAAATAAAAAGCCATCCCATCATGCTTATTAACATTCCAATTCATCAAAGCAATTGTTAAATAAAAAAAAAAAATATAAAAAAAAAGGAAAAGAAAAAAGTCATTTCAGTGCTGACGGAAATTATTCTAACATTACATTTCAATAAAATACCCCCTCCCCTGGTCCCTCTGTGTATAAGCAATCAATGGGTTAAGTTTAGATCACTAACGTATGTTCCATGACCCCAGAATGCTTCATCAAATGTACTCATTACCAACTGAGCAAGTGAATGAGTAGTTGTGAGCCGCAGTTTAAGCGCTGATGGGATTGTGTGTGAGCCCCAACGTGGCCGAGGTATTTAAATTTTGATTTTTGTAATGGGCTTTGACATGTTTCATTTCCTCCGAGGGAGCACTCAAGACCTCTGAAAGTAAATGTTGCTAAAAAGTCATCAAGGCAGAATATTAAAATGCCATCAAATGAAAATTTCACTAATGCAATCCGGCTAGGCCTTCAGGTACCCGAGCGAAGAGGGGAGTGTCAAAGGTCCCGCTTCTTTTAGTGAAACATTATTTGTTCCTCTTCACTGACTGTTTCTCCAAAATAAATTATTTAAAGTCTTATTTCTTTTTTCTCCTGGGCCTTTTAAAGTTCAACTACGCTGAGAGGAAACGTGGGGAGGGCTGCTGGGGGAAGGAGGTGTCATATGTGGAAATTTAACAAATTGCTGTGCATGCATCACGCGCTGGGAAGATTGGTTTACACTCGCTGGATGTCTGGAGCCTTGATATGGGCAGGGGACAGGCACTGACACGCTCTGGTACAGGACTTCAAACAAGCACAAGGGCAGAGACCCACATGTCTCACCACAGGATCACAGCTCAAGGATGGGGTTCAGCCTAGAAGATATTAAGCATATTCCCTAGGAAACAGGAGGGGTTGGAGAGGTGGTGAGCTCACCCAGCACCTTCCAGGGTTCCTCTCCTCCCCTGGAAACAAGAGGGCTGTTGTAAATTTTACTGACCCATTCCCCATTGAAATGGTAAAGCAAGAAGCATTCAGAGAGGAGTGATGAGGTGGTAGGAAAGCAATGTGGTGGTGGGTGTAGGGATCTTTCTTTTCAGTGGAAGACAGAGAAAAGGCAAAAGGGCATTGTGCTCGGGATAAAAGAACTGGAGACTCTGGTTTCACTTCCACTTGTTTTATGCCTGTGTAAATCTGCAACTCTCTGGCCGTTCCTCCTGACTTACAACACTGGGCAAGACTTAAGCCCCTTGTTCCCAGGAATCTGGAGGCAAATCAGAAAAAAAAATAAAAATAACAGACACTATTTAAAGAAGCATCATTCCTCTGAGCTTCATTCAGACTTTACGAGAAGGATGAAACAGAGGCACCCTGACCTTGTGCAGAACCCCTTCCCGGCTGACTCCACCAAGGATATTGGAACAATGAACTCAACCAGTGGAACAGGGAAGAGGAGAACTGCACCATCAGGCCAAACACTGATTGACTGAGTATAGACAGGAGGCCTGCTACGGTCAAACTTCATAAAGCTGATTAACACATCTCTTCCTGGTGCAGACACCACCGGGAAGAGGGCAGGCAGCAACTGTCAGGAGGACAAGCAACTATTAAAAGATGGTTGAAAAACAAGAGTTTCCAAATGATTCGTAACCACCCTTTGTAACCTTCTCACTGATGTTTGTTTCAAGTGAAGGGAGCAAGTGGGGTTGTTTTTCCCTTCTCTCAGCCATTTGTATATTGGTCTGGACTTGGTGTAAGTTCTGTACAATGTAGTTAATAAAAGCAAGTGAAAAGAGATCTGAAGCAATCTCCCCAGTGGCTCCCCAAGTCCAGGGAAAAAAAAAAATCCCCTCTGCACACCCACAAAGTAAGCAATCTCATTTCAAAACCCATTCTACCAGTTCCTGACATTGTCTGATTTCACATTAGCACAACGGATGGAAATGGCATTCAAGCTAATTATCTACAGGAGACTGAGCAAGAGGTTGAGGTGAGATCCAAAAATTAAATAGGAAGAAGAAAAGAAACTAGAAAAACATGAAAAAGCATTCCCCCAAAAGGCCCTGTAAAATCCTTTCCAAAAAATTCCAAGGCAGAAAACAGAGAGTATGATTTTTGGGAAATCCCCTGAAAACTAAGCCCAGCCTGGATGCCCGAGGAGAGAACCAGGCTCTTTGTCACCAGGGGAGTGTTGGAGTTTACAAAGCATGCACAAATACTTTCCACTTTTGAGGGGGATTTTGCAAACACCTTATTTGTGAGCCATCTGCCAAAGTTGTGGCTCAGATGTGTTTCATCTCAATTGGGATTAGGGTGAGTGATCCAAAAATGTGCATCTCAATCTAAATGTTGTGGGTCATGTCCCATGACATTGGTACCTTGTCTCTGCTGGTATTCAGTATGCAAATGGGATGCAGCATGAAGTGATCCAACAGCAAGATGTGATTGGGAGGCATAAGACAGGACAGTGTGTTGGGGAAAGAGAGAAAGTAGCAGGATGCAGAAAAATGGAGGCAAGAAATTGGGGAAAAGCTGTTATAAAGAATTGGAGTTAGCAGTGCTGTGTGATTGGGAGATATGAGAGCTGTTGGGAGAGCATGGCTGGAAAATTATACAGAAACTGGGGGTGGCAATATCACATCCAAGGTGGGACCTCAGGAACAGAAACCTGAATGGGAATATTTTTCTGACAAGAGAACAGACCTCATATTGAGAGAAAAAGGGTCATTTCCAAATAATGCTACTACTTTTTCTACTTGGAAGGGGTTTATTTTGCTTGTTTTCAGAGTTTCAATTAAACTTGAAAAACTAAAATTGCATTAAAACAAAAAAATATAGTCCCCCTTAGGGCACCCAAGGTTGCTCAGAACCCAGTCTATATTTTCTTTCAGGTCACTCTTAATTTCAATATATTTTGACACTTAAATTGAGAGCTCAAGATCTGATAGGCAAAACCAAAGACTTTAAAAATAACAGAAATTACAGAAAAGACAATACTCAATCTCTTCACACTTGGCAGTCATTTTCAGCAATCATTACAGCTAGACAAATATTTAGGGTGTAAAAGCTTCTTTCAAAATGCCTTTTTGGTTTAAGAGCAAAGAAAAGAAAAAGTCAAACTGACCAAATTGTTTATTTTGAAGAAGTCTAAGAAAAACTCCAGTGTTTTGTTAATTTTCTTTTTCAACTTGAATCACTCTGTTCTCAGTACACTTTGATTAAAATTAAGACTTCCCAAGAATAAAATATTTCACTGTGGATTGGTTTTTTTCTTCAACTCATTGAGGCATTCAGGACATTAACAAAGGCTCTTTTTCAGATGGACTTTAAACAGTCTATTTACAAAAAAAAAAAAAAAAATCACAAACAAGCTGAAAAATCAATTATTCACACAAATCAAGTATTGACCTTCTCTATAAATTACTCAGCCATCCAGTTCTGCCCACAAATTCATATGTAAGTCACAGTGAAACCAAAGGAAATTGTGAATATGAAAGTGGCTGTAACTAGACTGTTTAGCAAATGTTACAAGAAAACAT
Organism: Rhipidura dahli; assembly: GCA_013399225.1. Classification (NCBI taxonomy): domain Eukaryota; kingdom Metazoa; phylum Chordata; class Aves; order Passeriformes; family Rhipiduridae; genus Rhipidura; species Rhipidura dahli. The sequence continues at coordinate 577,716 of VXAC01000965.1, forward strand.
ATACTCAAAAAATAATCTAGCAAACAAAACATGAGAACTAGCAAAAGCAGTTACATTTTCATTGCTTTTGAAGACAATTTCTGAAACTTCTGAAGTGTTCATTGGCAGTGAACAAGAAACCCCAAATTCCCTTCTGCTTCACAGATAACTCTTCTTTGTGGTTTGTATTTTAAGATTAGATTGAGGGACTGAGAGCCTCTGTTCTCTGCTGATTTCTAGTGTGATTTTTAATATGCCCAGAAAACAACAGGGAGACATCTGGAAGCACGATAGGATGAGGAAGCCTAGGACAGGCAGCCTGCAGGTGAATTTTAACCTAGCTGATCCAAGCAGACATTTGACCTTTGCTAAAGCCTGGTAGTTCCCATCTTCAGAGTTTCAGTGTCACACCACATTCACTGGGATGATGGCAGAAGAGCTATGAGGGATGCTCAAACTCCATCTATTCAAATGGTCCAATTCTGTGCTTTAAATTCCACATATAATTGGAATTGCTTTGAATCTGAAACAGTTGGAAAACATTTGGGACTTTAAAGAGAATATCTGTTTCAAAACCAATCAAAACTTTTTGTTGTTGTTGTTGTTATTGTTTTCTCTTTGTGAGGTTCTTGCTTCACGGAAAATGACACAGAAAAGAAGCAAACCCTTCTAGAGACACCATTTTGGGAAAGACATTCAGTTGTCAAGGGGAACATTTGACAAACTCCTTCCATAGGAGAAAATCCTCTGGCCCTTTTTTATCTAACTTGGCACAATCAAGGTATGATGCTTACAGAAAGCACTATGTTTACATTAGTTTCTCTTCCAAACACTCAATCAATAGTGCAGCCTCACTGTCTTCTTTGTAATTGGAAATCACAGCCTGGCTGCCTTGACACCCAAATATCTTCCTGTGTGCTACTCTATTTCCTGCACAGGCAGCTCAAAGCGGGGCAGCAGCCTGTCTGCATCAAGGAACAGGGTCAGCAGTTTGTATTTAAGCCACTGACTCCGTATATGAACTTGCCCCACATTTTTTGCCTTTCTTTGACCCTCATGTATCTAACTGGAAAATGACTTTTTGAAAAAAGTGCTATTCATTGGAGAAGATTCCTGAACAGCAACAACAAAAGAAGAAGGGTTAATAAGGCCTTCCCAATTTTCCATTGGGACTTTTGACCTGAAGCTTGGAATCATGAAAGCTTGACTTTTTTTTTTTTTTCCTCCCTCTGGTTGGATCTCTGAATTTTATAGCATTGACTTACTGCAGTGTGATGTTGAATATGAAACTGAATATGAAACTTCCCATGCAGTTTGGGAAGCTGCTTCTGACTGACACCAGAAAGGCCCACAGGACACACTGTGTTGATTGCCTCAAATCAAAAGCTTTAGAGTCTCTTCTGACGAGCCTGCCTCCTCCACTGAGTATCTGAGATCTGCTGAGGTGGGTTCTGGAAAGAGCATTATTCAGGAAGCACTAACAATGCACTTTAATATTCCTCTGGACCTACTTGTTGCTGAAACACTCCCAGTTTGCTTCTGTGAAAACTACTTTCTGATGAACATTATTTTAAAATGTACTTCCTTGACCAGGAGAAAGACGCAGATGATTAGTTCTGGCTAATAATGAGAAAAATACTCAGCAATTATTTGTACAAATGAAATGTTATGGTGAGCCCAGGTTTCTCTAGGTAAAGAGCCTCATTACACTCATCTTGCAAAAGCATTCTGCTTTCAAAAGCAAAAAACAGCCCCCTCCAAAAAAA
>VXAC01000965.1:579468-591372 GCA_013399225.1 Rhipidura dahli
AAAAAAAACAGCCCCCCCCAAAAAAAAAAAAAAAAAAAAAAAAATAGCAAACCCCAAACCTGCAGCTGTTGTAAACCTTCATGTTCGGTAAAAAACGACATCCCAGATAAGCACATAGCTCTGAATACATAGACCTGTAGATTACAGAGTTCCCTCATATTTATAATCCTTCAAGGGAGAAAAAAAAAAAAAAAGAAAATATACAGAAGTTTTGTGTATTAGGTAAAGGTGAATAAAGCCATGGTTAAATGTATAACTGCAGTGAAAACTGCAGAAAAAATAAAATGACATTTGGAATAAACCTATAAAGGTAGGGGTACCAGTATACTGTAAGACTGTAAGCAGTTTATCATTGCTTTGTCTGCAGAATTATATGAAATAGAAATTCACAGAAATGCCACAAAATAAGAAGCAGTAGTGAAATTCCTTCTTAAAATCATAAATGAAAACCAGGAGGACCCTTTAGCACTAGGGGGTAGTGAGTCAGAGAGAAGACAAGTAAAGGAGTTTGGCAAAATAATGAACAGCTTAGAGAAGTTAAATCAAGGAATGATTTATCACTCTTCCTATAACCCAAGAACAATGAAGTGCATTTAAATTTGAGAAAGTAAACAGTTTCCTTGGTGTTGCTTTTTTACCCAGTGACTTATTAACCTATGAGATTCATTACCACAAAGCCTCTCTGGAGTCCAAAGCAAGATTGAAAAAGCCATTTGACATTTATTTTGATAATGACAAAAACTAATGTTCATTTTGAACATCTTCAGCACACTTTTTCCAAGGGGTTGGGATAAACCCTCGGGCTCCCTGGCAGAAATCTAAACTCTAATTATTGAGGGTCAGGAAGAAACTTCTTCTCCTGGCAGGTCATCCCAGAGTTGCCCACTAGAGGGTCTCCAGGGTGTTCCTTGAAGGCATCTGGTCTTGGTCATCATTAATAGCAAAGAGAGGCCTTATCCAGGATAATCATTCCCATTTTCCCATGCGTTGGTGTATTCCCGTATGCAAACCCTCTGCAAATGTCTGCATTTCACAGAACAGCCCTTTCACTGGGGAGCTTTCCCGCGGGAAAAAGGGAGGTCTGCTTGTCCCTCTGCCTGGTTTTACCTCCCCAGTCCTCCAGGCTCAGATCAGAACAAAGAGCCGTGGGGGAGCAAGGGGAAGACATAAACCAGGGGTAACAATCCTGCATCCCTTTGCAGAGATTTTAATGGTATATGTGTGGAAAAGTAATAAATGGGACATAGCCCATTAGGCAAGAACAAATTTTCTTCCCATAATTTTATCTTTGTTTAATTGAATATTTAATTAGTATAAATATGAAACTAATTTTTTCTTACGTGTTCAGTACATTTAGCAAGAAGTGTTGATCCCCGGTCTGCATCTTGAGAGGCATTTATGCAGACACGGACAGCAGCCATGCCCTTCTTGTCCCCTTCTGTGTGCTAATAGAAGTGAGCGGGTCATTTGGCATTAGCAAAGGAGTAACTTAGCATTTGCACTGAGCTGAATCTTGCCAGACTGTGTGCATATTGGAGCCAGTAGACAGCGGCTCCTTTCACGTTGATGAATGGCTTTTTTCAAGCGTTCTGCTCCCTAGTTATGAGAAGGGTGACCCGGTCAGGAGACGACTTTATGAAGCTATAAAAAATGTATGTCACTTCGGACTCTCTAATGTCACAGGAAAAAAAAAAAGAAAGGGNAAAAAAAAATCCTGTGCACAAAAAAATAGCAGGGTAATAAGCCTGTTTTCAGTGCTCTAAATAGCTTCTGTCTACAGCCCCTGTGTATCCCTGTGAGCTGGGGCTGCCGCTTGCTTCAACAAAGCAGCGAGGGTTTTGTGTGTGTTTAAAAAGGTTGATTCTCTTTGCCTTCCTATCACAGTAAATGCTTATCATGATGACAACAAGGCATTGGGAACGCAGGTCGGGTGGCTGTTACATTGGCTGCTGAGAAAAAGCTATAATGCACTTAAAAAAAAATAAAAATGTAATCCACTCAAGGTGCCTCTGACTTTTAAGTATGCAGAACAGCTCGAGAGAAAGGCACCATAAAAGCAAAGTAGCTTTGAAAGGGCCCTTTCATCTAGTATTTTATAAAGTATTTTCTCTGTGTCACAAAAAATAAAAAGTAAAGGGTTGCCAGGTATGTTTGCCCCATGCCTTTGGTTAATACTCTGGAGTTTAAAGATATCGCCGTGTAGATTTTAACAGATGACCCTCTGTAGATCCATAATTTAGCATTCATTGAATTTCCCTATTTCTTTTTAGGCTTTGATATGCATATTTCATTGCATTAGATGCTTCCCCCTCCCTCATGTCCCCCTCCACCCACCTCCCAGAGATGTAGCACATTTTACAACTGATGTTAAAATGTTAATTTGCACAAGGTAAGTGGCCCGGAGGATTGAGGGCAGAGGCCTTTTCTTTATTAGGATTTCAATTAGTCACGGGCCAAGTTGGGAACGCCCAAGTTCTGGGTTTGAACACTGCCCTTGCCAAAGCTGAGATGCAAAAGCTCCTGAACTCCTAGACCCAACCACTAGTCTGCTTTCCTGTTTTTCCTGGTGGGATTTCCAGTTCTCACCCCACCCGGCTCTGGAACAACTTGCATCACAGTAGAAACAAGACTAAGCTGAGAGCCGAGTGCCAGGCTGAGATAAATCATGGACATGTCTTTGTAAAGACTTGGAAACCTCTGTGGTTTTTTGACAAGCAAAAATTGGCCTGGGAGGAACACAAATCAGCAGGATTCAATAACAGCAACATGCAAGTCAGTGCAAATGGGCGGAGGTGACACAGAAATGGAACTTGCACCTTCCTGGGATTCTGTGGGGGCACAAAATGGATGTAGCTTTAATTCATTTAGAAGCCCCTGGAGACTGAACTGAGTCCTAATGAAAGTTCCCACAGAAGTTAATGGACCTGATTCTCTTCTCATTGCAGGGCGTACTTCCAATTAAGTCAATTGAGTTACACTAGCATTAAACTGGTGGATATGAGAGGACTAGCAGGTCTTGGGAGAGTTGAGCCTCCTAATGACAGGACTAAAATGGAACCCTGAAAACTCCTAACACTCTTGCACTGAAATAAATTCAGTGTAATTACATCAAAACACATCCAGCAAGCAGTGGCCTGAATTCCGAGGGTTTGTTCCTTGGTCCTAACTGTGTAATCCCACTCTCTTCCTCATGGAAGCAAGGTTAGGATTTTGCTTCCAGTGGCTGGAGAACAGAAGGAAATACAAATCCAGAGAAAGAAATGCTTTTACTTCGATTATATTTTCATTGTTCTTGACTTTAACCAGTATATATTAAATCAATAGCAAAGCTCTTGCTTCTTCCTCACTGAAGGAGACAGACTCTAAACAACAAAGCAAATGGAAGCAAAACTCACTTTCTGCTTCCAAAAGATTTTATCTATGGAAATGCCTTACAAAGTATGGGATGGAGGGGGAGCTTACACTGACCTCTAAGAAGTGACAGTGCTGGCTGTCACCACCACAGCACCCTTCCTTAAGCCCAGTGGCACTTTTCATACCATGAAAGAAGGAAAAACATCACCTGGCATTAACTCAGTGGCCCCCTTCTGATCCAGTTGGAGAGCAGATGACCCCAAATCACCAGTGTCTGAGATGGAGATAGTGCAGCAAATCCCAGGAGAGCTATTTAAAACCACACTCTTTTTTTTCTCCCATACTTTCATCTGCTGAAAATATTTAAGCTTGGTAATGCATAAAATATATATTTTTGCAGGGAAAAAAAATCCCTCCATTTAAGAATTTATTAACAATTTACATAATTGCTTAAGTAATCTGCATAATTGACAGAAAGTTTAATTTGACCCTAGTTCAAATGCAACACTTATGGTTTTAAATTGAAATGGGTATAATTCATTTATGAGAGTAATTAAGCCATAGTGTCTAACAAATACAGTGTATGCTGCCTGAGGCCTTCAAGGCCAGAACATACTATTAGGATGTTTTATTTAAATATGTCAAATCTGTTCATCTCCAAAGCTGCCTGTGTTAAAATATATCAAATGTCTTACTTGACCTTTAAAGTGCCCTACTGAAAACAGGGCATTAAAAAAAATTAAAAATAATAAAAAAAAAAAAAAATAAAATCACAGGCTTTTCTGCATGCCTAAGGAAAGGCAGGAGTGGTAGAAGGGAAACCAGGGGAGGAGGGCCCTGCCTGAGATTATCCTACCTATCAGAACTATGTATTTTAAGGAACTGGTTTTACCTTCATTAAGTGAAACCCACTGCTGTGTGCAATGCCAGCACCAGGCTATTTACAGCCTTGTAAGCCATCCACATAGAACAGCCGTGGTGCAGATATCCTCATGTTTGCCCTCTGTACAGACAAGTGGGCAGCCCTTGGGAATCCCTTGACTGTGCTGAGACCATCCAGCTTCTGCTACCATGAGCCAGTAGAGAGGAGGCAACCCCCAAGTGCCAGAGCCAGACTGATCCCCTCCCACACTACCCTCCTTGAGGATGGCTATTCAAGATTAGAGCTGATCTGTGAGGACAAGGTCTGTGGGAAATACAAAAAGGGTAGAAGGGCTTCTAAGGGGTGAAAAATAAAGCAGATTTATCACCAATCCTTTCTCAGTCTCACCAATACTTTCCTTCAGCTTTATTCCTGTTGGAATTTTGGCTGCTGAAGTCCCAGACTGTCCCTATATTTGGGTATATGGAGTCTGATCAGATGTAACCATTTCGTCTTTAGCATTGATAAATAAAAACCTGGTTAATATGGCTTCTGAAAAGCAGATCCTAAATCTGTGGATGTGTAGCACATTTTTTGATCAAGGCCACTCTTTTTCTCTATGGCCATGGTCAGAAGAGATGAGATTTGTCTTGAGGAGGCAGGAGGAATTTTTATTTTTGTTGTGGAATATGTTATTTTTGACACGTTGCTATGCTGAGATCCCCTTCTGGGCCTGTAATTTCCCAGGGTTTAGGACTCAGGCTGTGAACCCACGCCTGATTTCATCTGATTCTCCACATTGGACAGCTTGGCTGACTCATCCTCCAAATGCAGTTCCAGACTTGCTGGTGTATAGCAAAACCTCAGCTCCTCAGTCTTTTCAACAAGTTGCCAGTTAGGTACTAAAATGCTGATCATTCTTTCTTGAAAAGACATCCACTGTCATCAGGTAGAAAAATTCATGTCTATGTGGTACATGCTATAACTTCAGATCCTTCTTCTGTGGGCAAAAGAAATGGAATATGAAACAGGACTTTGCATTTTTTCCCTCAAGAGGCACGTTCCTAGTGTATTCCAAGGCAGACCTACTCACTTTTCTAATTAAGTTATGATGTGATATACATAGGAGGGAGAGATGAGATGCAGGATGAATGTATGCCAAGTAGCGATCTCAATTACCAGCCATGTAGATTAAAACTGTCTGATATCAAGGAATTTATTAAATGCCTTCCATAAGCTGCAAGAATATGCAGAAGAGCAGTTTTGCCCACTCTTGTAGTTGTGTCACTAGTTTGATGATGGATGGTTTTTTTATCCTAAGGAACAGCTTCAGAGAATGAGGAGCTTGAAAAAAATTCTGCTTTCATTAGAAAAACAGAAGAGATGATCAAATCACAACAGTTCAACAAGTTACCATGAGTCAGCTAAGCTGCAGCAACCATTCCTGGGCATGCTTTTATCTGAAAGCAAAGGCCAGCTTACAGGGTAAGGCTCAGCCTGCCATGAGAGAGGGCAAAGTGATGTGTATAATTTTGCATTGGCCCCAGGCACAGGAATGCACTTGCAGCAAATCACCACAGCTCAGCTGGCACATGGTTACTGTTCCCTGGCAGCAGGTAGGAAAAAAATGCATTTTAACTTGTTCATAGGCATGATGGATAATTGGAAACACCACCCTAATTAATCCTAAATAAATACGGCCCATTAATGGAAGCACATGCTGATTGATTGATTTTCTTAATTTAGATTAAGACCTAACTGGCTAGTTATCTTTTCCCACCCCTAAAATGCAACTTATGGTTTCAGAATGATTTTCTAGGAAATCAATATTAGGACAAGGAAGAAGAAACGCCCAGTTAGTTGATGAGCCTGAATGACCATGCATTGTTCCAAGCTGTTAGGAGTTTTACAGTCCTGATTGACAGAGCCAAGGAAGTGTTTATAAGGACCTCAGAGAGCAGAGGCAAGACCCAGATTTTGGAGAAAAAAAAAAATTAAAACCTCTTAAAATGTGGTTTGTAACATCACTGAATTCTCCTCAGCTGCATTGGTCCTAATATAAACGGGTTAAGAATGTCGAGCCAGCATCATGTAAGGGAGAGAGTACATTGTGGTTTTAAGGGAAGGTCACATTTAAATGTCAAAAAGTGAACGTGTTTCTGACATTGTGTCCCTACCAAATGAGTGGGATTAGTAACTTTGTTAAAAAAAAAGGACGATTACATTCTTTTGCTAGTGCCCAATTCCATCTGAGAGGAGACTTTCCCTTGGCTGGGAACTCTCCAGGTGATGTTTAGAAGGAGCATCCTTGGACTGGGAGAGGAGAGCAGCGGGACGGAGGGTGAATGTGCTGGGGCTGTTCTGAGGTGATTCCCGTCACAACCCCCAGATCAGCCCAGTGAGGCTGCCTGGAATGTCTGCAAGGCAATCTGACCTCAGCATGAAAACCAGGCCACTGTGCAGATCCCTCCGAACATCTTTGATTCCAGAACATCTGCCCAGAATCAAGCACCACCAGTGAATTACAGATCATCATTGCTGATCTAATAATAATCTCATAAATAATACATTGCCCTCAGCTCCAGGCAGCCAAGGTGGCAGCATGAAGTACTACTAACCCTGGAGGCACAGATTTCTTCTGAAGGGCCTCAAGTTGAGCTTGTACCATCAGTTAAAAGTGAATGGGCTTCACAGCATTTAATTGCCTGATTTGGAGTTTCTAGAGAGGCATCTGGATAGCAGTTGGACACTAGGTAGCACAGAGTACTTTTATATCTGTAGAAGATAGGCTATTTCTATAATAAAAAATATATTACAACTGATGCATAAAATATCATATATAATTATTATATGGAAAATCAAATATTTCTTGGTTTAAACAAAAACATCCCCAGAAGTAATTTCCTATAGTATGAAAGTTTAACAAAGTTTATATTTGTAAACCTCTAGTTCTGCTTTTATAAGAAGAGAAGGGCAGCGATTAAATCAGTCAATAGATCATCATGCAGCACATTTCTTTCTGAACATCATTGCCTAATTCAGCAATCTGTGTTTACCATTTCAGTCTACTTGGAAACACTGTGGAAGAAAATCTGTATGTGAATTTATACTCTGTTGCCCTACATAATTAATTCTCCACCCTGCTATTCTTCATCACAGAGTCATAGAATCATTAAGATGGGAAAAGACCATTTTTTTCCCCTAGGATAGAACCAACGTAAACTAAGATAAACTAAGCACAGGTTCCAATGTGAACACAGGCTGGACCCTCACCAGCAATTCACCAAGGAGCACTGCAGCTCACTTTAGGAGTATCCTGGCAGAATCTGCCTTCTTTTCCAAAGCCTGTCAGTTCAAACAAGGTGGAGATTAGTTTTGAATATTTATCCAGACCAGTCTGACATAACCCTGAAATATCTTTTATGTGTTAACTCCCACCTCAGTTGAAACTTGCACAAAGGGCTTCACACCAAAGTTTAGAATCATTGTGTGAGAAGTCATCTTTAACTATATTTCAAAAGCCAAGCACATTTAATGACTGAGAGGTAGATTCTCCTACTAGAAAGAACTTGCCAGAGTTCTCAGAGCATGTGGACAATGCTGTCAGGCACATGGTGTGATTCATGGGGCCAGGAGTTGGACTTCCATGATCCTTCCAACTCAGGATATCCCATGGTTCTACCCCCTTTTCCATAGTGTGTTATTCACACTATGAAGAAATGCACTGAAGTCAGCAGGGCTTCCAAGGATCAGATGTCATGTGGCAGGAAAGGCAATGGACAAATGGACAGAAGAGAGGGGAGGGATGGGTCCCAGGAAAACTGCACTGACTACAGTAAGATTTCAGGAGCAAATCCCACAATCTGAAGTTTTACCCACCTACATTATGTCTTCTCTTTCATTCCATATTTCTATGATATTCTTTGCTCAGGCCGTGGCGCATTATTCTGTATTCCCACAAATAATTGCAAGGGCAGCTGACATCATTTAGATGTCAAAACACCTGATAGGGCATTTATATGTGCAAGTGACCATAAATACACCAACTCAGAGCACAGAAATGGAAAGAGGGCTTTAAAGTCTGGCCTCTAGTGTTGAAGTGCAGGTGATTCTGTAGTGTTTCATTTGAAGTGGTTCTAGCTGGGCTTGGAATTTGTGTCGCTGCACCATCAGAATGGCCTGGAGTTTCTTAATTGCCAAACAAATGGAGAGTAGCTGCTTGATTTTGACAGCTCCTTTGTGTATCATTCTTCACAGAACATGAATGATTAATGGAATTTTCCCAACACAGTCAAAGTTGTTTACTGATGGAATTAAAGCTGAAATTGGCAGTGCTCTTTAGGGAGGACTTTTTCTATAATGTCACCAGACCTGCCAAGCTCTCCTAAAAAATAGGAACAATTAGTGATGGGTCAGGAGGATTCTGGGTATTAAAAGGTTTGGTTCTCTCCAGTGAAAGAGAAAAGGGGGGTGGATGGGTGAAAAAGAAAAGAGGACAAATGAAAAAAAAACTAAAGCCTGTTATTGACTATTTCCTTCCTTGGACCCAAGTCCTATTCTTGAATTTAAAGGGGAAAAATAGTTACATTTCAGTACCTGAAGATGTGAAATAAGAGAAGATGGATAAAGGAAGCCAATGTTCAACTTCTTCTGGTTAAGCACTTCTCACAGGATAAACAAACATGAAAACCACTTGGCTTCAGTGAGTGTGGGCTTCATGTTGTCAACACAAGGTGACACTTTATGTGTCAGTGTCAAATGTGTTGAGGCAGTAACTGTCAAGGAGTGGAAGAAGAGCACAACTGCACAACCAGAACAGCTGTGTTTAGAACGTGGCATTTGTAGCTTTGTTGCCACTTTGAGCCTTAGAAATGCCTGGAGGAGCAGCTGTCTGGTGCAGAAGGCAACCATGACTGGAGGACATGGTGTATCTTTTGCATCTTGTCTTGTAGGGAAGGTGACAGGGCTCTAGGATGGCCATGGAAATGTACCAGTACACCCTCTGGGAATGGGAATATACAGGTGAAGGAGATAGAGAAGTCTCTGGGGCTCCTGATATGTTTTGAGAACATGAAAGGAAGCTGACCTCAGTGAATCAGGAAGACCTGCTGACTAAATAATTTGGAATTATTCTGAGCTTATCCATAATTATTGTTTTTCCACACTTATTTTCACCATTTCCCTTCTTGTCCCCTTGCACTGCCAGATTCTACAGGCAGAAAAATTTGTGGGAGTAATATCCTCCCATCAGCAGTGGTTCATCTGGGACACACTTACAAAGTTCATAATAAAGGCAAGCCCTACAGAGCGTGCTCAATGTTTAAAGTGTTTTATGAACAACTTCACACCAACCCCAGGAGATAGTTAGATAAGCATGTGATTTATTTTTATTCCCATTTTCCAGATGGAGAAAAAATAGTGAAGTGACCTTCTAAAGGCCGCAGAAGGAGTTGAAACGGAGATGAGATCAAGGAGTTCCTGACTACCCTGTGTGTGGGGAAAACATCAGATTGTTCTGCATCTCTCTTCTGCATCTATTGCACTGACAAAGGCCTTTCACCACACTCACGTGAACATGTCCACAAGATGGATTTTTATGACTGTAGTGGAATCTGGTAGAGAGCCAGGACATTTTGGTTTTTAGCTATCCCATATAATATTTGCCTGATGTGCTTCTCTCTCTCCTGCCTCTAAGCATTTTTCAATAAACAGGCAAAATTATCCAGGAGCAATGCTGCAAGGGCCAGCACAGAGCCAGTGAAGTCACGTCTCCCGTACTTGTATAGTTAGCAGCAAGTATATATAACACAGCCCTGCCCTTCCTCTTCTAATGAAAGTGGCTCACCACCAGGTAGGTGATCAGCTGCCAGAGGAGATTAATCTCCCTTTTTAGCATGTGTTTTGGGGTTGGAAGGGATATCAGTTGCTTTAGTATGTTTTTAACATCATCTAAAGCGTAGCCAAAGGTTATAATCAGACCCTTGGGAGAGCAAAGGTACAATAGATAGCTAAGTGCCTCTAATCCACAGCAGCATGATTATCTATTGATAACTGCCTCCTTCCCTTTAGCTGTCCCACTGATCCAGAGTTTGGTTAATAAAAACAAATGAATCCAGCATGCTGTGGTCAGTAACGAACAGGCATTGGGGGTGTCAGGGCGGGGGAAGGTTAACTGTTCTCTTTGTTTGCTTTTCTTTTAATGCAAAACCCAACTGGCTTGGTGATGTCCAGATATGCACAAACACCCATGCCAGATACTCACTTGTACAGACAGGAGTAATCCAAGTACAAAAGAGAAGGCTGGGGTGGAGGAAAGGGAAGTGGCTGGGGCCAAGCGATGAGAGCCAATTCTTGCCGTGATGTACTCCTGCTGCCTTTGTGATCTTGGGCAGCACTCCTGCATTAAATTTAATAGCTGGGGCTGGATCCAGTGACTGATTTTAATTAGAAAGCAAAAGGCCCTTTCACCTTCCGCTACTAAATTTGACCTGAAGTTAGTTATCCATAGTTAATTCTGTACTACTGCGCCCTAAACTGTAGTTTCTATTGACCTTTGTAGGATATTTAGTTTGGTAATACTGGTCATGATTTCCCCACATATAATTTTCACTTTCTGTGAGAAAAGAACAGCAGCAGTCCCTTTCTTCCACACCCCCCTGACAAATTTATGAGGAAGTACATGATTTTGTAGGTTTTTTAAGAATTACATTCAAGAAAACACAATATAACTCAGTGTTGGAAACACATTCTGAAAAATCTAGTGCTGAGTCTCCATAAGCACAGATAATGGATTGTGAGTGATGTGCCTGAGCCTGGTCACACTCACCATGGGGCTATTCAGAGTTATTTGCATTACACCATAATAATGTGAAAAGAAAAGTTCAGCACAACAAGATGATCCAAACCATGTATGTACCACACAGTCCATTGGCTTTTGCTGTTCCCTCACTGGGAATTAAACTCTGAGGGTTATATGCTGAGGAAAATGAAAGCTATTCCCATATTTGAAAAGCATCTGCAGAAAGTAGAAAGTCGTAGAAAACAAAAAAGCCCCAAAAAAATCCCCAAATAAAAAAATCCAACCCCCAGCTTATTTGTTCATCCATCATATTTTCCAGGCAACTGGTCTCTTGAGAAACTTCCAAACAAATAGTCAGAGGTGAGTGGTGGGGAGAGGAAAGATATATATGAATTCTTTTGAGCAAGGCACGTTGTGGAGCTACCTAGATTTTCTGCTGGAATGGAAGTTTCATGTACTTTCCTGGTGCATGCCAGGGTGGGGTGGTGGTTTGACAGTAAATCAGTGTACCTGAAAAGACATGGATGCTACTGGAAGAAATCAAAATACCTTTAAAGAATGGTCTGTCCAGCCACAGCACGAGTCCTTGAAATTCAAGCATTTGTATAACATTCATTTTGATCATAAGACTGCCTGGTTTTGTGCTATTTTAAGCAGTTCAGAGGCAGATAAACATTTGCTACAGTAAAAAAAAAAAAAAAAGAAAAAAAAAATTAAAAAATCAATTGATCACATGCCCAGGCAACGCTTACCATGGACTCTACTTATTTTGGCTAAAGACATACAAGGCAGTTTTCAAAAAAATGCCCTGGAGGGAATAAACAATTAGCAAGACGGTTGAAACAGCAACCACAACACCCTACCTCAATGGAGCCATTGCAAAAAAAAA
>VXAC01000965.1:591404-604812 GCA_013399225.1 Rhipidura dahli
AAAATACAAAAAAAAAAAAAAAAAAATCCAAATAATTTAATCTCTAACAAAGGAGGGCCTGTCAGGTCAGTAACCCAGGTCTGAGGCAGTGGTTTCATGTAACAATACTGCTTGACTTGGTATTCATTTCCAACGCAAAGTTCAGCCTAACAGCAGCTGTCAAATACCTTTGGTTAATCCCCCCGTAGCTGCTTTGGTACAATTTTGGTGGTGTAATACACAATATCACCCGACCCCAACAAGGCCACCACACTGTTAACACTTTGCCCTTGGGAGGCACTTGAGTGGGCTGGAGCATTTACAGAATTCCCCTCAGGTATTTAGGAGAAGGACCTGCTCAGGCTCCTGACTGAATCCCTGCTGTACTTTGTGCCATGGTAGTGCTGAAATGTGTTTCTTTCCAAATCATTAAAGCCTGGCATTTCAGAGCTGGGCTCCAGGGAAAATGTCCCTGGCTCTCTGTGCCTTTCCTCCACTATTTTGAAACATAGATGCTAAGCTTCAGTGCACCTTCCTGCTGGATTTTCAAACAACTCAGTGTTTTACAGGCTTCAGGATATTATAAATATTGGCTCTTTTTTTTTTTTTCCTACCCGTGTGCAGTTCAGGCTCTTTTGTTGCTTGGATTGTGCAACATCCTGTGTGCAGTAGGATGGAAAATCTATACATTCTGTTGGGCTCCACCTTTTCTTCCTTCATCTTCTGTACCTGTACAGGCTTTCTCTTAACTCATATCTGAATAATTCCCCTGGAATCTTGTTTATGAGCCCTTCCAATTATCTTGATTTCAGACAGGAAAATTAATGTCAGGGATGAGAAATGTCCTCTCTCATCATGGCACTGCCCATGTCCTGAGTCTCTGCCACCTTTTGGAGAGAAACTCAGATAAACCTGATGGATGTGGCCAACAGCCTCTGCATGTCTAGACAATCTGCATAGTTTTCCTTATCCAAACAAGCAAGTCAGAGACATTTGGAGAAAAAGACCTTGGGGTGAGCTTCTAGTCCCTTTCAGTAGCTCTTCAAGTCTCATTTTCCCCTCAGTCTTCATCTCTTTGGATATTTCTTTGGATTTGAACCCTTAATTAATGGAAATTTTCAAGATTGTGCTTGTGTGGGCAAAGCGTGAGAGGGTGAAGTGTTTACTAACTCCATTTCACATAATTTTATCTGGCAATCACTGGCAGCCACTTTTTCAACTATGAGCAGGTTTATTTTACACCCCCGAAAAGCTGATATTCTTTCCCTTTGGAGATTTGTTTGCTACCTAACTCCACACCTCCAGTTCTTTAAAGTTCTTGCACAGGATTATAATAATAATAATAATAATAATAATAATAATAATAATAATAATAATAATAATTAGCAATTTAAAGAATTCCAACTGTTTCTTTTTTAAGGCACAACTCTGTTCCACTTGACTGGCTGTAACACACTTAAGTTCTTTGAAAGCAATAGAATTAGATCAACCAGCACAGCTCACTGGTCTGCCTCACTTTGGAAAATTCATCTCTATTAATGCCTCAGCCATACGGAAGCTCACATCTGTTGCTGAACTGTGGGAACTCAGGATTGCAACCCAGCAGTCACAAATCTAAGCTATGCCCTGAAAGGACCCAATACTGAAATTGGCATCATGGGGCCAAGGATCAAGTTCTGGTGGACAGCATCCTCCTGTATCCTCATCTTGGAGTTGTAGCAACTCATGAGTTCTTATGGAATGATTTACTGATCAAGTGGACAGGATTGACCCTGATTGTATGGATGTTAAGCACTCACAGAAAGTGAAAGGACCCTGCTAAGGCAAGTATTCCACCCTCCTGGATCAGAGTCCAGGTATCTATATCACAAAGCTCACAACCAGGTACTGGTAGATGTTGACAACATTACCATATTCCCTGGAAACAATGCATCATCTGTACCTAATGATAAATATCAGTATTTTCACCTGTAAAACATCCTCAAATTAACAGCCAGGCTTTACAAGTACAAACTCCAGTGCCTCACACACACAGTGGATGATTTGGGACACAGCTCTAACACTGATTTCCCAGGCACAGGAATGAGAAATTCATTAGCCAGGCTGGGGACATTCCCCCGTCACAACGTGCATGCCCTGGGAAAGGAGTCGTATTTAGCACACTACAATTTACCTGCATGATTAACCAGCAATGCTGTTTTTGGATGTCTAATCAGATTATATTGGGTTTATGTACAATTTCCTAAGCAGGCCGACTGATAGATTGATCAAGGGTAGATGGGATCTGACAGCAGAATATTATGGCAGAATTCTTCCGGTGATGGATGAGCCCACCTTGACACAAACTCCAAAGCTTTGCCTCTTAGTAATAAATCTCAGCATGAAGTCATCTGTCTCTGACCTGAAGCTCGAAATCAACAACTCAGGATACTGAAGTTTCATCGTCTTTATGAACATTTAAGTTGGCTCAATGGCATAAATACACACCTCCTGCATTCAATCTCTTTAATAGTGGCAGGCCTTATAATGTTGTTTTTATTTTTATTTTTTTCTCTGTTTTATAAAAGTTAGCGACTCATAACTGATTTTCTCACCAGCCAAGGAGATCGCTGCTAATAGATTACATTCTGCATGATGCTTAATGAGGCATGATTGGGAAAGGAGATGGGAAATGGCACTTTGGATTGATTTAGCAAGGATTCAGTGGAAGCAATGCCATGACTCCACAAACAGCAGTAGGTTTTACGTGGTGCCATAGAATTATATAACAGGCACCTCAGCTAAAACCTTCAAAATGCCTTGCTGCCTTAAGAGCTTCACTTGCATTTTCAAAAGCTAGTTGAAGTTAGATTCTGAAAAATATGCCTAGTTAACCAGAGGGCTTTTTCAAGCAATGTTGTGAGGAACTTTCAGTAGGGAATGATTGTTTAGACCTACAAACAACAAAAAAGAAATTTTCCCCCAAGCCCACCTGAAAAATCCTCTGCATGATCTGGAACTCTAAAAGTGGAGGTAACTTATTCCTCTTGTGAACTGCATTATGCACAGAATATATGGTGGTGCAATGTGGTGCTCCCACTATCCAGAATGAATAATCTCCTTTGCCTGAGACTTAATCCAAGACCACTTATGACACTGTGGCCCTATTTCTTCATGGGATTTAAGCACCTAATTTTTATCAATTTCAGCAAGAGGTCAAGGTTTAGTTTCTTTTTGAGTGTTCAGGTGCCCAGGTCCTCAGATCATGTTTACATGCACTCGCAGTGTAAAATTGTGAGGGTGTGTAATCGAAGTCCTCCAAGCTCCCTGTGCTTGGTCGACATCCCAGGTACCCACAGCAGCTCTCTGAATTAATTCAGTAATGCTTTCGAGTGACCTACTGCAGACATTCTCATCTGAGGGAGCCAGGAAATGGGGTAGCTAATAGACCATTTTGGAGTATTGTAAGATCACAGCAATCCCATATTTTAAGAGGTTAATATAATACTAATTGGGGCTTGGGTGAAGAGTTCATAAGACAGATGAACCCACATTAGTTTTGAGAGTTTGAGCAGCCAGATTCTTAATCCATATTCACTACTGCTTGGGAGTGTTTTTGCTCTTTATGTGAGGAAAAGAAATATCAGGAGATTTCTGTAATTGTCAGCCTTTTCTGACTAACCTTCTTGACTGCATCTTCTGGGTTCTTGATGGCTGATAAAATACCAAAGTCATGGCCAATGAGAAAAATCAACTTGTAGGACCAAATTCACCTCCCGACTGACTCTGGCAGACCTAACTGCACTCTGAGATTTTATTTCTGCTAATATCGAAGTCCAGAAACTGACAAAGCTGTATTATTGTCAACCCCTGTAGTGAGGCTGAGAAAGTAGGAATAACAGTTAAGTTAGACCTGTGTGAATAATTCATAGGGAATAATTTATTTGATGAATTGACCTCCTTTTTTTTTTTTTTTATCTGTTCATGGCCCTGTCCACAACCAGCCTCTGATTTTCTCTCTTCCGTTGTTACTCTAATTGAAAATATCTGCTGAATAATTTCTGAGGATAATTCTTGTTCTGCAAATTTGTTCCTGAGCAGTTCACTGTGAACATTTGCTATCTGAAATCCCAGTGCTAGCTAGACACACAGATCTCATGGTGTTATTTCTGTTCCTTTCATAAAGGGCACATACATTCAAAACAGTGTTTTCCACTCTGGCTATTGGTAGTTCTGAGTCCTTTAATGCAGTGTTAAGCTCTGCAAAGTGTGTATTTGATTGTAAGGTCCCGTTTTTGATTCATGTGAGATAAATAATATGTATAATGAAAGGAAACTGTGCATTTTCTTCAGGGATTTTCCTATAAACCTGCAGGTGCCTCCCAGTCAAATGCTCTAGCTGCTCGGTGAGAGGACAAGGAAATCATGAAGGGGAACAAATTCAGGTTTTAAGGACAAATTTTAGGCACTGCCATCATCACCCTCCATAAGATTCCCCTAAGCAGGAACCATCCTGACGCAGATCCAGGGGCAACACACACAGGGGATGCAGCACAATCCACAGGACATGTAGAGGACAAGGCAAGCATCCCTGGCTGCCCTCCACAGCTCTGGAGGGACACACAAGCACCTTCACACCTCCCATCCTGCTTTCCACAGGCCTTGGTGCTGAGCAGCTCCTCAATTCCCTTTGCAGCACGGTCGCTCGTTTACTCACTCCACTCATTATGTTCTGCACTCACAAGGCTGCACATCGACTTTCAGAATCAGGAGCGGGGGGAAAAAATGGGAGCAAGACAGAGTTAAAAGTTTTAGCCATAAAAGCTTTTGACACATCTTTCTGTCTCTTTCTGTCCAAGTAATCAATCTTCTAAGTTTCCAGGAACTGCTGAGATTTTTAAAAACAGCTGTAATCTGTGGTCATTGATGGTGGAGTAGATTGTTTGCCAAACTATTACCATAACTGTCAACCGAAATCAGAAAAATAATCTCATTGTGCTGGACAGATGCCTTTCCTGCATTATTGATATAGTCACTCCAGAGTAATAGAGAAATATAAAGCATTGTTCTATTTACAAAAGGAGATTGGCCAAGTCCTTGAGAGTGAGCAGGAGGGACAGGCACTTAAAGGAAGTGAGATATAGTCAACTCAGTAAAAGTTATGTGTCAGGGTCATGTGGCCTCCATAGTCAGCAGTAGAATCTCAGTTTTCAATAGCTTTTCCTCTCCTTTCTCACTTTCAGATTTAGCTCCAGAGCTTAATCTCTGACTAAATGAGCTTTCCAGGGTTTTAATGCAGCACCATGGAACCTACCCAGCTTTTTCCCCTTTCCACCTTCCCTCTGGCTGCCAGCATGACAACCCCAAATACATCTCTAGGACTGCTGCATTTCCAAAATTTATAAAAAAATGCACCATCCCCATGTCACTCTTGGTAGTGAGGATAAATCAGGTCAGCTCTGCACATTATAATACAATACAAGAGAATTTTGTCTGCTTGCCATCAAGATGTCTCTGCAAGCACTTTGCAAAGCAATGCACTAAATATGAGCGTCGCAGCAAATCTTTAGGCAGATGGAGCAGCCAGCCTGCATTTAGCCATAGCGCCCACAGAGTCTTTTGCTGTTACAAATGTTTGTATATAGAGAGGGGCCCAATTTTGCATTGGAATCTGCTACAGTGAACCCATAACCCCAGGTTCCCCATTTATAGCACAAATGAATAAATATCTATACAGTCAGAGGACTGGAGGTGGGACTGGAGCTTCTATTTTCATTTGAACACCATGCAGGGGTCAGGCACAGTGAAAGTCCCGTGATCAGCTGAGGACAGGCTCTGGGAGATCTGTGGTCTCCTGTCCTTTTTTCCCTTTTTTTAAATTTTAAAATTGCTTCACATTTAACTGCAGGAAAAAGTTTATTTTCTCATCAGCATTTTGAAAACATAAAATTTGAATTTTTTTTTGGGGGGGGGGGAGAAGGAATTATCTATAGACCTAGTCCTCCATTTAACTTGAAAAGAGAAATTAGCTTTTACAAAATGACAGCAGTTTTTAGTTTATTCTTGTTCAAAAGCAGATATATGAGCTGCTAGCCTCATTTTGGTAGCAACAAAAGAACTTTTCGGCAGCTTAATGCTTTGAGGCAACACATGGCTTTTTTCTTTCTTTCTTGCAACAAAAACATACAGATGCAATCTTTGTCTCAGCAGAAAAAAGATGGAAATAAAAATCATTTCATCAAATTTGGTATAATGAGAATTATTGTCATACTATAAAAATAATTTAAATAACAACAACAACAAAATTGCTTTTATCCCAGTTTTACTGAAATGCCTGCAAAAGAGCCATTCTAGGGAAGCAAATGGATGCTCTGGTCTGAATTGTGAAAATCAGCAATGCACAGAAAAAGCAGGGCTAATTGAAGGACTAATTCTTGCTGAGTGACCACCAGCCAGTCAGTAGCTTGGACCCATCACATTGACTAAAACTTTTGTAGCTTTCAAATAAGAACAAATTTTTCTCTGAGGAAAATGCCTGACCGTCTTCATGCAGAAGGACGAACAGTCTGTGGTCAGGAAAGGAATGCATAAAGTGTCCTTGACACCACGTTTTTGGTGACTCTTCTGCCCTGAAGGTTTTATACTCTGGTCAGCGAGATGTTCCGAGTCCATCAGCCCGTGCTGTGGGCGAGAGGTTTGACCCAGCTCCTGACACATCCCACCCCTAACTCCACTAACTCGCACCCATCTCCAGCACGCCTGAGCACACGCACAAGCACACACCAAGCCCCACGGTGGTTTTAATTGAAAAGCATAAATTTGGTCTGCTAAATCTATTAACGATTTGTTTTAATTAGGAACCCAGCTGCTTCCTGAGATTCTGCAGTCTGGGTTTCAGAACTTTAACCACACTGAAAATGAGTCTCAAGTGAGTTGCTTTGAGTCTTTCAGCTCAGCGTTTTTACAGACTTGTTGGAAGGGAGATATTTTGAAAAGTTTCCACAGTGTGCCCATCACCCCTCCTCTCATTCCTCAGATGATACTGACTCAGGGAGGGTAAAACTCGACCTATCCCAGTGCTTCTTAAATCCAGATGAAATTTGCCTCTCCTTACAGCAAGCAGTTAACATCCACTGCCCATCATAAATGTAGCTTCCAGACGGACAAATATGGGACCAAATTAAAACATATTTAAAATCTAAGGACCCTATATAGGGTTTGGTGAAGCCAGGCAAGGGGTTGTCTTGGAACATTTATCAGATCACACGCTAATGAACTTCTGGGCACCAGGGCACTCACTGCTGCTTGGTTTGCATTGCCGTTACTGCCTGGAGGAAAAGCACTGTCGTTTGGAGGATCTTTTTGTGCAAAAGCCTTTTCAAAGTCAGTGGTAAAGATACTTTTCCAGCTTCCCCTTTCCTTCCCAGGGGTGTGAGTCTGTGCCAAGAGGGAGTCATTTGTGCACTTGTAGGCAAAACTCAGTGGGAGAATGGAGAGGAATTGTTGGTTGTGCATTTACAACTCCAGAAGGCATCAGCCTTGTCCTAAAATTAACTGACAGAAACACAAGTGTCTGACAGTGCATGGTCCCTAAGCACAAGGTGTCCTCCCAAGGACCCAGGCAGAACCTACACAGCTGAAAATTCAGCAGATACCATTTGCTTTTCATTAATGATTCACTGATCATATTTCTACCCTTGCTCCATGATCCAGCCACTGTCCAGGTGGAAATGACAGTCATGAGTTTCATTGAGATGTGTACATAACCTCTTCCACCTTCACTGTTTTCTCTCGGCTTTTCTGCCTTACTTTCCTTTGATTTTTCCCACCTTCATATAAAACTACCTTTTATAATGGTTTTGGAATTTTTTTCTCTCAGCTAATGCCAGTTTTAGAGGTGGTATCCACACAACTACCCAAGACTCCAGCCCATGGAAAAGCTCTAAGGGAAGGAAGGAAAACAAAGTAAAGTGGGGTAAAAATCCATGCCATCAGGACACAGGAGCTCCAATTTCAACAGTGTTCACCGTTCCTCACAGAATAATGATGGCTTTGCTCCTTTTGGATGCCCAGGATGATTTCTCAAAGTCTATGGGTGGAGAGGAATTAGATGTCTAATTGCATTTTTCCATCCAGCCAAGAGGTGAAAGCTGGCACAGGTTATCTTTCTCTTCAGTTTTGATTCAGCTACTCAGAAAAACTTTTCAAATAGCTCAACTTTTGGCCACATTAGTTTATTTTATCAATCAAGCTTTGATTCACTGATAATAAACACATCAGTATAACTCTTGGATGTGTTCACTAATAATAAACAGAAAACTAAGCTCACACTGGAGCTGGTCAGAGAATGGGATATTTTTTACTACAAGAAAAAAAAAAAAGTTGATAAAGTATAAAAACCAGACTTGAAATATTTTCATATGTGCCATTTAACATTTCTTCAAACTAATGAGAATTCCATCTCCTTCCAACAGGAGAAGACCTCTCAAAATCAGAAGTTCCTCCATATAAAAAGTTCATGCAGACCCAAAGCAGAGAGTCAGTCCTTGGACTTAGCAGAGTTCCCTTAGCCAGACCTACAGACACAGATTTAAGGTTTCTCAGTCCCATTTTTTTTATGATTCTTTGATGTCTTGTTTTTTCCTCTGCTTCTGACATCATGATAGTCTATGAAATTCAGACTGCATTAAAGGTCTCTTATCTGTGTACAGGAAAATGGAAGATTGAATCTAAACGTTAAATGAGGAACCCACCAGTAATCCCCCTCTGCTGACTACTTGTCTAACTACTTTTTTTTTAAATTATGCAACCTCATTGTATTCAGACCAATCTTATGCTTGGGGGTGAAAGGATATGCTTTATGAGTTTTATATACTTCAGTATATATTTCTATATAAATCTGAATGTTGCATTTCTCTTTAAGGCATGACTTAATGTTCCCAAGTCCAGCCTAAAATTTTCAAAATGTGGATTATTTTTTAAAATTTTATTTTATTTGACATTTCAAATTCTTCAATAAATAACAGGAAAGAGATCAGCAGGAACAATGTTATCTGCTCTTCCTTTCCAATTGAGTTGGGTCTTGGGTTTCAACAGAAGCAAAGCTCTAAGTTACAACACTGAGAATTAAATTTAAAGCTAGCTCAGATTTTCTTGTGCAGAGAGAGAAAGGATTTGTACAGAGAAACTTTCCACAGTGCCACTAATGAGAAGCTTCCTTGGGACTGGCTGAACACCTCCTTTGCATAGACAGAAACGTAAACCCCTATCTGTGGGTGCTTAACTTACAAAAACCTGCTGATTTTAGAGTGCTGTGAGGGAGAGCCCTCATCCCATTTCTTCCTGTGCAGCTGAGTGATTCCCTCCTGCTAACATCCTCCTTCCCCCTTTTCCCAAGGGGCTGCTCAGTCCCCTTAAGTCTTTTTTGGCTTGTTTACTAAATCTTCAGTCTTCTCACTCAGGATTAAGGACACTCAACTTAGGTATGATCCTCCACCATGTGCTTTGGTTCCAGGGTTGACTCATGAGTAGAAGAGCCCTTAGCCTCAACAAGCAGATTGAAAACTCAGTAAACAAGCTGAAGAAGAGAAACTCAAGATAAGAAGTCCAAGTCTCCTGCCACAGAGTCACGAAAAGCACTTTATATAATATATTGTTGCAAAGATATTTTTAGTGACTTTGTAATGATTTATAGGTTGCCTCTTGTAATTTTTTTATTATTTTTACTCCTCCCACAGCCCTTGCAAGTCAAAGCTGGGTTTATTGTGTACCCATTTGTCCACATTTAGCTCAATAATCTTTTCATTTAAATGCTGAGAAGCAGTATGCAGAAATGCTTGTTTTTCTCAAAAAGAACAAATGCCAAAGAACTTTAAGTAAATTCTTTTTTAAAAATGTGTTTCTGCAACCTAGCAATATAAATGTTCTGGAGGTATATTGGATATAAACTTACATAATCTTGGGTATATTTAAAAGTTTCCATGGAAACCATTTCTTTGTCAAAAGAACAACATTGCTCTGGGCTATTTGTAACCCACACCTTGCACTGTCCAGCTCAGTGTGGGGACCAGGAGGTGACTGATGTCAGTAAAGGAGGGGTCTTGGCTGGTTTTAGCTTTTTAGCCAGAGCAGAAGGTGCTAAGTAGCATTTCTTCATTATCCACACATGAAAACAGCAACAGTGAAAGAGTTGAGGCAATCTGACCCCTGGAAACATCCAAATGCAAAGACACCTGCCTTCCCTTGCAGGGGCCCTTCTGGTTATGTTAAGTGCTTCTGTGAGAGGGGATGAGAGTGCAAGGTCTCAGTTCTTCTCAAGCAAAGATTTTTGTTCTGCACGCCGCAGGTTTTCCCCCCAGAATAAGCTGCTCCTCTAATAAGCACTGTTTTGACAGCAGCACTGCAGCCTGCCAGGAGCTGCTCCCAATGCAGTGTGTCAGTCTGTGCATCTGCAAAGGCGTCTGCAAAGTTGCAGCCCTGATTCTCACGCTGTTTCTCATCCCCTCTTTCATCCAATTTTTCAAGACAAAATGGGAGGGGGAAAGGAAAGGGCAAACAAGTCCAGTCTGACCTTCCTCCTGCCTCCGGAAACACTCCAGTTTACAGGGGCAGTGAGGTGGAGCTGGGTTTCTAGCTGTCAGCAGCTGGGAGTCAACAGCAGCCCACCTTATCCACTTCAGAAATGAGCCCTGGCTGATTGGACAAATATTTCCTATTTACCAGCTTCTCCCCGCTCCTGGATAATTCTAGGGTTAATCCACCACGCCACCTCCTCAGCCCAGCCCCGTGATATTGACACTTAAGAAACACAGAGCTGTTTATATTTCATTGGAGAGCTCATACTATCAATTTTCACATTAGTGAGTCCAGCTATTGCTCTCTTCTATCGGGATCTATTGAGTGGTGGCAGTAGAGATATCCGCTGTAGTGAAGGAAAAAAAAATACTTAGCTGTCTGATGAAATGTTTTAAATGCATAGGGTTCACCTTGGGGTTGGCTGCTGCTCAGATTTTATCCATTAATAACACGCAGGGCTGCCACACTACTCTCCAGGGCTGATAGGAAAAATAGTACCACTTACAGATCCCCTGGTTTGCCTCGGGGAGAGTGCACCAAATGCAGCACATATCATACATTTTGGGGCTGAAATTTACTCCACGAGAAGAAAAAAAATAAAACAAAACAAAACAAAAATCCCCCCCAAACATTCTCTATGTTAAAAGCAAAACCCAACCCTATTCCTGAAACACAGACAAAGAGAAGTTGCCATGTGGGCCAGTAGTTGTAGACCTCAAGTGCTTTACTTATGCTGTGAAACGCCTCTGGGCAAAACAGGGGTAAGATTTCAGTGTAAACGGCCTTTTTTAGCTTACTGCTCTGCAGGTTGACATTTCACCCAGCAGGGAGAAGAATCTGAATTGTTACAAGGAACCAAGCAGTACAGAGTAGGCTCTTGGTAAGTCATCATCTTTCCAGCAAGAAAGTCTCATTTATTTATATTTTCTCTCTTTTTTTTTTTTCCCTACCCCTGAAACAATTCACAGGAAAATGATCATCAGAATAAGAATTGTTAACTGATTAGATTATTGTCGGCATTCAGTACAAGAACATCGCCAGGCGCTCAAGGGTAAGTATTATTTTCATCTACTGATGAGGCTAAGAAAGAATTGTGCACCCAATTCCATGTGCATTAACGATCTGAAGATATTTGGGTTGGGTTGCATTGTTTTCCCCTCTCTTTCAAAGGGAGCCACAGAGCTCTTTGCTGCCAGGAAGTGTTATTTAAGAATATGTGCTTCTTTTGTAAAGGGAAGGGCATAATTAGATGTTAAGAACTGATTATTGCATTGTTCTCCACAGAGATTTCCAAAAGGAACAGCATTTGAAGAAAGAAGGGGAAAGTAAGTATTGTGCTTGGAAAGTGAGAGGTATCTGCCTTAATCATTCTCTCTCTCCATATCTGAAAACTTTACAAGAGATGTAACCCAACTTCCCGTTGCACATTGCCCGAGAGAAGCCCACTGACCAACCATACCTGCTATGGGACTAGAGCTCCCACCCAAAGACCAGAAAGATCTCCCATCTCTGGCAGGAATCACTTGGAACAGAAAACCATGATATTTTGGGTTTTTTTAAAGGGCTTGAAACAAGCTGAACTTGTGCCTACACACTGCTGTTTCCTGCTACTGCAGCCCCAGGGAGCTGACGCACCTCGTGCTTCCTCCTTTTGGCACTCAGAGAAGCAAAATTTTCTATCAGGCAATCCTTAGAGAAACCTTTGTAAGAAATAAACCCTCAAGAGCAGACAAGGACTCATCCAACCCATCCAAACTCCAAGGCACTTAATGTAGGACAGGTCATAAGCACTTATTCGTGGTGCACACAGAGGAGAGCCAGGCTTTAGGCTGGTATCCACTAAGAGCCTCCCTACTCCATGCTATACTACACAGAATATATTCTCTCTAGGTGCCATCCCCCAAAAAAATGTTACAAATCAAGCAGACAAACCTCATGCATTTCTCTGGAGGCTCCTGGCACAGTCTCTGGCAGATTGGTCAGGGGAACAGCCAACACAGACCTTCAGCTGCTGCTTGACCTCCATTTGATTTCAGCAGTGGCAGCTGGGAGGGGATGCCCATCTGATTTGAGCATTCACTTTATTACTCTTCTCACAAAGTGAGGAGTGCTTCAGCTTTGCTTAACACCTCCTGAAGCCAGAGAGACATCACCTTCCCAAAGCTGCCTCTTTCTGCTTCTTCCTCCTCAGCCTTCATTATGTATCATGTGGGATGTGGTTCTCTGAAACACCTTTAAGCTCTGGTTCCTACCAGGAAAGCCCCTGAGGCTACCTGTGCTTTAAAGGTTGCCACAGTGACCTGGCTACCCAGCAGAACCTCAACCCCAGAACTGGCCTCTTTCCCCTCCACTGCTGGAGTTTCCATAAGTTCTGATGGGCTGGGAAGTACTGCAGTTTTAAACAATTGGACTTTCTAGCAATTCCCAAGGAACTTTCCCTCTCTTTCTAGGAAAGAAAATAGGACTTGGTGTCATGGCCTGCTCACTGTAGCCTCACCATTTTCCAAGGTTGCTTGAGGTATTTCATTATTAAAGTCTTTAATGCCCATTTTAAAGCTTATTTAGATAAAATTTTCCTACTACTCTTATCAGAAGTTTGCTCTGAAACCTCTTGGATGTCACATTAGAAAAAGTTCTAATCCTCAAAATGTAATATAATCTGAAACAGAAACCTTGTCTCAATCTGCTCGGTCTATTTTCCCTTGCTCCATGTAAAACACACTGTACTACCTAAATATTTGTATCAAATCTACATAAACAAACAGAGGAGAAAGGTATAAGAGCAACTCAGCTTTTCTGACCTCAGGTAAAAGTATTCTCATAGTCCAGTCATGCTTTTATAGCCCTTTTCCTTGCCCCTGCTTTTTTTTTTTTT
>VXAC01000965.1:604842-634842 GCA_013399225.1 Rhipidura dahli
TTTTTGTCTCCATGACACCACAGATTGACCTGGATTTAAAAAAAAAAAAAAATTAAAAATTAACCCCCTACATACAAGAAATTAATCAGTTTCACATTTTACCATACTTTGTCAAAAATTGGCTTCTTCAAGACCAGGCAAGTTGTTGGGACCAAAGCCTGAGCTGAAGTCACCACAGCTTTGGAGACAGGTGTTGCAGTCGTTTTTTTTTAAATCTGCAATAACAGCCTTTAGCTGTATCACAATTAACACACTCCGTGTGCCAAACTGTAATGAACTTGCCTGTTCTCCCTGGACCTGCTTCCAGTCTGAGGTGAGAACTAATGAATTGTTGGGGCCACAGGAGGAGGACAAGGACGTGGAAGCAGAGGGGAAGGAATAAGAGTACAAACATCTGCGTGTAGAGGACAAAGCTCCTCGCTGTCTCCCAGGTTATGCAGCCACTTTGTAAGGATTTGGCAGCCGAGACATCCCTTTCCTTGCAATCACCCTGTTTACTTAGGACCAAGCCCAAATTCAGGTCTGCTCTGGAGTTTGTTTGAACACATCCCTTCACTTCATTGTTGTGATTCGGGATTTTATTTTTTTTTGTTTTGTTGTTTCCTCCTTTTGCATCTTCATCCTTCATGGTTGATTTGGATTATGATGTAAACTAAGCGAACGTGACACAGCTGCTCTCTCCAATAACCGAGGAGATGCCGGCTGCCACTCACCCCGGCACTTTGGTGGTTCACAGCAGGGCTGGTGGGCTGATGGGGGCCCTCTCTTTTGGCATCTGTCTATACCATCCTCACGCCGTTTGCTGAAACAAAACCAGTGATGTTAGCAGCATATGGGCAGCCAGAACAGGGGTCATTTACCTTATTTGCCAACAAAGTAAAGGACAAGGCCCAGTGGAACGGGGATATACGGAGAAGAGCTGGCAGCACGGCGGCAGAAGAGGAAACCACAGGCAGGAAGGATCCCAGGAGTCACCTCTGCCCACACGTCCCTTTCCCGTGACATGTTGAGCATCTCTGAGCTTTGCATGGACTATTTGGTGTTAAGTTCTGCGAATTTTGATCAGCTGAGCTGCCTCTGCCAGACTGAACTCATCTGGCTGAGGTGGACACCCCATCTCAGATACAAACCCTGGCTCCAAACCTCGCTAAAAGCTGAAGACAATTTTGTTGACAATCAAATTCATGTAACAGCTAACAGAAAATAAATCACTTCCATCTGCATGCTCTTGGGCTAATAAAGGCTTGGTCTGAAACCGGAGGAGCCAAAAACCTGTCAGGGATCCAATCTAATTGTATATCTAACCTGACCAGAAGTAAGAATAATTGGAAACCTCTCAAGTAGGTTGTTCTTCTTAACTTACTGGGACAAGCCACACACCAACAGCTTGCACAATCTGACTTCTGCAAACAAAAGGAGTCTGCATAGTTTTGGAGAAGACACTGAGCGTTCAAACTTCCAGGTTAGCTGTCTCTGCTGCCAGAAAAAAAAAAAAAAAAAAGAANNNNCCAAAAAAAAAAAAAAAAAAAAAAAAAAAAAAAAAGGCACTTTTTTCCTTCAAAGGAGTACCTCTAGGCACAAGGTTACAGCACTGGGCATGTTTTAACATATAAGCTGTGCTGAAACAGAGAACTGATGAAGATGCTTAGCGAAGAAAAATAGCTCTGAATAGAATGATGTCTGCAGAAACCAGGGATGACAAATCTACTGCAATATGAAAACATATGTATATGGCATTGTGAATTTAAAAGGTGCCCCACATAGTAGACATAGCTCAAATATTTATTAAGACTCAGATCCATGAGAAATGTCTCCCTTTTTGCTGGAAAATTTTGCCTGCAAAATTAAACTCACTTGTGTGTGCTCTCATAATATGCAAGTATTCTTCAAAACTGCTACCTCTCTTTCTACATCTATAGCAATGCTTACCTAAGTCTTCATCCTCTTTTCAAAGTACCACTTACAGCATCTGAGAACCTATATATTTTTATAAAACCCTTCATTTTGAGGGTTCACTATTTGATAAAATTGTCTGGGAATTATAGGCTCAGAGGGTGTTATTTCTATCTGATAATTTTACAAAAATCTTTAAATTTTAAAAAGTATTTTTGTTTTTTGTGTGATTATTATAAAAATAATGTTAAAATTGAGAAAATGGGATTTTATATCTTGCTCAAGTTTAAATAAATATAATCCCTTAAAAGAATATTATCAGACTTTTTAGTATTTGTCAAAGATATCAGGAATGTACATTAAAATGCATGTTTCAATCTATGACCATGTGGCTCTACCTCTTGATTGAGTAAAATGTTTACCAAAAACCTTGAGTGTTTAAAAAAAATGAGCAGAGTTGTATCTATGTATGAAAAGTAAAAATGTTGTAAATAAGGGAGTTGGCTTTTTTTTCCCCCTCACAGTTTCAAGCTCCACTTTCTAACTTAAATGCATAAAGATTTTTTTTTTTGTCAGCTTCAGTGCAGAGAAACATTAAAATTCATCTCACCCCAAACCTTTGTCGGGAAAAAAAGATGTTAAATATCAGCAAATGGATCTGATAAGCTGCAGACTATTTCTGCTGTCAGAGAATGACTGTAGGACAAAAACACATGTTCAGGATTTGACATCCCTTGGCATCTTGTAAATAGCCTGCATGAATCCACACCTAAAAACTGCCAACACAAGCAAAATTGTGCCCAAGTTTCTTGTAAGTTAAGCAAGCAAAGCAGAGACATGAAACGTGGTTGGATTGAATATAGAAACCTAAAGACCCCCAAAACTGACCTTGAGATCATTTTAGCGAAAGATCTTCTCTGCACTTTTGCAGCGCCAGCCTGATTTTCTCTGTATAAAGAGCTCTGTGTGTGTGTGGATGGGCGAATGTGCAGGACTGCGTGATAAACACGTTATTAGGGAAAAAAACAACAACTTTCCATAGAAGAATGATAAGAAAAAAGAACTGCTGAGTAATACAAAATAGACCCTTCACTTTCCTTTTTTTTCTTTTTTCCTTTTCTTTTCTTTTCTTTTTTTTTTTTTTTTTTTAAAGGATTCATTCCTTAGATGAAATGTAAATAATCCCTTGGCCTGGTTTTCCTTCCACTTCAACTCCACCCCCTCACCGAAAGAAAAAACTTTTTTGTGATTTGTGATTCAAAGGACATCTCTTCCCTGTCTGGATGGCAAATTTTTCCCCTTTTCTGTAAAAAAAAAAAAAAACAAAAAACAAAAAACCACCAAAAAACCCCACCAACCAAAACAAAGGTTAAAAAAAAGGAAAGGAGGGATGCTTAGAAAGAGGAAGAGGAGATCTGTTTCAAGAACAAACTTCTTCTGGTACAGCATCAGTGTTTGTGCCAAAGGTGCAGGTAGAGATAACTTCCTTTCTTTTCCCCCAATCCCCTTTTTTTTCTGTCTGTCAATTATTTTCAGAGATGTTGGTCCTCTTTTCTTTGATTCAGGTTTGCCCACTGCCAGCAGGATATGTCAAAGCCTCTGGACTCAGTGGAGAAACTGCATTTTCCTGAAAGCCTGGGGATTGTCTCAGCATTTGAGGGATGGATTATTTGAGGGGACTGTCATGGCATTAGTGATGGCATCTGCTGGAAAGGAAGTCCACGCTGTGGTGGGAGACGTCACAGCCATGCTTGTCCCAGTGGCCTAAATGGGGGCACTTTCCAAACTTTCCCTGGGTGAATAAAATTTTTTGGGTCTCCTTTATAGAAGATCAATATCTCTGTGGTCCATTCTGGATTTAATTCAGGGTTCAGGGCCAGAAAGGACCATGAGGATGGTCGTACCCCCAGTGTGGCTGGGACCAAACGCACATGGACACCAGGCTGTTTCCAGCCTGAAAAGAGACAAGGGAAATGGGATGAGGTCTGTGGAGGTGAGAAAGGTTATGGGGCAGTCAAGTGCTCTGTGCCAGGACGTGGTCGGGCTGGAATCCGGAAAGTGATTCTCTCCAAAGGACGTGGAACAGCTGGAAGCATGCCTCCTCCCCTTCTCTTCCTCTGAAGCACCCCTGGAGTCAGGATGCTGGCTTTAATGACTCAATAGTCTGCTTGGCTGTGGCAGATCTTGTATTTCTGGAGAGAATCAATATAAACACTTTCTTTTGTATTTCCTTTTTTTTTCTTACCCATTGTAGTGCCTCTTATTTCACTGTCTGCTGTCTGTCCCCAGCACCAAAGGAAACTGTGATCCCCAATTCCCAGTGCTGCCCAGCCTGCTATGAAACTGCTCAGTGTGAAACGTAATATGCAAAAAAAATTTTTTTTTTTTTCCCCTTTTTTTTTTTTCCTCCTTTTTGCCAGGCTCTGGAAAAGGCCTGTTTCCTGGCAGGAGAAAAAGCCAGCCTTGGCTTCAAGCAGCCACTGACAATTCCCAGCATATGGTAAGAGAGGGAGCTTCCGCCTACCCCATCAGGTAAGTGCCATCTTCCTTACTACAGCAATGATCGATGTCACGCTTGGAGAGCGCTGGCTACTGGGAGAGGAGCCAAGCGGCCAACTGGCCAGTACAAGGGAACAGGTCAGGGTGGACAAGGCCTCTGGGTGAGGAAAGCATGCTAGCATAAGCATGCAACCAGGAAACGTGGTGTCTTAGTGCACCGTCATCTGCCTTGTGTTTTTGGCTCCACAGCCGAGTTTGAAAGGCTTAATTTGCTTATGCTCACACTTGGGTTTAAGTGCTTTTCAAAGGTGGATTGGAGGTTTTTTTGCATATGCCTTTCAGCATCGTTTGTGTGCCATTCCCTCCCTCCTTCCCCTTTTCTTTTTTTACTTTCTCTTCCAGTGTCAATTCGTGCTGTTTTTATAATGAGCTTTTCCTCCTTGGCTAGAAGAAGACCTGATCCCACATCCTTTCCAGCTCTGCTCATTGACTCCATGTTACTTTGGAGCAGTCCACCACAGTGGGAAGCACCAGGGAAGCTTCCTTAGACAAATTTTGCCTTGTTTAGTCCTGGGCAATGATTCATCCCCAGTTTGGCCTCAGGGTCTCCTCTGACCCCACCTTGCACTGTGCTCTGCAGTATCACAGCAGCTTTTGGAAGCCTCAGAGCTGCAGAGGGAGGAGTGTGCATGGCTGCAGTGTGCCTGGGCGGGGGACAAGGCCCTGTGTCATGATCCCACCCTCCCCACAGGGCCCATGGTACAAGGGACAGGGTGAAAAGCAGGCTCCAGACCCCTTGGTGTTTCCATGGGATGGGCTGTGTCTCTGCAAGGCAGGTCTGCTCCCCAGGCTCCCAGTGCAGATAAGCACCTTTAAAGCCCCACTGAGCCATTAAGATCAGTTCCTCAGCTGTAAATCAAAGCAGCTCCATAACACTTTTTTCCTCTCACCTGAGCCCTGACCTGGAGGGACCACATCTTGTGGAGACAGGGTAATTCATTCTCCATGCTCACTCAATCCATAGACCCTCGGCCAAGGATGCTGATTATTGCTAACCAGGGTGCTGTTTTTTATCGTCCTGGCAGGGCTAAGAGAGCCCTAACTCATTTCACATTGAGCTCTGAATAGCCACTGCCTGGTAGGAAGTTTTGGTGAGGACCAAAGCGAGCTGTTCTCCATTTATCCTGTGGAGGACTGTGCACTTTGCAGCTCATTCTCCAACACAGAAATAAACTGTCAGTGGCTTCTCTTCTGGCACAGATTGATCTAATACAACTGCCTCAGCGCACACTGCTTGCACAGACAGTTCCAGTGCACATTACTGTCATTTCTGATGCCCTAAAAGCTGCTGCCTTCTCCCTCCCATGCTCTTAAATGCCTTAAATGCTCTTAAAAAGTGTGGTGACACTTTTATGGGTGATGGGGCAAGGGTCAAAAGCTGAAACTTTGCATGCCAAGAGATGCAAACAACAGATTCCCATCTCTAGGAGGGAAGCAGGATCTGGTTTCCTTTGTCAGTAGGTTCATTCTTTGTGCCACATAATTATAGACAAACAAAAAGAAACACGCAACTTGCCTTAAATTAAATTCAGAGGTTTTCTGATTGCCACATTAATGGGAGAAAGGTTATCCCAAGCAAGTGTTTCTCTGAGTGCTGTAGGAAATCAAGCTGCAATGGGAAGTATAAAGCAGGGGGTTACTTTCTAGATTCTATTGTAAAAATCTGAGCTGAGCCACAGGTTTGCCAGTCAGTGCCTGAATGCCATCAGTGACCAAAAGTGCTGCAGGATGGTAAATGAAGAGTAGAGACATGTCTGTAAGTTTATTCACCTAAACTATCAGGTAGCAATGGGTGCTGATCAGCAAAACAACAAATGCAACTCATTTTCAGATGTCTGTGTTCATGTGAACTGATTTTGTGCCCTTGCACTGGAAATATATGCGTGTTCATCCTGCAGAGGTATTTTAAAGTGTTGATCAAAAGCCAGGGTATTAAACTAAATGCTACAGGTAGACCACTGCTTCAATCCCAAAATTCTAGAAAGGCTACTATATAACATTACATTTTTCTTTGCAGATCTTTTTAAGTGGGTTTCAATTTTTAATTATATGGTCTTTCCCTTTTATATAATTTGTTTGTTTTATTCTATGATAAACAAATCAAAATGTTATATAGCATGACAAACAGCATATACTTTGATCCAGAGAAATAGAAAATCTGTTGTAATGTTGTAGTGTTATAATCATCCTTTTGGTTTTGAAGTGAACTAAATAAGATAAATATTTCCAGAATTACATTTTTAATGTACTGCTAATACTATTGGCACAACATGAAAAGTTTTTTATTAAACTGGAAAAAAGGGGACAGTATTTAAAACAAACAAATTCCATCCCATCATGTTTCTACACAAAATATCCACTTAGCCTAATTAACTGCAGCTCCTGAGCATCGGTGGATGGATTTTCACATTTAACAAGTTCCATAGAGTTCAGCAAGAATGATTATTTCTTTTGAATAGTCATGTTTAAAGAATATTGCTGCCCATCATACGGGATTCATTACTGCTTGGTTTCAAGAGTCTGTCATCCACAGAGGGAGCAGGAATGATTCCATATGACATAGGTGACAAATCATAAAACATAAAAAATGAATAGCTAACAGCTGTCTGGACTTTTCCTGCTGCAAACAGTTTCCTTCAAGTTGATATTTCCTCATGCTCCTAATTTTCCAAAAAAGATAATCCAGATGTTCCAGCTGCACAGTACAGGTATCTCCAATGCAACCAGCATCTACAGAGAGATCACCAAAGGGCTTCTCTGCTTTTCTCTTCTTCCCCTCGTCTATTCTTTTCTTCCCTTTTTTTTTAGTTTTTTATTTCTCCTCAGCAAGAGTAAAACTTGAGCATGGCCAGGTGTTTTCACTTCAGAGGCTCCAATGGCAACAACAACTCCAGTGCTTGGAAGCTAACAAATTTGTTGTGTCACAATTGATAATCAACTCTAGTAAAAGAATGTCCAAATCAATTGAGCTTTAGCAAGGGCAAACTGACTGGACACAGCCAGACTCCCAGCAAAAGTAGGCCAAGCTTGATAAATTTGCCCTTATTATAGCTATTGATGTTTAAATTTCTTCAGGGATGTTGTTACATGGGTGCCTAGTGGTGACAGAGGTACGATGACCTCCTTCGATCCTTAATCTACACCTGTTAGTTGGCTCCCTAGTTGCTTGTGAGTATACTCAAGCTTAAAGGTTAACAAAAGAAAAACAGGCCAAGTTTACGCGACTGCAGCAACGGATCAATGCAGAGTAAATAACCTTCTCTGTCTTATTTCCCCAAG
Source organism: Rhipidura dahli (assembly GCA_013399225.1). Taxonomy (NCBI): domain Eukaryota; kingdom Metazoa; phylum Chordata; class Aves; order Passeriformes; family Rhipiduridae; genus Rhipidura; species Rhipidura dahli. The sequence goes on from VXAC01000965.1 coordinate 612,574, forward strand.
CATTATTGATCCGAGTTCTTTGTTCTTTGTCATGTTTCTGTCTTCTAATCCCAGAGGACACTAAACGATCGGCTCATATTGGACATGTTAACTGGCACATTATGACAGCTACCATTTTGTCACTCAATGTGGTGCTATATATAAAGAACCCTCAGTTCAGAGGTTTCTGAGCTGCTCTCTCCAAAACGAGCCTCCCATACCTGCTATTTTCTTTTGGCTTCCTTTGTCTGCCCACCCCTGCCCCTTAGGTATTTTATCTAGAGGTCTGCCATAACACTAACCTTTTTTTCTTTTATTATTATTATTAATTGCGCTCCTAAAATTTCCCCATCCTTAAAGATGGACAATAACCCAACAGTTAAAAATAATAGACACTTTTGCAGCATTCAGTGCACCGCAGGAGTTTCAGGCAGCAGCAAATGCTGGTATCAATTCTGACCTGTCGGGGCTTGTTGTTTTTTATTTAGGAACAGGAGCCCTTTCCTTTCATTATCAAGGTTACATTTAAAGGATATTGTGCTTTCCTAAGTGTTCTCAATGGATTTCTATGGGATATTACAGATATCACTCTAACCACACTGAGCCCAACCTCTGTCTTTCAGCTGAGCGGATGCTCCAAGTGCCTTAACAGCTCTATAAACTTGCAGATTTGTGGTGGAAGTCTGTGTTCACTGGGAGACTATTGGATTTCTAACAAAATTAATTGGATTTCCTTCCTTCTGAATGCTCCCTCTATGTGCCTATCTCTGAATAAAGACTTGCCAATACTAACTCCCAGAATTATACAGAAGAAAAAAGGGTGAAAAAAAAAGAAAAGACGTGAACTCCGAAGGCATGGCAACCTACTATTGCTTATTTAGCCTTCCTCACACTTTATCTAGGACACGGAAAAAGCCTATTCTAAAAGAAAAAGCTTTTCCCTCCTGTGCCAAAAAACTCCCAGCAAGGGATCCAATCACTGGAGGAAGTGTTGCGTGCCTTTCTGTCACGGCGAGGAAGAGTCCATTGGCTGAATTGTGTCATATGGATTTAGGACTCCAAAATTCATAAGGCATTTCTGGGTCTGTCTGGCACTTAATGGACAGCGTGATGTAGATAGAGGGAGTAGAACTACATTTTAAACCCAAAAAGAGAATTGATAGTCAGGAGGTAAATTCCTGCCTGTTTCCCTACGTATAGCATTTCACTGTATTAGGCATCCCTAATCACCGTGCAAATACACTCTGTCCAGTGGACAATAATAGCATTATGACTTTCCTGCCACAGAATCTTATCTTCCTCTAAGTCACAGCTGAGTCAATCTGTGCTTTGAACAGGTATTTTTTGCTAATGCAAGGGAATCCAGGGGAAAAAAAGGCTGCTGTGTATTCCAGTTGAATTTCAAGTTCCTTCACGTCTCCATAGCTGATAATTAAACCAACTGACCTGCTTCTGCATTGAAGCCTGCAGGAAATTAAGCAGATAATACTCTTTAGGTAGATAGGCTTTGGGGGATAGTTTATTAAAAGAAAAAGAAAGAGACCCCAACCAAACAAATAACATCGAATTGTGAGTCTCAGAGCAGCCTCATCACTTGGCTATGGGGGTCTCCCCCTTTTTTCCACTGATAGCAGGGTTTGGAGAAATGTTAAGAGGAACTCTTGAAAGGAGAACCAGAAGAAGACATGAGAAGAATTTGTCCCTGTTAGGCTCAGTCATTCAAGCCTAAAACCCATCTCAAATATTTAGTAGATTATTCCAGTATTAATCTTTCACAGATGGCATGTTCCCATTTTTCTTTCTTTTTTTTCTTTTTTTTTTTTTCCCTGATTCAAATCACAAAAATATGCTGAAGCCACAACTGGAGCCTGGTTTGGTGTCTATCTACAGAAACTTATTATTTGATTTGAAATGGTTTTGTTTTCTTTTGACATGCTGGAAATATATCCTTAAAAGATATTTTCATCTCCATAAAACATTTGTGTTTTTTGAACTTGCTGAAAAACTGAAAAATCCAGGGGTCAACCAGATTTAACAGTTAATTTATACATTATTTGTCTTTCCAGCTGCAATTACTTTGGGGCAAACCCAACATATGCTAATGTTTTTATAGTTTGCCTAAAATGTCATAATAAATTCAAATTATTAATAAAACTGACACATAAAAGTGGGAGATACCTTGTATTTGGGCAATATGTGATATTCTAGTTTAATATTTTGCTCCATATTTCCAATCAGAATGAGGGTTGTTTTCAAATCTGAGAAGAGTTATGGCATTGTTGTCCTTAAAGAGTCAGCTGGGTGCACAAAGGACACATTTATATAGTCCATGTATCCACCAGAAATTTAACATTCACTAGAATAAAGAATTTCTTCTCCTAAGTGAGGTACACAAGTATTTTTTTTCATACAAGTGCATGGTCCCTGTCCTGCAGGTGTCAAATAGCATCTCTGTTTTGCACTCCTATAATGCTATTAAAGGGGTTTGAATTTTTCTAATTATTATGTAGCCAGTTCACCTCTACTGCTCAGTAGGATGTTCTGCAAACTGATCTCACTGTTGGGGTGACATCACTATGTTAAAAATAAGCCATGGTGGCATATCTGTGATAAAAAAATAATATTATTATTCAAATAAAATTATATTTCAACTGTGCAAAGCTCCCAGTGTGTTTGAAGTGTATATTTAAAGGAGACAGCCCGAGCTCTCTGCTGCAAGAGAAAAGTTATATTTTACTATAATATTTTTATGTGGCTATAAAATGTGATTAAAAAAAACCCTCTCAAACAATGTCTTGTTTATTTATTACTTCAGCTTTTTCAGCTGTCAGAAATTGAATCCCCTTATACATGGAAGAAGTTCAGCTTTCCTGATCCTAAATTCAGTCTCCTCTTGAGGGACAGATTGCAAGGTGTGCATCCCAGTATTTAGAATTTCAGCTCTTCTCTCCCTTAGGTGCTAGATCCACTCCTAGGTCTGGGGGCGGACCCTGATGAGCAGACTGTGACTGGCTTTTATAAAGGTTTTCGGGGGAGGTTTTGTTTTGATTTCTTGTGTTTTTCTCTCAGCCTGGCCTTTGCCCCTACATAGTGCACTCTTACCCTCCAAACAGGGAACAGCAGCCAATTCTACAGTTTCATACCATTTGTGTTTTGATAGGACAGCAGTCATATTCTCAGAAATCATCAGGGAATACGACTGAGCAGCCTGGATTCTCTCCTACAAAGGGCCAAGTCACAAAAACTGTGAGAATTCTCACAAAGCTGGTTAGCAGATTGAGGTTAAGTGCTCAGCTTAACTGGGTGCGGGAGAAACAGATATGTTGGTTCCTAAATCACAGAAGAAGGTTCAGAATGTTGTGTTTGTGTATCTTTTTTAATTTCTTGAGAACAGCTGAGAGGATTCTTGGTTTCCTTCAGGCCGTGGTTTCCTTCAGGAAGCGCTAGGGAGTACAGCTGACCTTGCAAAGGTTGATTTCGGAGTTTTCCCCTGGCAAGTGGGTTATTGGGTAAAGGACTAGAGAGACAGATGTGTCAAAACCTCTTAAACTTGTCAGGAAAGACACTTTGATTCTTCCTGTAGGAGAGAATTGTGTTCAGTACTGTATGAGATACTTCTGATTTTCCTGATTGAAATAATGAGACTGTCGCAGTCCTCAGCTGGGGTAAACTGATGTTAATTCCATCAAGTTTCATAGACTGAGGCTGGCTTGTTCTAGCCGGAAAACTGGTCCAGAACAAGTTTGTTCTGGAGTGTGTATGCATGGGTAGGCTTGTGTACAGCTTGGCTGATTTGGGAACTTGGAGAATTTTTGACATTATTAGTAATATTCCTCGTTTCCCTTCTTCTTAAAAAGGACATTTTCATAAATAGAGCTTTTAGACTGTTCAGCAGATTTACCTCCTGCCATCTCAGGCACACCCTAACCTCTTCTAATAATACAAATGTTATCTTAGTCTAAAAAGTTATTCTTGTCCTTGATGTGCATTTTGTACTCCTGTCAAGGGCCAGAATAGAAAGAAATCAGGGGCACTGTGAGGAAGGGTCAAACTGAGTATGAAAAGATTCCTCTGCTTTCATGTAATGTACAAATCAGGATTGTTAGAGCAAACAGCCACCAACGAGCCACATTATTCATAACACTTCACAGTTTTCTCATGGAAGCCGACAAATGTGCATTGCCTGAACATATTTTGTTAATTCATTGGGTTTTTGCTATGAATACAGCTGAATAATTTCAGAGCATTTTCCTGTCAGTAATGAGTGGTGCTTTGTACCTTCCCTGGGATGCACATTACTACTGGTTTGCTCATTTTATGGATGGGCAATCTGAGGCATAAAGAACAGGTCAAGTGCAGGATTGTGGAATTAAAAGGAACCTTGACAATTTTTAATTACTACTTAATATTCTAGAAAAACTCTAAAATGCCTTATTAATCTGGGTCCTCAGTTATTGGAAGCATAATATTTTAGAGAAGAGTTAATATAGTTAATTAAAAGATGCAAAGTATTTATTGGAAGCATGATAACTTGGGGAAGAGTTGTAACATTTAACTAAAACATGGCAAAGTATTTTTGTATTGCTTAATGATGCTTTAGATGCTAGAAACCTTTGGACCATTTGTTTGATCTTCATATTTAAACATGATTTTAACAGTAACAGTTCACCCATGGCACCAAGAGACATCAGTTGCAGAAAAACACACTAATACGGACCAGAGCTGAATTAAACTGTGTTGATGGAGATAACCAGTTGCATATGTTTTTAGTTAGCAGGAGCCAAATCAGATAACCACCATACAGAAACACTGGGCCTGATGGATTTTTTTTTTTATATTTTTCTGAGAAAAGACTGGATTGCAGCCCGAGTCTTGGTTACTACGGTCGTCCATTTGTACTCAGGAATCAGGAAAATGAAATTCTGAGTAAAGCGGAAAGATAACTGGAGAGGAGGGAAGAGCAAAGTATGTGAAGGGCAAAGACATAAACATTGGTGCTGTTCTCTTCTTGTTACTAGACAAGGACCTTCTATTGATTTCTCTGGGCATGCTTGCACTTCCTTCCTTCAGTGACTAATGATACGCCCTTTGGGTTATGATGACACTGCATTTCGTCGGCCTGCAGGTCGAATACCTGATGTATTCCCTGCCTGGCTCTTACTTTAAGTCACTGTCCTGCTCCAAGCCAGGCTTTTCTCAAACCTGAGGCAAATAAGAAAGGGAGATAATTTACGTTGCACGTCCCAGGTTGGAGAATAAAGCACAGCACTTCCAGTAGGTTCAAACATAGCTGGATATTGTCTGAAGCCTCATTTCCACTCCGTGGCATAGCATCGAGTCTGGTGTCTTTAATGTTTTTCTCACAACAGTTTCCAGAACTCTGTTTCCTTCTGCAGGAGCCCCAAAGTGCATATGTGTTAGGCACACATTTCCTCGCCCACCTCTGCGTTGGAACACAGATTTGTTTTAACTTTGATTAACAATCCTCCACAGAAATTTAAAGAAAGAAGTGACTGATTCTTCTCTCACTTTCAGTAAATTAGGAATAATTCCCCTCTCCCTCCCACCCCTAGGCCATGGAGTTAACATAAATAATGTGAAACTGGTGAAGGTGACAGAAGAGTTAGGCTAAAAATGAAGAAACCTACTGCCTTCAACACCGCAAATATGGGGTGCAAGTTATATCTCAGCCTATTTAATTGCCAGGCAAAATGTGGGACAAGAACTCTTGGGGGCTCCCAGTCACCAGCAATATGAAGGATTTGATATAAGTAGCCCGTAATAGCTGCTCTGGACAACGTTCTTCTCATGTTTGAGAAGCAAAAACAGCAGGAGGTTTTCAGAAGCGTGAAGAAGAAGTATCTGACGTTCACTTTCTTTTAACAAAAGTTTGTCCTATGGCAACCCTGAGTGCCTTTGAACACATCAACCTATATTCCACCAGCAAACTAGCTTTTGTGCAATGAACTACCCAAGCTTCCCCAGTACCAACCTGCAAGACCAGTAACACCACCAGTGAGATTCAAACTAACGGCACATAACCTTGAAATGACTGATATGGTGTAAAGGGTTGTTTTTTTTTTTCCACAATAGTCAACACTGTTCCTGCCGTCTGGAAGGATACTTTTGTGAAGCCGGAGATCCCATCATTTAATGTGCAAAATTTAGGTTGTCAATCAGGATGCCTAAATAGCTCATGTTTGTAACAAAATGTAGCTATCGGGCTTTTTCTTGAGTGTCTCATGATGCAAATGGGAATTACTGATCCAGAGATTGAGTTTACAGCTTGGATTTGAAATTTCCAGTCTCTCAAGAGAATACTCTGACTTGAGAAAAACTTAGAGGGCATAAAAATACATTCCTAATAGTCTAAAAAAACCACTGATAATGAGAAGCCTCCAGACTTTTTTCCACAATTTCCTATTCTTACAGAATACTTAGTATAGAGAACAGTTTAAATAAATGCAGACACACTGTCCCTGTCTCCCCTTCATTTGATGCTAAATCCCCCAGAGAGGAGAGAACCATTTCTCAGCTGAAGTCTGGGGAACTGTCTTTGCTTCACCATTCCCTTCTTGAGTTGCACAATATTTATGCTGCTCCTCTGCCAGGTGTTGATAGGAGAGGTTGATTCTTAGAGCTTTATCGTGTTTAATCATTTCTCTGGTCACTAGTTAGGGTGCTTCATGTTCCTTCTCCTTTTCCCCAACTGCCCAAACACACCAGCATTGGGTAAAAAGGCTGAAGACCAAGCACTGTGGTCCTACTTGTTTGCCTTGGCAGTGTTAAGAAGCATCACTTTGGTTGGACACCCCAAATTTTGGTCTCGGGGCTGGCAGACCAACAAGGATGGGGATGGACAGGGAACAGGGGAACTTTCCAAACAGTCTAGAGGCTGCTGAATGGGGGATGACAGAGCATGGGAAAGCAGACCAAGCACCCATGTCAAATTCCAGTTGCATCCCAGGCACTGTTGGAATGAGCAAAGTTATTTCAAGTGGCGAGGAGTCGTGGCCAGGCACCATGAGCCATTGCCCAGGCTGGGTGCTGTCCTGCCAGCGAGGCCACGTGTCACACCTCGGCTGGCAGCGGCCCAAGCAGCTGCTGATGCTGCCACTTCCAAGAACGGGAACGTGCCTGATGCTGGAAACCACAGAAAGAAAATGCATAAACAGGGAAGAAACTTCTCTTTTTGTCCCTTCGTGCAGCCAAATTTGATGAGCCCTGTATATTCCTAGAAATCTAGTGAAGACATGGGGTCAAGATAAGGCAGGACTTACACCCATAACGTGTAAGCCCCTCAAAATTACCTGCCACAGGCCAGTGAAATGAAGACACACAAATTACTTTGTTGTTCCTGGGACTGTTTTTCCTGTTTCATTCCTCTTCCTTTTGCTGCCACCATTAGGAGGTGCTGGCTGGATGCTTTCAGCGTGGTGCTCCAGTGCAGAAATGCATTGCACCAGCTGATAGAGAAACAGATTCACATGCAGGGAATTCCTGAGCCGACTGCTAGTTATAGAAATATTATTCAAGAGCCAAAATTATGTGATCCTTCTTGGAACAAAAAGACTATGAAAATCAGCAAGAATTTGCCTCCATTGAGGATCTGGAAATCTATGCCATCTCTTAATATCCAACAGACTTCTTGAGTATCTGGTGTGATTTTTTTAAGTGAAACATATGATAGAAATGGAAAGCTTAATCAAGTTTCCTGAGCTTACTAATTACTCCTTCTTTGGGTTTATTTTCTTCTGTGCTTTGTCTGACAATTGCACATGGCAGAGACATAAATCTGAGAGGTTTGTTTTGCTTTCAACTAGTTCTTAAAACACCTTTTCTATGTACACACAGATTAAAACAAGAAAGAAAGGATGTCAGCCATATGATAACAATGAGGAATGGCTGGACAGAGGATTGGACTCCTCAAAATGAGTATGTTTACCATCCCACGATTGATGAGTTACTAGGGATTTTAATTGTAAAGCTCTGGCTGCTATTGCCATATTTCACAGGCCGGGATCAGCAGCTATTTCATCTACCTGTAATTTTATTTCTTTACCAAGTACCTGATCATGAGAAACAATAACTGTCAGCAGTGTAAATTCCCACAGGACTTTGAAGATTTACTCTGACTAACTACAGATCCATCCAATATCTCTCAAGATCAGTCTCTACCTGTCCCAGACTGAGATGTAATGTGGCTGTAGAATGTAACTGTTTACAGAAGTGAGAGCCTTCAATAGATCAGTGTATGAAATCATTCCTATTCCTCCACAGTAGTCTGTAAAGTTTCCAAAGAGCTTTCCAGGCTTTCTGGATGAAAACCACTATATAAATGCAAGATGCCATTATTATTTATTGTTTCAGTTTGACAGAAAGATGGAGGGTTTCATTTTGACTTTATATTTCCACTTCGCCTTTGTTTCATAACTTTCTGACATGCAGACTTTTCCTTTGTATTCCTTGCAAGCTTTACAACCTCCCTGTTAAGTCAGAGAGGTTGGGAATGCTGTAGGCACAAATAAGAAATAACTTAGAGCAGTTATTAATTATTATTTGTGCTCTTATGACATACTAGAGACTATACTAAAGGCCTCAGTTTTCAGTGTCCTTTATCAAAGAGTAGCTGGTTCAGGATTTTCCAAAAATGAGCAAGAGATCCACTTGTGACCAGATCTGAAAAGCCCTTACAAAAAGGGAAATTTTTTACAGCCTTACATTCCTGGTAACCCTGATCCTTAGAAATTATAGCTTATATTGCTGTGAAAAAGAGTTTCTTTGCTGTCTTTAATAGCAGTTAATTTTCTTTTTACATAGCTGTAAGGAGGATAAATGATGGGAAACCCAAATAGCAGGAATGATCTGCTGTTAATTTGAATACCACAGAATTTAGCCCCAGTTTGCACATATCTGAAAAGTGAGATATCCACCTCATTATTGTCCCTCTTTTTCCTTTAATTCATACCATAGTGTTTTGTGGTGAGAAACCCTATTATATAATTATGCTATGAATGTTATTTCTTCTTGAGTGTTTAATTTCATAAGTTCTAATAAGGTAAATGTAATTATATCTACCTTGAGCAATCCACAGCTTTGTTGACCACAGGAAAAAAGTTGCTGTTCAGTATGGCCTTTCTGCTTGAGCCAGTTGGGAGTCTCAGTCCAGTGTCATTTTAAAGAACCTTTAGAACAGTGGATGAGAGTCTCAGCTCTCATCCCATTACCAGCTTTATTTAATCTAAAATGGCTCAGAGAGAGAGAGACTCCCTTATCTCTGAGTTGTGCAAACACACCGCTGCACACTGATACAAGATCTGTTGTGAACCGTGTAGGAAAGCAGGTGCTGAGTGGAATCCTAAGTATGTGAATCCAGCAGGTAAAACAGGAATGAGGGGAAGGGCTGAGGTCTATGTGCCCCAGATATTGAAGGAGAAGGCAACTGTTTGTGCAGTGCACAGAAATGAGAGGAGCAGAGATCTAGCTTGATGGATACCATCATCACATTACTAACACTAATATCTTTAGCACAGCACAAAAAAGAATTTAAAGAAGGCGTGTGCTGTCTAACATATTGTGGTGCTATGTAATCCCCCAAATGCTGAAATACTCATGTAGACATTTTTTGGTGTTGTTGTTTTAGTCATAATTGCTCCAGTGTCAAATGAGATTGTAATGAGAAGTGGAGCTGTTACAGAAAGTTCACTGTTCTGGAACTTCTGTGAGATGGTGTCAAATAACAACTTTTTTTTCCCCATGTTTTTCCCACTTTTGCAGCTGCCTCTTCATTCCCTGGTTTGGAGACTGACTCAGAAAATAAGACATAAGCTTTAAAGCTAGCTGAAAAATAAAGGGTGGAGATGCGAAAAATGTCAGGGACTTGGCATTCTTCTTTTCATTAGCTTTCAAACTTTTACAACATTCCTTAATAGTCTTGTTTAATTCTGGTTGTTCCAGCCACTTTTAGAAGGTTTTTTGGAAGACATGAGGCCTAGATATGCAGACAAGAAGCCTGATGACTTGAGGCACAGACCAACCAAAAATTAATTCCAGATGTTCCGTATGCATCTGATAAGGTAGAACCTGGTGTTTCATTAGGGATTTTTGTAACAACCATGCACAACAACATATAGGTTGAGATTATCTAAGTTGCAGGCTGAACTTGTATGAAAAAAAAATTTGCAAGGATAAGAATATTTTGGACCCATTTTTCAGCACATTTGTGTGCCAGTATTTGCACAGTGTGTGGTTAATGTGGACTGGAAGGCCCCTTTCCCTCCAAGATCATAGTGAGATGATTTCAGTTGATGACCATTCATAGTTACTATTTTATTTGTAAATCTCAACTCATCCTTGCAGATCCAAACAGGAGTAATTTCAGCTCACAGGAGTTTACTAGTACTGCCTGTCTTCTAGATCTACTCTATGATCTGCAAAGAGCATTTAATGTTAGAATTGGCCTTTTCTGCTACTGACTTATATTTTTGCTTGACTTCATCCTGAGCCAAACAGGAGCTCCTGAGTTCTTGCACAGAGCCATGAAAAGTCTAACTCATGCTCACTTTTGAATACTTAAATGAAACACCTGAATTTGGAGACCTGGCTGTAGGACAGAGGGACAGTGCCAGGGAGAAAACCATCTCTAAAGATCATTGTGGGAATTTAATTTAATATCTGGATGTGTTGTTCTTTCTCTGTCAGCCCAGAGGACCCAGGGCTAGCAGATTCCTATCCACTTCAGCCCACTGCCTCAGGTTACATTAAATGAATCCAGACCTCAGATGAGCTGTCTCAAGAAGAGAAAAAAAAAAAAAAAAAAAAAAAAAAAAAAAAAAAAAAAAAAAAAGAAATNAAAAAAAAGAAAAAAAAAGAAGAAATCAAAATCAAAACCATACACTAATATATCAGTAAAGCAGCAAAGAAATAAAGGCAGAAAAAAGGGATAAAAGTACCTGTAGGATGAGAAGTGCAGCTCACCGAGTATTTCCATCCTCCAACTGCTCCCTCTGCTGCCTGCAAGACAGTGAGAGGGCAGCCAGGAGGAGATGTGGTCTCTCTATGGCTGCCCAGGTGGGCTCTGCATCCTTCTTCCTCTCTCTGCTCTCAGCATTAGAGATTCCGACAGTTCCTAGATAAAGTTAAAGACTCATGTAGTGATCACAACACTAATTGGACTGTAATGTATAGCCTCGGTCAAGCAAATCTCTCCCAGCACTCCTCTCCACAGACGGCAATCAAGCCATTTACAGAAGATGCATCGGCTGCTGGGACCCTGGAGTAACCTTAAACTGCACTGGCCTTTTAGCAGAAAACACAATTAATTTTGATACTGAAGGGCAATTAGGACTGGGGTTAAAATAAAAAATCTTCTGAACAGAGAATGTCAAAGACTGGGAAGGAAACTCTTTCCCTGTACGCAGTGTGTTGAAGGTCTGTAAGCACAGCAACTGTCAGCTCGCAGTAATTCAGGTCACTTTAGAAACCCCCTGTTTCCATAGAAGAAATATAAATTCAGATTAATAAGTGCCACGCTCAAACCCCACTAAGACTGATTGCCACTTTCTTTTTGTCTTTGCTGCCAGAGTGAGCACAGCTTCTTCTCATTCTTGCTGGGGAAACCTGCTTTACATCCCAGAATTTAGTGAAATGACGAAATGCATCTATTTTGTACTGTTTCATTTCCAAAGGAAAATGCTTTCCCAGCTGACACTCAGCAAATCTTGACTCAGAGCAAATCATGTCAGCCACTCTATAAACTTCTTTTTAGAAGTACAGAAGGTGTTTACAGTAATACATATTTACCCACACCAACATGCCCTGGCATATGTGCAAGGCAGCCAGAATTTTGACCTCACCTGTGCAAAAGGCTTAAGTCCATGTCACTCTTCATAACTTTACTGTGAATGTGGTGAGGCCCTGGCACAGGTTTCCCAGAGAGGTTGTGAATGCCCCAACCGTGGCAGTGTTCAAGGTCAGGTTGGATGGAGCATTGAGCAATCTGGTCTAGTGGAAGGTGTCCCTGCCCACAGCAGGGGGTTGGAACTAAATTATCTTTGAGGCCCCTTCCAACCCAAACCATTCTATGAATATTTTCTATGAACTCAATCAAATTCACCAGATTTGCTGGTTGTGGGTATTCTTCATTTTTTTCCTCCCCAGGACGATCAGCTGAGCACTCAGCTGAAGTCCTTGTGTGTCACTGGCACAACTAAGCCATTCAAGCACAGAAAGAAAGACAGTGTTCAGTGCGAAAACTTTATCTTCCACATTTTTTTAAGGAGAAGGGATAAAAGATGAATGCTCAGAAATCATATAAATCCTGATCTAGCAGCATCTAATGGGCAAAGGGAATATCTCCATGTATGCACACACAGAGCATCTGGAAATAGGTGGAGAAGGGTGAAAAGGAGTCTTCATGTAATTAGAAAAAAGAAAGATGCTACTTCCCTTGATGCTATCAAAACCACTATTTTTTCTTTGTATTTCCAGGTTTTCTTTCCCATTTACAGAGCCCTCCATTCTGCAGTGAGCTGATTTCACATCTGAGACTCAGCAGCCATCCCAGAAGTTTGAATGAGGGAAACCACTAACTGATGTTAGACTTACGCAGTGGGTACGTTTTGTTTTATCTAAAAACAGCATCCTGGGGAAATCTCTCAGTGGCAAAAGTGGCATGAGAAGCACTAGCAGCAAATAGAGCAATGGATTTCACAGGGTTAAATCTATTGGTTTTGGGGATTGATTCAGTCTGTGTTTTGTCACCTGGTTTAAGTTCCAGGGCCCCATTCCCGCAAGCTACAAGGAAGGGTAAGAAGACCAGAGTAAACTCAATTGATCCTTTTAAATACAACATGAGTCACATTTGTGTGCAGGCTCTGTCATGGGCTGTGCACAGCCCACTGCCAGAATCCATGTCGCCCTCTCAATCTTGTGCCCAAGGGGGCAGGTGAACAAAACAAAATAGCTCTTATTCATTTGGAATTTCTCTGATTATGGGGTAGGTCACCTTGTCCAGTGAGAGGGGGAAAGCATTTAAATCATCAGACCAAACTCAAGCTTTGATGTAAGCAAGTTCCACAGGAGCTGAACTTAACATTTCTTCTCTTGTTATCTTGCAGTTTTCTGAGGTGCCCCTTCATGAGGGTGATGCAAATGGTAACAAAAATAACAATAATCCACCTTGTGCATACAACTCACATAAAAGTGAAAATTCTCACCAAGTGACTTGCATGAGGGACAGGAGCAGGTTTAGTGTCTGGAAAGTTGTGACAGTATGATGATGCAACCAGACTTAACAGGGATTCCCATGTCCACACAGATGAGGGGTTGGAGGGCAGAGCATGTCCCACCCACTCCTGCAGAGACTGATCTGCACCAGATCATGCAATCAAACTACTTGAGTGTTCAGTTCCAGTTGTAGTGAATAAAAAACTGGAAAGGATAAGATACATGGGGTTTATTATTATTATTGTCTTCCCGTGTATATTATAATTCCCTTTTCTAGTATTCTAAGCAATTTCTAAACATGGAATCAGAAATATTAGTCTGGATGAAAGAGAAAACAAACCTCTACACCTGAAAACAGCTAGCATCAAATCTTACAAAGTTATTAACAAATTCTGATGACATGAATGCCCTGTATTTTTATACCCTGAAGCATGTGAGCATTCAAAATTCTATTTAAATGTTGTGGGGTTTTTTTTGTTTGCCTGTTTGTTTTCCAAATCCTTCCCATGATGATCCCTAGCTGTTCTAGTTGCTAGTACAGGCATCATCATAGTTACATGCCAAAATGGACTCCAAAAAATTGCAAAACTTTGCCAGATCTTTAAGCTCAAATGGAATCAATATAGCTTGGGGAAAAAAAAAAAAAAGATAATTTTTTAAAATTGCTACATTGGCATTTTTTACACACACAAAAACTCACCATGTATTTCTTCACTGCAAAAATTCAGAGTTGTGATTTTTGCACAAATTTCATTAATAAACAATACATCTGTCACGATTTTCATTTGAAGAAGGGAAATCACCTAAAAACTCTATTTAATTAACCTTTACAACCCCCTTGTGAGTTTGGCATTATTATCTCCATTTCACAAATGGGCACATTGAAACACAATGAGCTTAAGTGACTTCCTTACAAGTAAAACTACATAGCAGGTCAATGGCAGAGCTTGGAATAGATCCCAAATGTCTTGGGCCCTGGTCCCATGTTTTAAGTGCTACAAACCATGCCTTCTTAAAATGGGTGGTGTTTCAGATCATTATTTTTTGTTTTATTGAGCACAAGGTGCTCACATCTGGGATAAAACTCTGGAAAGCATCTAAAAAAAAGCTGTGCAATTTCAGCATCTAAAAGAGCGTCTAAGAAGGAGAAACAAGCTCTTTCATTTTGTTTAAGGGCTGTACACAAATGTCTCTGGTGGAAAATAAGGAGTCTTTAAGAATGATGTGTGACTTCTAGTGATGGAGCCTGGGTTAGCAAGGGTATTTATTTTTCCCTTCATTAAGAAACAACTTATCATTCCACTAAAGGAGCTGTTAATGAGTTTGTTCACACTCGCTGAGAAATGACTGCAGGATACTCCTCAGAGAACTTACTCTGAATACATACATAAACCAGCCAGAGCTCTAGGTACAACCAAAAACCTGTGGAGGGAGAGGAAGTGCTTTTGGATTTCTGCCTTTCCGTCTGCTTGCTTCTTTGTTTGTTTTTCCTCCCCCTCCAGTGCTGTTCCGCAGATCTGGGAGGAAATGGGCATATTTGGAGCATGCAGGTTGGGGTCTATGTCCCTGGACTGCCACCAGATCTGTGCAAGGGGCAGAGTGACAGCGTGGCACTGCCAGTCAGGCAGCTCATGGGGAGGGAGGCAGGAGGATGTGCTCGGTCTGCAGCTCACCCAGGAAGCCAAGATCTGCTGCCCAAATCTCCAGGAGAGGGAGATGCCCATGTTGCACCCTGTGCTGTGGCCCTTCATCCATGCCCTCAGCAGCTCTGAGCAGCACCCATCTCCACCCTGAGAAGGACACTCAGGTCATGTCCCAGCAGCTCTCACAGAGGGGTACATCCTCTCCCCAAATAGGAGTCCGTGGCTGGCACTGGTGTTTTCTTCTGCCTCTGCTTTCAGCATGACCTCAGGCTGTGCACTCCTGTACATGGCAAAGTTTGGGATTCCCCAGTACTGGACAATATTCTTCTGGCACGATTTCAGACACCCTTTTGACATTACAGGTTTCCAGTGTGGGTTAACACATAATTAGACTGCTCAGTGCAATCAGAGAATTACTGAGCAGGCAAGGCAGCCTACCCACTTGGGCAGTCCAGAGATGATTGTCAGACTGCTCCTCATGTCTTCAAACTGTTTCCAACAAAATTGGATGTCTGTGTCTGGGCTATATATATGTGTATATATATAATCTCTCCTCACCATCCACCTATTGTCCTCCTGTTCTTTTTTGTCAGCTGTTTTGAGAAGTATTTCCGACTCAGCAGCATGAATAATTGTTGGGGTTTCTTGTTTGTTTGACAAAATATGGATAACAAATGGCAGCATTTGCTCTTCAGACTCCTGTTCTACCTCGAGAAGACCCACCCTGACCTCCAAAACAAAATCAGTAACTTCACTCCTCTTCATTTCCTCATCCTGTGTCTAAACCCAGGGGAAGTGGGTTGAGACCTTTTGCACATAATCTGACACACGGCACGCAGGGCCGGAAGGCAGAAAATCATTTCAACAAAAGGCCAGAGCTCTGGGTTAGGTAAATTCAGGAAGGAGAGAGATAGGAAATGGCAGTAATGTCGCCAATAGACTAAGAGGATCCTGGCACCAGCCAGGGTGTGAAATATGAGGTTGTGTCTAACAAGGACTGAGTAAAAAAAGTTCAGCTCTCTTTGAAACAGATGACACCAAAGACATTTACAAAAACAGCTTTGGAGAGGAGGTGGGAAGAGGTTTATTTTCTTCAGGGTAGCTGCCCTCAAAGGAAAGAATTGTGTTTGATATCCAAGGCTAGGACAGCAGGTAGGGTGGCCAGAGGGCTCACCCAGCCATGTGACATAATCCCAGGGTGAGTTTCCCTGTGTGAATCCCACCCTTTCAGCCAGCCAAGGGCCCTATAGTCACCTTGTGTAGCATATGTGTGCATGTTTGTGTAGGTTCAGCTCACAGCCCTGGGTACACGCGGTGAGGTTTGATACATGCTGTCCTTACAGAGATCTGTGTAACCACTGTTACCTGTTACTGGAAGAACTCATTTCTACACATTTTTTTGAGTACTTCCAGGAATGGTGAGTCCACCACTTCCCTGGACAGCCTGCTCCAGTGCTTGGCCGCCCTTTCAGTTAAGAAAGTTTTCCCAATATCCAATCCAAACCTCCCCTGGTGCACTTTGAGTCTGTTTCCTTTTGTCCTGTCACTTTTTACCTGGGAAAAAAGACTGACCCCCACCTGTCTACAACTTCCTGAGCTGGAAATAGCACAACAATATCCTTTGCTAACTACTTTGGCAGCTCCTTGACTGAATCAGGAAGTTCAGAGGTAGACTGAAAGGAAGGGGAAAAAAAAAAAAAAAAGCAAAAGAAAAACAGAAAAATCCCCAACCCTCACACCAAAAAACTGGGACCCAGATAACTTTATTTTTTTTTTCCCTGAGACTTTGAAACTTGCTTGGTATGAGCTTGATTTGTTTTGTCAGTAAAGGGTTAAAGTTCTCACTTTCAGACAAGTAGGTGGATGTTCTATTAAAGGCAATGACAGTTTTGTTATTAACACCAATGAAAACAGGATCCAGCTCTTCATCACCCATCTACCTCCCAACAAACCCACATATCCTGAGAGAATAGTGGTTCCTTTTGACTGTTACATGTTTTGCTACACTGTCCTTGGACCCCATCTGTGTCCTCTACCTGAATTAAAACGAACCCTCCTTTCTTTATCCTCCCCTGACTTCATTCCCAATGACCCTCTATTCAGCTGATCTCATTTAAGACTGAGTGTATTTTATTTCTTTTACGACTTTGTCTTCTGTAAGAAACTCCCAGTCCTTCCAACCTCATGCCACGTGTGGCATTCTGTCCCCATCAAAAATCAGATCATTCTTTCAAAATAAGAACTGGCACCAGGTCAAAGTCCTGAAGATGAAAGGAAGGGTTAAGTTTACTTTCAATATTGGAGGAGGGTTCAGAAATAAATGTTGAGGTTAAAAAGTCCAGATGGTAATTCAACTGTATCCCTGCTATAAACATGATTTGATTTATGGGAACCACTAATGGTATCTCAGTTTAGATCTGGATGGCTTTGCTTTCTCTCATCTGCAGCTTGAAATTCATCGGATTTTTTTTTCACTCCCACCATGAATCTTTCACTACAAAGAGATACTCCTATCAAGAATTTGGGAGTTCTTTAAAACCCAGCAATTGATAAACGTTAACAATCCTAATCCATGCAAATTACAGTCTGCAACTTTTATTTATAACACCAAGCGGATGTGCTTATTCAAAGCAGTCTAAAAGAGCTTTGACAAGTACAGTCCTACAGAACTCTATCTCCTATTGCTGTTTTCTCTCTCCTGTCCTTCGGGGATCAAACTGAATCAGTTTTCACTTTTTTTCTGACGCTGCGATTATTAGGTTTCTCAGTTTTGTCAGAAAAATCCATCAGAAATGTTTATCTCATGGGGCAAATAGCAATGGAACAGCATGTTTATCACTTCGAGGGCCATAATCTACAGGCAGCAATGGCCCCAATCTGGTTTGTTTTAAAACACAGAGGCTGAAAAAGAAAAATGCCCATGTCTGAAATGTGTGATGGAGATGTGCAGAACTGCATTAGCCCTGACACCCATTTCTTTATGTCTCTATATTTCGGCTGTCAGTCATTACATATATGTTGCCTGAAGTCCTTACAGTTTACCACTTCCAGCCTTGAAAAAGCGAAACAGTTGGCCTCAACAGTTAACACCTAAGAAAGGTAGCTTTTCATGGTGGGCTTTGTAGAAATCTGTGTTCCTGAAGGAGTTACTGTAAATTGCAGGCTCCTGGGGGAGGTAAAAGTCCGATTTAGGGAATGGCAAGAGGAGTGCCTTGAAAACAGTCATCACGAATGGTCTCTGTATGACCACATTCGTGTTATGTCTGGGTACCCAGTCTGTTTAAGACACCTAAACTGTAGATAAATGTCCATTTTTAAGGCTATCCAAACAAGCAGAATAATAAGTAGATCAATGTTTACAAGACACATTTTTTTTCCTTTATGCATGCCATGGAGAAATAACACAGAGCACAGCACAGAGTGAAAAATGAAGAGTGCCTTAGGAATACCCCAGCCTCATTTGTTGGGTCAGCGAATAATGAAAGAGTAACCAGGTATTCAGGATCTGAGTTTTACAAGGATTTATAGATGCATTGATTGGCTTTGAATTTCTAGTGTCTCCAAAGACTTGCAATGTGCTTCCACCAAACCACCAGCATTTCTCCTAAACTCCTCAGGCTGAGGGAATGTGGGAGTGAAAGAGAGCAAATAAACCACATGGGAACTAATTCCCTCTTGTGACATTTAGTGATACCAAAGTGATGTGGTCACCATAGGCAAGGCAGGAAAGGGAAAGGGAAAGNAATAACTGTAAGAGATCAGGGACAGACATAGAGATTTCAGCCAAGTTATTCTTATAGAAACCTCTCCTTAACAGATTGGAAGGAAACCAATACATAAACTGGAGTTTTCAGGCAATCCAAGCCTGCTGATTTTCAAGACTTGTAGTCAAATTTGCGTGGTGGCTCTGTGTAGAAGTCAGCTCTTATCTCCAGCTGTGGCACTGATTTGCTGTGTGGTATTGAGTAAATCATCCTGTTTCATTACAGACTTGGTCTGCACGCAACCTCCCGCCAAAATAATAAGAGGTGAGAAGTCAAAATCAATTTCATTAAGCTGGAACAAGTCAATATTTGGATGCTCTCTACTGGGAATGGGAGTGGTTCAAAGGTAGCACCTGAAGTGTAGTTCTAAATGGACAAAATAGAAGCCATCAAAATAGGAAAATTGATTTGGGGAACTTAAATCAATGCCTGTGCCTGTTACAATTTACACACCTGGCTAAAATACTATAAGATAGATGCTTACAATCACTAAGTATTGCTATTATTACATGAATGTTGCAAAAAACCACAGACTTTCCACTGAAGGTAAGTGCTGAGATGTCTGGTCTGAGATTAAGTGACACAAAGGCCTTGTCTACACTCAAAAACATCTTGGTTTCATTTATGTGCTGCACAGCTCCATGTAGCTCTGTGTAGCTCTGTGTAGCATTCTTGTTTTAGTGTAGCTGAAAACTGCTCTTCATTGACTTATTCTGAACTGGAATGAGTCTGCTTTAGCATGCCTTAGGACATCCATTGTGCTTTTGTACTGGTAGATCTAAACTGGTATCAAATTAACACTTTCATTTAAATCAGTGCAACTCAATGTGTGATCACCAACAGAACAGATTCAGTGAGTGTTGTCTTTAAATGAGCATTTCAAATCTCTTTGCCTGCAATCTGAAGTGTCTACAGGAGCCATCAGGATCAGCTCTTTCCATATATATCAGCTATATTTTCCATGTTACGTGCAGAGTATTTGCAGAAATAAATGGGAAGATGTTTTTCCCATATGTGCATGAACTCTGAACTCCAAGAGTTCAAGTGGGTTCAGTTGTTCTCCTCAAACTGTCATTCTAGTCCTAATTAGTACATGGTGCCGTGAGCAATTTAAATGGAATATATTAATAGAGGAGAATTCAGAGGAGGAAAAAAGAAGCCCCCCCCCATACCCCCGCCTGCAAAAACTCTTAAATAAACAGGGGATTTCTTAAGGGTGCCTCACACCCTTGCCACCTCCCCCTTTCCCTTAACAATAAAGATTGAGGGTGGGAGACGGAGAAGGTCCGGATGCTGTCTGCCAGGGAGGGTTTCCCACAGGAGGAGATAGCTGTAGACTCCCACTGCTTCCAAGGAGTCGTGGGGGATGGGGGGGATGCTGAAACTGAGCCATGATGGTTCGGGGAAGTGCTGTTTTATTTAAACCCTCAAATGGCTTGACATGCCCCCGGTACTTTCACTGCCTAATTATAAATGAAAGGAAAACGGCAAGAGAATCCCCTCCTGTTGACCATCTCCCACTTAACAAGGCAGCGCATGTCGCAGTCTCTACCTTTTTAGCTCTGTCCTTGCTTTTATCCTTCTGCAATTTAATCCTAACTCAATTATATTATTACAGTGTGTCACTTTGAGTCACTTTCCCCCTTATTGGCATATGGCTCTTTTCAGTTTCACTGCTAATTCTTTTCCAGTGGACTTGTTTAAAACGTACTCATTTTCTGCTTAGACTCTATGTTATTCACGCATCACATTTCTGCAATGCCTGGCTAACTTCCTCGGGAGGAGAACGGGAGCCGGGGATCTTCGCTCTCTGCATATATTTGCTGGAGTTTCCATCCCGAATTGTCAAAACACAAACTAGATGGCAGGAAAGGTGAGCAGCATGCCCCATCTGTCAGAAATGTGGAGAGGAGGCTGCCCTCCGCTGGGTCTATTCCAAAGCACTGGGCTGGAGTGATGAGGAGAGCTGGTGAATACTGAAAACTGTTTTCTGTCTCTATTGTTTTTTCCTTTTTCAATTATTTCCCCCCTTTTAATTTTCAAATGCATTCACTGACTCCTTGTGTTTCTTTGGCTTTCCTCCTTGTATCCTCCACAGCACAGGCTCTTCCTGGCTAGATGATCCTGCAGGTTCTGGTTTTCTGGGGAATATTCCAATTGTCCATCCATTCAAGTTGTCTTCAAGTTTGGATATGGGCTACTTGACTGATAGCTAATTAAAGAATGGATATAAAAAGTCACTACTGGATGTATTTACATGTAAAGAAAAAAAGATAGTCACGTGGTGAGTTTTGAAAATATGCACATTTTCCCCCCTCTCAGTTAGTAAGAGGAGATGGTAACTGCTGAGACAACCCCAATGCTGCCAAGTCCCAAATGTCACTTTCTTAAAGGAAAAAAAATCCCTTTTAGGTTTTCATAGAGTCCCAGAACAGTTTGGCTTGGAAGGGACCTTAGAGATCATCCAGTTCAAACTCCCGAACCAGGGCAGGGACACTTTCCAGCAGACAGGGCACTGCTTTCCTTAAGCTTGTTTACAAATGAAATCGTACTACAATAGAGACAAACTAGAGAATTTAGCTTCTTTTGGTGTAAAATACCCATGTTTCCTTTCCACTTTGCATGCACATTCTTATTCAGGATTGCCTTTTACTGACTGAGTTGTAGGTGGAATAAGCTAACTGAGGGAAAGACTTGTTAGTAAACATCCAGATAGATGAGCCCAGAGAGGAATTTACTGTTTGGGGGGAAAAAAAAAAAAAAAGAAAAAAACCAACCAAGCACACAAAAAAACCCACTGAAGAAACAAACCAAAAAACAAAATTAATGAAAAATAAAAGTCAGGCCTCCTTTTTCCAAAATCTCACTTACATGCAGGCAGAGAACCACAAGCAAACCAGCCACGATAAAATCCCTTTACTGCAGAGGCAAAGTCAAAATTAAAATCAGTTTGTTCAGAGACAGATACTCTCAGATAAGAAGAGCAAAACCTTCTGTATCAAGGTGACCTACAGTTTGCCCAACATCTTTCTTGAGTTCAGCAACTTCATTGAGGGAAGGGGCTACATCCCTGATTTTCCCACTTCTTCACATACAGCTCTGGAAATGAGTGACTTGAATTCAAAGATCAAGATCTGTTTTCACAGGCAAAATACATATCTCTGTGCTGACTTTTGCAGTTAGATAGCTTGCACACTTCAATACTGAGATAAGGACCAGGTAGGCTGTTTACAAATTCAGGTTGTTGTAAGTTGATAGTGGAGTGCCTACTACACCTGTGTAGCGGGTTTGGTTTGCATAACCGGGCAGAAACACCAAATTTTTAGTGTAGTGGTTTTATGGTCAATTTATGCACTGTTCCCTGATTTCTTTCCTGTGAGATAAACCATTAGGAGACAGCAAAGCAGGCACACAACTTATATGCTATGATAAAGTTTATTAACAGACCTAAGAGAAAAGAAAAAAAAAAACAATCAAAAAAACACAGCCAGAACTTCTCCTCTTCTCCCTCCCCCTCCTTCTCCTCTCCCTCAATCCATGTGCAGTTCTCAAGAAAGGAAAAGAAAAGGGTTTCTTCTGCTTTACGTGGTTCTCCAAACTGCCACCTCCTGCAGCAAAAACCATCTGCAGTGATGTAAAGTCTCCTTTTTCCATAA
>VXAC01000965.1:636055-678098 GCA_013399225.1 Rhipidura dahli
TTTTAATAGAGGTGAAAATATTAATTGATTTTTTACACCAGAGTATCTGTTGCATTGTTCAACACACTTTGTGAAGAGCCCCCTTTGAACCAGGTAGTTCTTAATGATTGCTGAACAAATAAATAGGAAAAACAACAGCCCTGGAAAGCAATTTATAGAAAGAAAGCATGAAGAGGAGGTGAAACCTAAAAAAAGTCACATCAGAAATGAGTTTTGAAGGAACATATGCTCTCATGCAGCAGATTTTTCAACCTCATAGGAAATATGGTGCTGAAATGAGAATGGGTTGATGAAAGGATGGATTTGTTTTCCATGCAATTTCCTGTCCATTTACATGGGAGTATTTCCCCCCTTTCCCCTGTGAAAGTCTTTGACTTAATGCTGGTAGAGGTGTGGGAGCCAGGACACCTACATTCCCTTCCCAGTTTGGAAAGGATTCACATTTATCCTGATGACTCTGTTTATCTTCCTGTGCCTCTGATGTTTGTGCTAGGTACAATAATGACCATCTTTGCCTTAACAAGCCTGCGGTATGGCTCATCAGATGAGGATATTGTGATAAAATCCCTGAATTAATGCTAAGAGTGGTTATTATTTTCCAAGATGGATAGCCCACAAAATGCCACTTTGCTATTTCTAGTGACTGGCACTTGTTTAGCAACACAGAGCACAATTTAGAGGAGGCTTTCCAATTCCTACTGGATGGGATCAATTTGACAGAAGCATCAGTATCAGGAGATCCTCTGCTAGGAAAAGAACTATCGCTCTCCACTGTCTTTGCCATTTACAGGAAGGATTGGTGCCAGCAATTTGACTTTCATCAGCAATAAAACAGAGAAGAAAAAAAAATTAAAAAAAGAGTAGCAAATGATTCTATAATGTCCTTGAAATTAAATTAAAAATAGCCATCACTGCCAAAACTCAGAAAAAGGACTCACAGCTTTTTTACTGTGCCTACTACAATGTGGATTTATGATTGCCGGAATACTGCTTACTGTATAACAAGTGTAGTATTAAGTGCCATATTGGACTACCATATGGCTACTAACCTCAGAGGTTGGTAGCAACTATCAGTGTAGAAATTAGTGTGCAGAATGAGCCTGAGGATAAAACCAGTTATCACTCAAGCATGCTATATAATTGGCTGTAGCAAGAAACTAAAAAATGTCTCGGAAACCAGATGGATTTGAAATGTTCCATTATTCATAAACACTTTTTTTTTTTTCCTGCTGCAATACTTGTTCCTTTCCCAAATATTCTGTTGTTAAAAAGAATAATTACCATGCAGAAGCAAAAAGTAAGGAGGATAAAAGTCCTTGCTGCTGGGAGGGGGTGGCATGTGTCTCATGTCTGCGTTTTGGCCTGGGCAGCCACCGTGCCCACAGTGCCTGGGCTGGGGGCAGCTGCTTTGTGCCAATTTCTGCAGGGACTTTGCTGTTCTCCTCCCATGGAGAGCAACACTGGTGAGGGTGGTGTGGGTTTGCGTGGCGATGTTATTAACAGCCCTTCACAGCTGTGGAGGCTCATCCCTTACGCAGTGTTTCCCTCCTTTTTGATCACACAGATGACAACCATTGTAATCTCCCTGACAGGAACTGCCTCCCCGGAGGACACCACGTCCCCCCACACACACACACGCTCTCTTCCTCTCCCTCCATCTCGCCTCACTCCTCCCACCTCATGCCTTCTCCCACTCCTTCCCCAGCTGGACCCACAGCTGAAGCAGGAAAAGAAAAGAGAGAAAATAATAATGAAAAAGATGCCTTTTTTTTTTTTTTTTTTTGTTGGGGTTTTTTTTTTTTTTTTTTTTNTTGTGTGTGTGTGTTTGTGTGTGTGGACAGGAAAGGGCAATGATCTTTGCATGTAATATCAAGTGGGAAGAGAAAACAGAACTTCAATATGCAGGAAAGGGACACTGCACAATCTGCCTAAACTCAGATCAGGGCAGGAGAATCACTATGTGGGATGAAGAGCAATCCCTCTCTCTCCTGCCCCACAACCAGTGTTTTCCTCACTGGAATAATAAAAGAGACAATTAAACTCTTATTTGTATGAAATAAAGGACACATGGGAAACCTCCTCTTCCCATCGCCCCGTTAGCTTTCAGCGCTCCCCTGATTTAATTCTAATAATCCAGCTATGTTTGGAAGGCCAGTTCCAGCTGAAGAAGGAAGCCAACACACAGTTTCATCTAACAAAGCAGGCTTAGTGTAGTAGAAAAATAAATCTCTTGGTTTGGCCTTTCTCTGAGATATATGTTAAGATCAAAGACTGGAAATAGGGATGCTTTTAGCATTTGATTTATAGCACACATAGGTTTGTGGTAAAGAGGAAAATCAAATTTTTTTTTTTTTTTTTTTTTAGAGATCTGAAATTTATTTCCATTGGATCCTCAATAAAACCTAAAAGTTGGATGATTTACATGTTTGGATTTTGGTTGGGTTTTGGGGGTTTTGTTATTTTTGTATGGGAAAATACAGTCTGGTTCAAGTGAAAACTATTGAGAAAATGAAAATATTTTATTACTTTCTCAGATCTGAAAAATGTACAATCAAAATTATGTTATAAAATGTAAGAGAAAAGTTTCAAAATCCACAACACTTTCAAAGAAATCACTAACTTCCAAGTATTTCATTCTGAAAAGAGAATATTACAACAGCGTTAGACTGACTGCAGTAAGAACCATTTCCTCTTCCAAAGGCATTCAACTCCAAAAAAACTACAATTACCCAAATATCTTTTTCCATCTATTGCGGAAAGATGGAAGGAAACCATCCCCATGCAGTGATTTGTGTTTCCTGTTCAATGGACCAACGGAACACTGGTGTAACTGCGGAGTAGGAGAGGGTTATAAAAGATTGACTCAATTTACTACCTTGACCCACTGTAGGTTGTGTTACTAGATCAATACTGATACATGTTTTGGGCTGGTAACATATTGAATGCTTCATACGGAAAAGAATTATACTGATAAATTTGTGGCTATGTAAAATAGAGTATCTTCAAGGGCTGGACAGACCTGGGAAAGGAGGAAACTTGCTCTAGGAGGGTGATGAGTGGAAATGTGACAGCTGAGACACCTGCTGCTTGTGCATACATCCTACCTTCAGGTGTGTACATTGACAAATACCAGTAAACAGCTGAATTTTTTCATAAAACTAATTTCTGGAAGTGCAATACTCAATCAGAGTCAAAATTATGCTCAGAATCAAAGCATGGATGCTCCCTTTGGCTTATACCGGTTTTATTCCCTAGTAAATAATTTATTTTCTCTGCTTCCCTAAACAACATTTTGGTACAGCTCACCTGAAATGAACAGAATTGCCTTATATATTCCACTTGTCGATTGCCAAGGGCCTGTTACCTTTTGTTGCCTAAAGTTTGTCATGATTTAGGCTCATTTTTCATTATTAAAATATTAAGACACAAAGATCAAGATACTGAGACAAAAATTAATTAAAGAGGAGTTTGGAAGATGAATGAATGGGTGGATGATAAAAAATAAGTTCTATGACCTCTGCTGCTGCAAAGCTATGGGATATCATGGGGCTGAGGAAGTTTGCTTGTGTATCTTTGTAGATCTCTTGTCTGTTCACTGTCATTAAACAGTTTTAGCCAAATAATGCATTAAAAAAACCAAAGAAAGCATTAAAGAAACCAAAGACACAACTTGCAGTGTTAGGCCCTGCACAACCAAAGCAATGTCTATCCATCTATTAAATCTATAGATAGTGTTTTAGCCTGAAGTTCTGGTGTTGCACATACAGGACATTTATTTTATGCATTGCCAGCAATACCGCTCTAGCGTAAAACACTTATTTTATGGTGTACTGGGTTTGGTGGAAGTTGCATGAATCTACTAATTCCAGGTCAGCAAGAGAGTTTAAAAGCTTCCATGATCAGCCTATGTCTGACCTGAAATATGCTTTTGTCAAGACAGGCTATCTAGAAAATTTAAAAGAGAAAAAAATGTGTCAAGGAAGCATCAAAAATCTGTGGGCAAAAGGATGGGTTGAAATGAAACACTTCTAACAGACACAGTCCTCCCAGTTTCAGACATCTCACACAATGGTTTTCAAGAATAAAGGTGCCTCTGGCCCCAGTATGGAAGGATCTTACTTTCAAAGTTACCACAAAGAAAAGTAATTTCATATTAAACTATTTCTTTTGGCATTTCTCTCATCATTCACCTCTTTTAATAATTTTGCTTCCTAAAACCACTGTGGGAGACTATTAGCAGAAATTTCTAAAGAAGTAGCAGAGCTGAGGGCAACAGATTCTGGTCAATCCATTGTTTACAGGATATTAACCACTCCATCCATGAAAAAAAGCTGATATGGTAATTGACTAACAAAACAGAAGAGTAATTTTCCTGTTTGCTTCTGAATGCTGGGAAATTTAATCTAAAATTTAATCTAATTAAAGAATGTGATAAAGAAAGAGGAAAATATCAGTAGACAAGGATCTTCATCTCTGGATGTGATGTAGAGTGCCAATAACCATATTAAATGCCTGAATCTGGCATCCCAAAATATGAACGTGTTCAGGAGAGAATGAGACAAGCCAGCCTCTGCGGTGCGTGAAGGTGAAGGAGATGCCTAGGAGGTGAGGGTGAACAGATGGGAGAGAGAGAGAGCTTAGAGTTTGAGCAATAACTCTATTGTTTATATCTACTTCTTTCCTGGCTCTCCTGGAGCCTTTGCTCACACGGAAGCACCGGCTGGCCTGTCCCCTGAAATGTCATGGCTGCTGGCAAAGCCTGCCCACTCTTCCGTGGATGTGCAGTGGGGGACAAAAGCACACAAAAAGTGCTGCAAAGTGAAGAGCTCTCCAAGCCAGTGTGTGCACAGACCATGACCTGGCCACCCCTCCCGTCCCTAGCAGGAGCAAGGAGAGGATCTGTGGTCTGTGAGCTTCTTCCTAAAGGATGCATTCTTCATGTCCACTCTTCCAAAATATACAGGCTAAGAAATTTAAATTCTCTATCTTTATCTCTATTCATGGATCCATGGGTTTGAAGGGTCAGCCTGAGATTTTGGTGCTGGATAGAAGTGTTGATATAAATTTCTTTTCAAGATAAGATATGGGGTGGTTTTTGTTTTTCCTCTTAACAGACATCATAGAGCTGTGGGGTAACATATCTTATGATTTTGAAAATTATGCCTCAAAACTGGGATACTAAAATGTTTGCTATCAGATATCCCATATATAAGTGTCTCAAAATTAGTCTTTCATTCTTGATCTCAAGGAAAGGACAAATTGAGTCCATTTGCCCTGTGGAGATCAAAGAATCATAGGATTTGAGCACAGATCCCAAGGGGACATCTCAAAGCTGCCTCATGGCATGACAATTTTCAGGTGAACATGAGTTCTGATGGATATTTGTGCAATCTGCATCTAAAATCTTGATGTCTGATTAAATCCTTTATACTGGTCCATATGCACAAACATTATTCCCTTCTCCTCTCATCCGGGAGTTCACAATCTGTCATGATAGAAGGTTTCTTGTACCTTTGGATGCATGGCCAGACTGTCCTTTTAAAATAATATTCATCAGCTTGTAGACTACTGTGGAAAACAGAAAAAAGTGGATTTATGGCATAAAGGGGAGAAAAAAAAAAAGAAGGGAAAAAGAAAGAAAGGAAAAAAAGAAGAAAGAATGGCATTCGGAAAAAAAGGACAACCCTGTCAAAACATGACAGCTGATCCACTGCCTGTTTTATGCTATTCATAGAAAATGCCAAATTCTGCAAATAGTAACCACATGTACATCGGCTTCACAGACTCAATGTTCTGCTGCAAAATGAGACGTTCTGTATTTTAGTGTGTCATCAAAGGCAGTGAAAATATCACTCCAGCCTCCTAGGCTTAACCCTCTGGTCTCTCAACTGTTAAAAGTTTAATTCGATGGCGGTGGGAGCGAGCAGCAACACATCCAGCTTTGTGAGCGGTGCTAACGGAGCTGCCTAATGTATGCCAGTTGCACATAAAGTCAATTAACAAATCTGTTACAGCGCCATTTTTATTCATAGCCATGAGACCATTAAAGCGACAAGACTGCATCTGACGTTTATGATCTTGTTCGCATTGCCAGAGGAAGGAGGGGTGGGGGTGGAAACAACGTTGTGGCTCTGTAGCATGAGAGAAATAGGACCATTCAGAGACATAAGGGCTCTTGAGCAAACGCCGGAGCTTCTGAAGTCTTTTTCTCATCTCAGTCCCGTCCCTTGCCTGTGTCCCCCCACTTTTTCCCAGTCCCTCCTCCCCTTAGCCCCGTGCTTGTGCCTTTCAGGTTTCATTTCAATGCAGAAAGATTGGCTTTTTAGTTCAAAACTATAACGTAATTGTCCTTTTTTGTGGCTGGCTGATATTCCCTTTCACTAATGCTTAAAAGAGTACTTATGCTGAATTGAATATGGAATGGGAACAGCTCCTGGTGCTTTTGTGTATGATGGGGATGTCTTTGCGAGGCGAGGCTTGGGCTTTGGTTGGCTGTGTCCTTCTCCAGGAATGCTTCCAAGATCTTCTAAGTGACCACGAGCTCTGAATAGAGTGTCCGGTTTAATCATCTCCTCCTCAACAAACAGCCTGTGCAACAGCTACAGTAAATTGCTTTCAGCCTGGAGGAGCCAAATCTTGGGAGTTACACCATTTCTGCCTTGGATTTTCCAAAATTTTCCAAACTGTGCTGGCCTGTGTGCTCTTCTTTCATTTGTTCTGAGTGCCAGGAGTGTGAAGATGAGGAAAAGAAGCTGTCAGTAGAGCACTCTGACACATCAGTGTCCACACTTAGCCAAACTGTTAGAACACTTCCAGTATAATCTACATTCCCTGCTAACAAAAGTAATTTCTACATATGTCTCCTGAGCTTCACTTGTTCCTTTTTCAACTGCAGTGGTAAAGGAAAGAAGATTTAGAAATGCTAGGGACAAATTATTTTGTGGAAAATACTCGAAGTGATGAAGTGTCCTTTCTTTAAACTCAGCCTCATATCAGTAAGAGTAAAACTGGCTGCAATGAGTTAATGGCCATTTTAGTGGGTAAACAGGTAGGTAAACAGTTAAGTAGGCAGACCAACAGGTTTTATGGCTGGGTGAACTGATCATGGTACAGAACTGATAAACTCTGAAATTGTTTCTAGTGTGCAGACAGGAAGGTTGGAGGCCAGCTGTCTTGAGAATCTCAGATCACAATATTTGTCTGCTGCAGAGTGCCAAAATTCAGTGGCTGACATCCTGGCTTCGTTAAAGTTGCTGGGTAAAACTCCAGCAGATGTTTTACCATTAACTTTAGCTGGATCCGTTTCACCAAATAGCTGCAGGGGCTGTGTGAGATGGCAGGATTCTCTCCAAGATTGTAGCAGTGGGAGACATCCTTGTGAATGTTTCACAGCACTGGACCTCCAGAGGAATTTGTCTCTTGGGGATGCTTGTTTGGGAAGAGGCAGGAAAGA
Organism: Rhipidura dahli; assembly: GCA_013399225.1. Lineage (NCBI taxonomy): Eukaryota > Metazoa > Chordata > Aves > Passeriformes > Rhipiduridae > Rhipidura > Rhipidura dahli. The sequence continues at coordinate 643,509 of VXAC01000965.1, forward strand.
GTGTTATTGGGGAGGAATTCTGCATTTTGGTTTCTGCAAAATGAAAAAGAATAAAGAAAGCGTGAGGAAAAATCAGTTTTGTGTTCAGCTAAGACAAGGCAGCTGGGATGGCCAAGGTGGCAAAGGCTCATATATTACAAGAAATAACTCTCATGTGTGCCACCAAAGCTTTCCAGTCAGATCAGATCTGTGTTTGGTTTGAATCTTATTTTTTTCTTATTTTTATTCAGAGAGCAACACAATCTGAAGTCATCGATAAAATTCCTCTGTCCACAGAAAAAGCAGTATCAGCTGGAGGAGCATTTATAACAGCTCAATATTAAATTCTTTAGGCTTTTGTATTACAATAGATGTGAAGACACTTCTGCTAAAGACAGAGTGGCTGCCACTCCTCACCCACAGAGCTTTCCCTTGGCCCTTTTGAATCATGACATCAAAAGTGCTCTCATTTGATAAGAGCTGAGTAAACAGGTAAAATATTCACACCTATCTTTTTTTTTTTTTAATTTTATTTTCTAACAAAAAAAGTAATGAAGAAAAAACTGAAACACTGACCTAGTCTCACTGCTCCAGTGCTTAGCCTGGAGTGGTATCATACTCCAAAGGAGACCCATTGAAGCCACTGGACACTGATATGGCTGCAACCTGCTTGCAAGAAGTATTATCTTAGTTTGTGAGGGTGGTAAAGTGGATCCTAAGTGTCAGATCTGGCACTTCTTTGGTTGATGGAAGCCTTTCCACTCATGCTGCATGTCAAGATCTTTTCCTAAAGGATGAATAAATTATCCTGCAGTCCCAGTGGAAGAACCCAGCCTTCAGCTGTCCATTGCTGCTTTCCTCACCCAGACATCAATAAGGTTAACCTTACCCACAAGACTTTAGAAGCTTAAACATAGTTCTTATCTTGTGGGTACCTAAATCCCACTAAAAAGCACTTCTGAGGACCTAGACTTTAACATTTGTCAAGCTTTCCATAAATGCCTGACGGAAGATAATAACAAAATTCCAGCGACAGCCAAGGGAGGCAAGACAGGAGTTGCAACTAAACTTGTTTAGCCATTAGAAGTGGAAATAGCTGCAGACAATATGCTAAGAGCATTTTCCCTCTTTTCCAGGAGCTGTGCACCCCTCTGCACGACTCAGTGCTGCAGTGTCATGTCATGGGGGGAATGGGTGCTCTGGAAATCAGCCTCAAGCATCTGAGAGAGAATAAATCATAGCCCAGCGAGAGGGGGAGCCTATGCCAACATTCCTGCACAGAGAAATGGGCAGCAGGCGAGATCCTGCAGCTGGTGTATGCTGAGTACAGAACACCAAGGCCTTGAACTTTTTCCCCCTCCTGGGTCTCTTCCTGCACTCCCCCTCCCTTCTTCCCATCTCTCCCTTGAGCACTCGGGAGAGGAAGCAAAATTTATACCACTCTGCCCTTAAAATGCTGACTTTCCATGTTTACAGGGATTGTTTACACAGAAAATTAATCAGTTACGGTTTTAAATTTTAATTAAAGAATGCTTTCCACTGTTATTGCAAAACAGACAAAAGCCCATAAAATGTATATTTGACTGCGGCGCTGTGTTGTCTTTGGATCGGCAAGCTGCCTTGAGATCAATCATGCGTGGTATTTTTTGAACTTTTTTTTTCCTAAACACAACACTCTTCACACAAGTTGCACTATTTTTTTTTTTAAGAAATGCCCTTCAAAATAAAAGCCAGACTGCACAACAATATGGAATTCTCCTTTATGCCTTTCTTTTTAAGACCAAAAATGAAATCTTTAGTCTCAAGCTGACCGTGGGATATTTTAGCCATTAAAAAACCACAAACAGAATCACAGCTTCAATAGTAAAGGCCTCAGACTTGCTTACTTCAAAGTCAATAACAAAACTCCCACAAACTTTGATTCAAGTGTTTATTACATGCTGTTTGTTCCCACAGCTGCAGTTCCTGGTTTGAAAATAAAGCGTAGCCGTTTCTTTCCCCAGATCTCATGGCCATTAGCAGAGGTTCAAGATCATTTCAGGGTTAGCCATTCAACCCGTCTTTCCTAAAGTGCTTACCCATGGTGTGTGGATGTCTCCTGAAGGTTTGTGGAAGAGTGTGACTCTAAGAAACTGAATCTAGCCCAAAAATTTTATAGTCATGATGAAAAATTAAGATTTGGTCTGCTATGCCTGTGCCATGTTGGCAGTGCAGGGCATTTTCTATTCTCTCGAAGTAAAGTAAGTTCAGATTAATAGATCATCAGTGTCAGTGCCACTGGCTTAAATAAAAGAGACTCCTGTTTCTCTAGCAACATTTTACTGGTCTAAGTTAAAGAATTTTTTTTTCTGATCCTTCTTCCACTTCATCCAAATACCCATGAAAATCTGAGAATACCCTTGCAAAATGAAGTTTGATTACATTAGCATGAATGCTTGGCAGTTCAAATCTCAACAGAGTCAAATAACCAGATGGAAATCACCAAGCTTTGAAAGCCACTTTGCTACCCACTGGTCGTGCTGGCGACCTGATTGTGTCACACAAGAGATGCCTCATGACACAGACCTTTCCTGCTCACTGTGGCACAACGAGAAGAGACTTCCCCAACTCCATGTGGAAGATGACGTACGTAATAGCATGGTATCTAATTTATTTCCAAAGATAAGAACACCCACAGGTCAGGCAGTGACATGAGCATCTGGACCACCAAATGTCAAGCAAAGCTGCAGGTCGACTGTTGCACACTGACAGGAAGCACAGGACAAAGAAGAGAGAAAAAGCTCTCAATAGGCAGTCCAAGGGAAACAAGAAAACATGTTAAAATTATAAGCTAAGTGATAAATGAGAAGCCTCTCTTTACACTTATGTCTGTGGCAGAAATTACTTTGAGTTTGTAGAACACACGCAGTTCTAAAGACATGGAGGAAATTAGAAATTTTGCCCAGATGTTTTGTCTTTTGCAACAACAGAGGTGACAAATCATTAAGAAGTTCATCCATGTTCTAGCACTGACAAACAGGCAAACATCTATGAATATTTTATCTGACCTATATCCAAATTATTTTAGCAGCTTTGGTCCACGAAACTCCTCTGGAAACATTGCCAGAAAGATAACAAGTCCTGGTATGAAGGTCACAGCAAGAACAGAACTTTGAAGGAAGGTGTTTGGACAAGAATAGAAACATCTGTTAGTAGAGATGCCCTAGAACGGTCACTGCAATGTATGGGGTATCAGCTTTCAGCCTGCAGCCTCTGAATGACAGATTCATGGAAGTTAACAGCAAAAAGACCTTTGCAGTTCTCTCCTCTGCTAGCCTGCATGCCAGAGGTCATAAAATTTCCTTGAATTCTTTCCTTGCTTCAAGTCCAACACCTGAGTATAACTTAGGGTTAACGTGGAAGGGAAATGGGGGAGAGATTATTATAATCTGAAAACTTCATTTAGTAATAGGCAATGAAAGCTATAACTGGAGTAAAAGTGATTATTCCACTTTAAAATTTAGCTTCCTTGCTGCAGTCTATAGACATATATACTTTCATGCCAGATACGTGTGTGTGTATATATACACACATATACGTATCGTGTTTCTGGTCTAAATTTGTCTATCTTCACTCTCCAGCCAAAGTAGCAGTATTCGGTACTTGACAAAGTACTTACACCCACTCACTTTTGACTGAGATCAAGTTAATGCTTTATCTTGTCTCCAGCAGCTCCTTCAGAGGCTCTGTCTCAAAAATGTTTTTCAATCCTTTGTTTATTCATGGGCTGTTTTCTAACCCACCATCACCCCTCTTTTTTTTTTCAGCACTTTCAAGGTGCATCTATGCTACTGGTGTTGTTCAGATCAGGAGAATATTTTCAAAGGAAATCTCTTTTTTTGTCTCCCTTATGCTGCTTTAGTTTACACTGTCAGCCATCTTGGGTGGCCCCGAATGGAATTATCTTTTCAGATAAAAAAACAGTGCTCCAACCCCAAAGAACCCCAACTGTCGAGGGGACATCAGGTGCTCTGCATTTATTTTTCTCTGTACAGATCCTGCACAGATCCTCTCTGATTGCTGTGAACTAGTTCTTAATGCAGACACAACCTCAGCTGTGGATGCCAAAATCTGGATGTGATATTTCAGGAGTGGCAGCACAAGTGCCAAAGAGAGAGCTATTATAAACACACTTCTACTCTATATTCCTTAATGTAGAGGTACACGAGTCTTTACAATCATAACCAATGAAGGAGGCAATGCCACATGGGAAGAAAATATGTATATAAACAGCTCCCTGCGACTGAAAATTATAAGGAGTACTGAGTTTGTATGAATAGGGACATTCTCTTAGGCAGTTTCAAGTGGGAAGAAGATTCCTAAAATGAGAAATACTGTATCATCCCCAATGATTTTTTTTCTTTTATTCTTCCCAAAATCTTATGCTATTAGTCTGACCCTGGTTTGTTGAAAAGGTAAAATATTTGCTCTTCAGTTGTGTTTTTATAAGCTCCTGCTACTGAAAACTTGCCAATGAATTATTTGACTTCATGTGTAACGAAGTCACCTTTGGGATTCCAGGAGACCTAGGTTAACTTTCCTTGGAAATGTTTATTACTGGACACTTACAGATGTGTCTGATCCTCAATTAATACATGAAATATTGTCTGTTTCTTTTCTTAAATGTCTTCTAAGGCATTTCATGGACACATAAAATCTTTGGCTATTATTTTGAGGAGTACCCATGACAGCAATTGAACTCACTCACTAAGTGCATTTTTGTGCTAATTAAATATTCCAAACTTCTATCAAGATTATTGTCACCTATTTAATGGTTCATTGAGTTTATGGGCCATGCAAGTCTCTCTTTTATATTTTCACCAGGATAGTTATAGCAACTATTCTAGTAATGACAAATTAGGGAACATGCAGAGGAGATGAAAGAACCTCAGTGCAGTAGGCCCAGTTTTGTTCCCAACTTATGCCAATTTTATGGTGTTGTAAATGGCATTGACATTGATGGAATTATTCTTCATTTTCCCTGGCATCAGTGAGTGATAACTAGTCCTGCTTAATTGATACTGAAATATGGTAAACATGGCACTCCATATATTTGACCATTTTCACCTTCTGACCCCTCTCCAAGAGTCTATAGTAAAGGTCCCATCTTTGGACAGGGATAGGAAGATTGGAATAATATTGTCCTTCATTTTATCAATAAGAATTTTCATCTTTTGGACTGTTTACCTGCCAGTCAATGGGAGAAGGCAATTTGCAGTCAGAGAAGAAAGTAAATGTAATTCTGCAGGCACAACTGTGCAATGGAATATTTAGGATCAGATGTAAAAGTATCATTACTGGAAAAGGGAATGGCTGTTTGGAAAGACTGTTAGAGAAGCCTTGTCTTCACAAGACATCTTTGAAACTGAAAATAAAGTATAACTTAAGGACTTTCATAAATTAATTATTTTTGTTTCAGTACCAATAGGGCTCTTCTCAAATAAGTCTATTAGTGAAATGTTCCATAATAAAACTGTTCTTTTTGCTCTTTCTAGTTTTAACTTCATGGGAACAAATGCACTATTACTACTAATAGCAATGCAGTTTGATATAATGAATAATAAGTAAAGCAGTGTGCTGATATTGTACCTCTCACCTCCAGGTGCAGGATGCAGAATTTACAAAAGAGCCTACATGATTTGGGGTCAAAAATCTAATTGACTGACAAGCCCCTGCCTCACTTAGGGGCTAATGAATGTTGTATTGTGACTGTTTTTCTTAAAAAGTAACATTGAACTGCTTTCTATTCATAATAAATTAACACATTTTAGAGACTTCTTAATATTTGCTTCCACAAAGCCATGATTTTTGTCTGAACAGACCTGCAAGCACCTGTTGTAGCCAGTTTTAAAAATGAGGTCTTCTAGCTTTCGGTTAATACCTCATAGAAATAGCAATGTGATTTCAGTGGCACTGATCTGATTTCTTCTAGTGCAAGACATTCACGTTTTCTCTAAGTATCCCATGCATAATTCATGTGGGGGCTCATATTTGATTATTTATAGACCTTTCTATGACACCCCCTCAGTGAATATTTGCACATCTCCAAGATAGCGGCGTGAAACTTTCTCCTGAAGAAAATTTCCAGCTGAAGACTTAACACCACTTCACTTTGCTTTAGGTCTCAAAACAGCTCTAAGTACTACGTAAGTGTCATACACATTTCATGTCAGTGCTCTGCACAGGAGAATGTTTCCATCCTGAGCTCCTTCATTCCTCAAGAAAAAGAGCCAGTCCCCACACATTTGTGTGTATGTCCGTGTGTGGAGAAGGCAAGTCAGCTCCTCAAAAGTCATGGGGACAGTTTATGAGAGTCAAGAAGGGAATCCAGGCCTTCCAGTTCTCCAGCTCCTCATAGCAGGACCTTCCTTTCATCCATGATCAGAAATTTAAAATCCTTCTGCCTAGTTACTGGATTCTCCACAGCAAAAGCATAGAAAGGAGAACTGAAAAGACACTCAAGGATGTGTAACCCTGTCCCAGCCAGGAATATCTAGGCCTGTGTCCTCCAGAAAAATATTTGTGCAGATGTTTCTAAAAAGCTTAGAAACTGCAGAGCAATTAGCTTTAGTGTTTGAAATATCTTAATGATAATAAACTTACTTTCCCAACCTAAATCTTCTGTAGAGCAATTCAAGCCTGTTATTTCTTTTTCTACCCCTAGTGAAAACAAGATAAGCTTTTTATTGTTTGTCTCCCTCTAATTGTTCTTATATGTTGGAAGACCCCATTCAGGACATACTAAGGTCACTTCTTTTCCAGACTGAACCACCCCAGTCCCTTAAATCCATCCTTACTCCAAGATCCACCCAAAGGTGATCGTCTACTCAAAGAAAAGAGCTGTTCCCCACCAGGTAGGATAAAGAACACAGGCTCTTGGATGGTTGAGTGCTCCTGGGAGCTGCCTTTCCTAGACACTGCTTTTGTGTTTCCCTCATCTTATGATCACAGAAGGGAGCAGCAGAAGTCTGTCTGTCTTGCAGCTTCATACAGGATCCATATGTCTGGTGCTCAGCATGCAGTTCTGTCTCTCCATGGAATGTCAGCTCTTCCCTGAGCTCCCTGCCCTACACGTCTCTTGCTTCCCATCTTCTCGTGCGCCATTTCCCTCCTGTGAGATTTTGATGAAAGACTTTAGAAGACGATACATATGATAAATGTATGTGTGCGTGTTTTTTTAAAGAGAAAGTCATAGCTACTGATAGAAATGCTCTCAAAAGCCACAATGTAGAGAGTGGTGGTGTGAGCCTGAGTTTTGTTCTCGTTCACAGGGATTTTATTCGCATATTTTACTGTCAGTTTCTTGACATTTTTGTCAGCTTGGATCCGGAGGCCATAGTTGCCGCCAGCAGGTCCTACCACATTTTTATTCTCCATTGTATTTGCAGGGAATAAATAAAAACAGAACAAGAGTGAAAGCAAGAGAGAGACATGGCGAGAAAGAGTCAGAGGTTACTGGAAGAACTGCTTTATGCATTTTTTTCCCTGCTAAAGAACATCCACCCAACAAAAAAAAAAAAAAAAAAAAGCCAAATGACCACAGAGCATTTTGCACTGAGAAATTTCTTTCCACAGTTACGCAATGCAGACTTCAGGCAACGTGGTTAATATGTTTGCATAAGAAATCTCTCATTTCTTCTCACTCTTTGTCTGTCTTTTCCCTTCTCTTTTTTTTCTTACTTTTTTGTCCCCTTTTCTTAAAATTTTCTTTCCTGTGTGTTTCCGGGCTACTGTGAGCTTTCCCTCACAATACGTCTATTGTTTCCCAATCACATCACCACTGGCTGTAATCAACTCTGATTTCTTTCTTTCCTTTTATTTCTTGCTATAACCATGAGATTTACACATGCAACGAATAAATATAATCTACCGTAAGGTTATAAACAAGTTGACTATAGAAGTGTTTATTCCTCAAGGCTTTAGATGTTGTGAACAAGAAGGAAGAACAAAGACCTTATTTTCACTTCTGAACTTATAAATTAATGTTTGATTCCCTGTGCTTGGTTTCTGTTTCATCAAATGTCTGAAACACAGTGTCTGGAATTGACACCATTTGTGTCTTTCCTGCATAGGAGTCATAAAAAGACAGAATAGGAACACCTCAGGTGTGTCCAATGTTCAATGAAGTCTCAGACAAGTGAAAATTCCAGTCTCTTTGGTTGCCCCAGCATCCAGTCTGATTTGATGTTTCTCTTTGCTGATGTTTGATAAAGCTTTAAGTCAGTGTCTTCACCATTGGCTTTTGAAAAGCCAGTACAAGCTTGTCTCCAGCCTGTTCAGCCTTCTTCTGTGCTGTCATTTTACCCCTGTGTGCTGTCTCTGGCATAAAGGGCAAAAATAGATTTAAAAACAAGCCAGCCATAGGGATAAGATAATCTTCTATCTCTGGGTTCTTCAAGGATGCAATACAGAGTCCATTAGTCATAAGAAGGAACATCCCACCTTCGCCTGACTTTGGAAAATGCTGCATAGTCTCAGCCTCATGTGTCAGACTTCCCAGTAGCTGTGTCAACTATTGCAGTAGTTCCTGGCATGCACTTACCCGCCAACAATTGCATCGACACCATCGATTTCTTTTCATGTATGCAACTCTAAGAGCAGCCACAATGGTGTTCAGTCTCTTATGAAGTAGATCAGATCTTAAAATGGTGGCAGGGAGGTTGAAAGGCTCTTTAGTCATCAAGCTACTCAAGCAGGTGCTTTCTGAAGTAGAAAGAAAAAAGTCGAGTATTAAAAGTCAGTTGTGGAGTAAGTGCTGCATCTCTTACTTCAGACAAAGGGAGTTTTGTAGAGTCCCATCATCTACACAAGTGAATTGGGAATTGGATATTAAAGACGAAAAACAAAGAGATATCTGTCCTGTAGCTTGGGGCACCGATCAAAACACAGCGTGGGAGGGCAGCTGAGAGGTTAACCCTTCCTGTAGCCTTCAAACTGCACTAAAAATGGCCTTTGTGTGACAGAGAATAAGCTTTACAAACCCCAAACTCATGGGTCATTGTGGTTGTGAAAAGATACCCATTGAAATGGGAAATGGATCATGTTTTTGTTTCTTGCATATAAAACTGTTTTCTGGGACTTTCAAATGACCTTCCCATGGATACTGAACTTTCCATCATTTACCAACATTCTAACATACAAATGGTTGCCCACAGGGACTACCACACATGGCAAAATAGATCTCATCCATTAATTCCCTTTTCATTGAAACATAGACAAAATAGCCAGGTGGTGAACATCAGATACATTTGAAATATTGTGAAGGTCTGAAAAATGTGAAACTGAAATAGGGTAGATTTAGATTATATATAAGGGGGAAATTCTTTACTGTGAGGGTGATGAGGGCCTGGCACAGGCTGCCCAGGGAAACTGTGGATGCTCCACCCCTGGAAGTGTACAAGGCCAGGTTGCACAGGGCTTGGAACAACCTGATGTAGTGGAAAGCATCTGTGATTCTGTGATTCTACGAATTTAACTCCAATTCATGGGTCTAGAACCTGTTTGGTTTTCGGCTGAGTGCCACATATTGCACAGCATCAGGCCTTGGCTGAGATGGAGGAAAAAAGACATGTGAGTAGGGTCAGATGGGATTAAAAGTAAAGTTCAATCTTTCTGAACCAGGACAGGTCAATTTTCTATATTTATTGTTCCTTTGTAATTCTTTCTATGCATATTTTTTTCCTTCTGTTTAGTTCTTTATTGCTGGCTTTCCCACATAGGCCACAGAAAACTGTCTTCAAGGAAATTTCTATGTCTTACTTTGTAGCAATGCCTTTAACTCGATATCAGGTCTTGTATGAAGACATCACCAGGCTTGCAAGCACAAGAAAATTAGAAAATGAGCTCAGTATTTCTTTTAGCAGTGTTAAACACAGGTGCAAATCTCCAAACTATGCACTGAGAGACCAATTACATCATGGTAGTGCTCCCAGTGTCCCCACTTTGCCTCCAGATCCTTGAGGACATAAACGTAGACCTAAGCCCAGGTAAGCACTGCTCTGACAGCCCCTTGGAAATACCTGTCTGTCGTCACCAATGCACCACCTGTGGCATTCCTCTGTTTTAGGAGTGGCAGAGCACTTGGGGGTTGCTGTCAGTGTATGGCCAGCCTGCAGCTTTGGAGCAGATGGGGGACAAGAGGGTACATTGTGCAGCTAGGTAATGTCTCCACTATTTCACATCAGTGCTGAACAATGTAGTAAAAGTTTGCAGATGAAAATAGTAAGCTGGCTGGAAGGCAATAATTCATGTTGGGTTTTATGACACTGGCCATTTAAGAGCTGTAGGAGTGTTTGGAGCAGGAACACAGCCCGTTTTCTAGTCAGGGTCTAGCTCCAGCTCTACAACAGCAATGTTTTCCATACAGAAGATTTTTTTCCCCCAAGTCTGACAACTTGCCACTGCTATCTGGGAGGGCTGTGTCTATCTTTGGAAGCTAATGATGTGCAAAGCAAGGTGCCCGGAGGAGTGATGTAACTGCATCATATTGTGTGCGATTTCTGCCTACTGCAAAAACAACAAGGAGAAAAAGTACACACATACATATACATAAATTATTTAGTTTGTGAAAGGGTGAATTCATAAGCAGCTGCATCTGGGATAGAGTAAGAACTATTCTCCACTCAGTTAATAATAACAAAGCCCAGAAGACATACATGGGGAGGTCATAAAGGGGTTTATAAAAACATTTCATATGCAAGTAAAATGTGGCATAACACATTATGTAATTTTATTTATAGATGTTTGTTTTATTTTCTTTACCATGTCTTTTGATTAAAATGATTCCCCTCTATGATGGGAGCTGTTTAAACATGTAGTTCACAGTGAAACATGATGATAAACAAGTTTTTGCCTCTTTGCTTCTATGCACTTTTTATGCTTAACACAAGTTCCAGTCCTGCAGAAAAAGCCAGTGAGATAGAACCTCTCCAGTGGTTTTGTTTTTTTTCTCCAGCAGGGTTTGGTGTATCTGTGTGGAGCTCACCTTGGGGCCATAAAACCACTTTCCTGTGTGCACTGGCAGGGCCACAAGGAATCAGTGTGGTGCTGAGTAACACTGCTCAGAGGTTCCTGACTGCTCCAATACTGAGGCCTGTGCCAGTGAAAAGAAGCCCAGGTCTATTTCAGGGTAAAAATTCAACCCAAACATGTCCCCACCCTGTTGATGAAACCCCAGTAAAACTGACCTTGAAAGATGTTGACGTTACAAGAGAAAGGATTTGGTGGCTTCTTGAAAAAGGGTATAAAACTTGACTGGGATATTTGGGGCTGGCCTCCAAAAATCTTGCTTGGGATTTAGAAATCAGGTCATTACCTATGGATACAATCTCTGTGACTCTTTGCTTTCTAACAGCTTTGAATACACACATTTATATAGTTGCAACATATAAAACACTGTATTTCAGAGAGATAAGAATCTTATGGTGATGAGCATGTAAGGGATATATAGGAGTAAAGGCACACACCTGTGGAAATGTAGGAGCATGGTTTGTTGTTTGGACTGCAAGAATCTGTAGTGGGATACAAGCAAAATTAATAATTTAAATAATAAAGGGGGAAAAAAGGAACTTTCCCACAAAAAATCTGACTCATGCCAGTGGTACTTTCCCAACCTAACTGAGAGGAAAAGCCCTCTTGGCTAATTCATTGCAAAGCTAATGAAAACCAGACAAGGGATCGAAACCAAAAAAGCTTTATGTTACAGGGAAAACAAAGCTTTCCAATGGAAATTATTCATTATAAAGAACTGGTTCACTGAAATTAACAAAAAAATATGTGAGAGAAACACCATACTGAATGTGTTTTTGGTGATAACAATCTTACATTTATATATAGCACATTTCAGCCAGATGGACTCCAAAGTGCCTCACAAGCTTTGGTACTTGCACAAACAAAATGTAAAGAATCGCTTTTGTGCCCCTGTATTGAAAGGTATCTTTGCTGGATCACTTCAATTGCATAAAAATGCATTGTGTCACGCAATAGTTCATTATATATGTAGGCAATCAAGTTGACAAAACTTAACTATCCAGATTCTTCCTTAGCCAGGGATGGCTAAAAGGGTTAACACCTCATGGGAAAAGAAAAAAAAATATATGTTATTAATGCCTAAAGTAGCCAGAGCTCATTTTCTTAAGACAGTATTGTCCTAAGCAAACATGGAGCGATTGTCTCATTAACTGCCCAGTGGGAAGAACCCCTATTCCAGTCATCAATCACAATGCAGCACTTCAGGTTTTCATTAGGAATCTCCAAAATTGCTTCGTGTGTAATGTACAAGCCCGGATGTGTGTAGCCACTGAAGGCATCCTGGCTGCAGTTGCTGTATGTTTAGGGAAAGCCACTCTCTGCTCTTGTCAAACTCCTTTGACAGCCTCGACACCTGAAGCACGGGGCGGTGCGGGGAGAAGCTTTCACACCGTGACCGGGAGCTCCATCTTGCAGATTTGCTTCCCCTCCCATTCCTTTATGAAAATGGATTGTCAGAGCAGCTGGTGAGACAGAAGTGTCTGCCTGTATCTCAGTGTGGCTGGTACTGTGATCCACCACCAGTACATGCTGAACCAGGCTCCAAATGGGGAGGGGGAAGGGGGCAGTTTCATTTGCTGCCAAATCCCTTAAGCAGTTGCTTGTTTTGTCTCTCTGTCTGAGCAGATTTTTCTTTGCTTTTCTTCTTACTCCACCTGCAACATTTTCCCCCCACTCTGTTTTCTCATAAAAGGGGAGGGAGACAGGCAGACACTTACAGAGTGGTTTTATTTTTATTTATTTATTATTTTGGGTGCAGAAGATGCCTGCCAAGAGGAAGCCTGCAGTTACTGAGCTGCGCAGGAGGGCGGAGAGGTTGGCTGCTCTCAGCGGTTCTTGGCGCTCGGAGGCTGATTGGAAACACCATGCGTGACAGTGCACAAAAAAGACACTCGACAGATCGCCAAATTTCACAGTCCCACCTCGGTACCTCCAGAGGAGCAAGGGACGCGCCCTGCCGAGGAGCTCCTCGCTCATTAGTCTGCTCCATTATTAGCAGATGTTTCCCAGCCCATCCCTACATATGTGTGGATGATCTGTCCCAAGAGAAGGTCAGGCAGTGCTGGACCAAGGACTGCTGGAGCCACTGAGCCTTTTCCCACAGATGGAGCATGCCTAGATGAGCAGTGCCGTGCAAGCCTTCAGCTCCCCAACCCAAAGGGAACCTCAGCCCAAGACAGAAATTCCCCCCCACTCTCTGCAAGCTCAATATTCACAAGAGCTGTGATGGTAATTATCTTTCATTTGCTTTCACAAAACAGGACTGGGGCATTGCCATGTTGATCCAAACAGCCACCAGAGCACACACAGCCAGGAGCAAGTTCTCCATGAGTTCTGCTGACAAGGTATGTGGCACAGACAGTGCCTGCCGTGGTGTGCTGCAAGGGGCTAAAGGTCTGGTGCTATGTCAAATGGTAAAGTTAATTATAACCATGGTAATGAAAGAGTAAAGCAGGAGAGCAAAAAAACATGTGAAGGATTTTTTCCCACACTGACATGTAAACAAACTCATTGTTGTTACTGTTCTCAGTGAAAAGAATGGCTTTCTATTGGGAAACAAACCCAGAAAGATTGAAAACTGCCAAAGCAGAGGTGTTTTCAGCCAGATCTATTATTTTTATATACTCACACACCTGTAGGCATGCACAGAACACAATACATTTTAAAAGAGAATTCCACATGGAGAAGTTATTATTAAATCATTTCCCAGTCAATCATCTTCGTTCCAAATCTGGAGACTTGGTTTATCTGATGTTCTGACTAGCAGATGAAAGCTTTTGGTCTTCCAGTGTTTCCAATGCATCATCCCTAACACTCCTGTAAGAAATCAATAGTGGTAAAAAAAAAAAAAAAGATGTGAAAAATAGAGAATTTTCCTGGTATGGAGAGAATTAATAAATTCACTTCATGAGATAAATGGGTTGAAAAGGATAATACAGTGTTTCCAATCCATGAGGGTCTTGTACCAATTTAAATCATACAAAGTAGGATGCACTGGCACAAAGAGTACTGATTTTAACACTTTAATGGACCTTTGTAGGGTTTTTGTTCTTTTGCGAAGAGTTACAGCTGGGAAGTGCAACTGACTAGTCTCAGATTAGGTCTGAGTTTGCAGAAGGGTACATGTGGTCATGAAGGTACATTTATCTTTGTGTACTCTAAATCTGTGTTGTATGGGTGATCATTTTAATCTGAGGGAAGATACCACAATGCAGGTGGGAGATAAACTGGCTTTGTGTCTTCGATCCCCATGACTCGGGAGCATCTTTCTGGTTAAGTATGTTTTGTTGATTGTCCTGGTGAGAGAATGTGGCTATAAATCGACCGCACCAAATTCCATCTGTTTAAAATCAACTTTTGAAATGGGCTTTACCTGAGCAACCAGGTATCTGCTTTCTTTTGATATCCCTACACTGGAGGGTAACTGCTCAATTACATATTAGCTTTCTCCAAGGAACCCCTACCTAAGCTCCCAAATATGTTTTCTGGTATCCATGGTTTGCATGAATTTTATACATCTCCTTCTCTGGGACTTTATAAGTCAGCCATAAAAGTTTGTGATGGGGTGGAACATAGTGATGTCCACAATCTCAGTCTGGAAAAATGGTTTATATATAGTGTCATTAAAATGGATTTGGCAATTTTTTATTTTTATTTTTCAGCAGCAAGCAAAAACGAAAAGGGGAAGGAAGAGAGAAAACATTCAATCTTGGCTACATTTTTTTTTTTTTTTACTTCTATGATCAGTAAAAGAAAAGGCAAATCTTTGATTTCTTTAACTATGCATGATTCTAGAAGCAAAGGGGGGCTAAGCCCCTTTGGAAAGAGCTGAACTGCTCGTGTATTCATATTATTAATGGCTTTTGGTAATGATTTTACTGCACAAATTGTTATGAGACTGTTACAATGCAAATGGGATACCAGTGAGATTTTCTATCTGAAGACCCCAACCACAGACCACTGATATCACTGGAAATTCTCCTATTTAATAGATTTTTGATCACTCTCTATGCTTATAACAATGCAGACTACTTATTACTTAGTGGCATTCATTTTGTACTAGGACTAGAGTAGATAGTGATGTTGAAAAGCCTTTTTTTCCCCCTGTAACACTGTCTCCTCAAGAATTGCTGCCGAACGTCCTTGAAGACATAATAGCTTCATAAACCCAGGTATGATTTTTCACAGGTAGTTCACAAGGCTGTCAGTTCCTGTGCTTTTTAATTCATAGTTAGAGGAGTCTGCCTAAAAGCCCATGCACCGGGATGCATGTGATGACAGGAACCCCCCATAAAAGTCTCCAGACATTTCAGCCGAGGACAAAGGCTTGCAGGGATGACCTGGGGACATGCTGAAGGCTGGGAAAAAAAGAGAAAAGAAAAGCAGCAGGCAAATAAAAAGAATATATTACATATATTGTGGGGTTTTGCTGGAGAAAGGAGTACCTATGAGTAATCCATACTCAAAATCATGGAGGATTCAGGGCAGCCAAATGCTTAGACTACAGACACTTTAGGCCAGGCTTAGAACAACCCTGCCATCCTGTAAGGGACATCTGGGAGTTTCCTCAGGGCCACTTGCACTGTGTGTCCAGTTGTCCAGCACTGCAGTCACTGTGTTGGGTGAGGGCATTAAAGCTGAATTCTCTCCTGAGGCACATCTGAGGCAGTGCTTGAAAGTGTCCAGAGCCAGAACTGCTGCAAAAACCTGGAGCAGCTCACCCATGCCACAGCCAATCCCTGTAAAATCCCTTAGATTTAGCAATAGCTTTGTGAAAGCAGAGGAAGGAAGCAAATGGCTCTGCAGGTCACAAACTCTCTCAGTCCCATTTTCAACCAGATACAAAAAAGTTGCTCTCACAAATGAAAGGTCGAGTTTGTGTAGGCTCACACCTAAGCACATGTGTGTCCATCCCGGTTTTCCTGGCTTGCCACATGTTTGCAGAGGCATGGGATGTGTTGGCAGCAAGTCCACAGCACAGGGCAGTCACTCCAGTGCTTGTGCCTCAAGAGAGCCTGAAAGTTAAAGGCAATAACGTGCTCAGGAATGGCTTGTTTGCAGCATGGGCTGATATTTTTTTGTCAGCCTTGTGACCTGCAGGCACACACCTGGTCCCAGGGTCAAGTTACAGCCAGGATCCCTGGCCAGGGGTCAGGACCTGGCTGATGATAAGAGAGGGAGGCCCTCCTTTGGCAAAAGCCATCACTTAAAGAAACAAGAGAATATTAAGGAATATTAGATGTCACTCCATCTTCCTTTAGGGTTCATTTCCCTTCCTTTAATTATCACAAAAGGTAAACACTAAATATTCCAGGGAGTCACGGTCAGGGGAAACTCCATGAACTGCACATTTATTATGGCCTGGCTGTGAAAGCACCAGGAAAAAAAGAGAAGTTGGTGGGCTGCCCTTATTAAACTTCACTTAGCTACTGTTAATTATGAACCTAGATTGAGATTGAACAGCTCTAGATTGAACATTTCAGCTCTCCCCTACTGCAGCATCATTTAAAAACTGTAAGAAAATGTCAGTGAGAAGAGACCATCTGTTTTCTGAGTGGAAGCCCACAGAAGGAAGAAAGAAAGGAAAAAAGAAGAAACAATGCACATATAAACCTTCAGCTAATGCTTATCTTTGGAGGGAGTTGGAGACAATTTAGGGATATTTATGCAATATATAAGTGATAGCTATAGACTAAAAATATTTTTATCAATACTGTTTTACTTATTTCACAGGTAGGTAAAGCAGAGCAGACAAAAAATTTAATACCTTAATTGTAATCATCAAACAACCAGATATTAAATACTGATGCTCTTTCTTATGTTCTAACCACTGAACAAAACTGCCAGAGATGTCCCAGAGTGCTTAATAAATTGTGCCCAGGGGGTTATTTTCCTATGACTGAAATGCAGCTGGACTGAAAGGCTGCTGTCACTCTGCACAGACTTAGCTCTGTAAAATGGGGTGTTGCCAAAGGAACTCATAGGGGAAATTTTCGGTACAGTTGGCAAGGTGTGATTACAGGCTCTGGATTAGTGCCAGGATCTAATGCAGACCTAACACCCTCCTTCCTGGAAAAAGTGTGGGCTCTTTAATAGCCCTTAGTTTTATGTTTCACCTGCACGTAAATGAGTGGCACCAATGGGAGATGGAGGCAGCTACAGTGCTGTGAGCACCATTAAATCTTCCTCAGAGCTGAAGCATTTCATAGTGATCAGTATTAGCCATTGACCTGATTTGTCAGCCTATCAAATGGGAACCACATTCCTGGAATTACCCTTCTCTCTTCATTCCCCGAAAATGGTTCACAGCAAGGATTAGTCTGTACCACACTGGTGCTCAAGTGCCCTGGTGCAAATGGAGAAATCTGCACCAGCCACTGGGCTTTGTCTTTAGTTTGCGTGGGGTTTTATTTTTTTGCCTTTTTTTCCCCTCTTGGTCACTGGGTGTGTCTTCTGGGTTCAGAAAGTTCACCTTCTTAGAAGGCATGACATGTGATGCTATCTAGTTAAAAATGTCCACTTTGGAAAGACAATGTGACTTTAAATCTCTCTTGGCCCTTTTTAATAAATGTTATAGTTTAAGCAAGCAATGTCTTTCCATTAAAACTATAAACTTCACTAGAATAATTAAGACTGATTTAAAGTAAAATTAAATTTGACATGTGGCAGGTGAAGCAGTGCTATTAATTTCGACTGCATATTTGGCAACAATAGTGAGGGACAATGGGGGCATGGCTAAAAAGGGCAGAGCTGTAAGTCCTTTCAGGCTCTTGGTCAAGTTGAGGGTGAATAATAAAGCATATTTCAATTCTTTGTGGGCTGTCATTTTCCTTAGAAGTAGCAGACAAGAGTTTGTGTCTATTTTTGACTATTATCTGCATCCAAGGGAAAAGGGGAATATTGGAAATGAATATTTAGAAAGTTGTCCCTCCTTTGGCCTCTTCATTTTCACCCTTTATCTGTAGTTTCTGTATACTTTCTCTCATGAATTCTATAACTTCTAAACTGCCCACCTTTGGAATTCCTGTGGAGGGAACTTACCTGATCCTTGCCATTATTTGAGAGGAGGTGTTTCTGATTCTGGTTTTGAATGTAGGCAACAATGACAAAACCATTCCAAACTGTCTGTGGTAATGAAATTGCATGCTAAGAACCGCTCTGGGATCCAGTCCACTTTCAGGCTGACTTCTGATTTAATATAAAACTCCAGCTGAAACCTAAACCTGAGTAAGACCAACCTGATGTAGTGCCCAGCTCTAGTAGAGACTAGTTTGGGTGTGAGCCTATATTGCATCCTCCACTGAGATTATCAAAAAGGTCTCGTTATTATAGTCATCAACCATCTCATTTCCTGCCAAGGAATATTGGTGTGAACCCTCTCCAGAGTCCATCAGTGCCCTTGATCCTGAGAAATTACTGTTGAGAAATAGAAATAATTATGTTCTCCTCCTCCAACCCAGATGTGGTATCCATATCTTGACAGCTTTTCCTGTCCAATGTCAGCCAAGGGAGTGAAACACAAGTACCCAGGGAAGGATTTCCTTTTTTGAAATCAATAAATTCTAATTGCCAATCATGCAAATAAATATGCCTTGCTGGAGCAATGTTATAGTCCACTAGGACTGAACGGCATTAACTCATTGAGGAAACTTCATCCTTTGATTGCAGATTGAAATGAATGAAAATGTCTTTTAGGGGACCCTGCCACCCTGGTTCTGATGATTGAATTCTAATTACATACATATTACTTTTACCTTGCTTATTAATGACAAACATATCAACCTTTCTACCGGAAAGTGAACTAAAAATCCAATTTGAATAAAGAATTGCAAATGCCTTGTGTAAAAGACTGAGCACAAAACAAACCAGATGTTCCAAGCTGCATTGAGAGAGCTTTACAGAGCAGCTGGGAGAATTTTTTTTTTTTTCCATCAGCCATTGGTAAAAGATATACATTGCCAGCAAGCAAACTGCTTCCATTTTTAATACTCATATAATTGGTTTACTCCTGTAACCAATGCAATATTAAGTCAAAAGGGAGGGGTGAAAGAAAACAATGGTACTGGTCAAAGTTTAGAAAGGTCATGAGGTTTGTGGGTGGAGAGGAGAGTGGAGGAGGATAGAGGTTATTTTTCCCCATAAAGCTTTCTTATTTACTGCAAGGTTGTGAAATTTGGAAAAAATACTAATAAAATTTATTGCCAGGGGTTGTAAGAAGATCATACCTTGGTTCTATTTTCAGCTCCAAACAGATTATAGGACAATGGAGCATAAATGGAAATTAAAACAGATTTAGAACAGACGTTAGGAAGCACTTTTTCACATTGAGGATAATAAATGTGTGGAATGGCCTATCAGGCAAGGTTGTAAAGGCAAAGACACTGGGATCATTCACGCAACAACTTGGGAAATAGCACACTAAAATGGAATGAGTCTGGATGGTGAGGCGGCCTCTGTTTAGATTTCTAGGATGCTTCAAGTCTGCAGGTTCTCTTCCATTCCCTTCCTTTCCTTTTCAAATGATAATTTCATCTATGATTTGTTGTTTTTTTCAGACAGGTTTGTCAATCGCTTTTCCCATGAGGTGGGAGATTGCTCTTAGTTCCCACATCACTTGCCTTGCTTGCTTATGACAGAGAGTGCAAGAGAAAAGAACTCATTTTGGGAAGCCAGTCCTGCCTCTTGCATGGCCCTGAGCACAAAGTGGATGCTTTTCATTCCCACTTTGAGAGTGGATGGATCTAGCACCACCTCACATTCCTGGAGGAGGACATGTTAGCCTTTTCCCACCAGATTTTTGATCCTTCTCCATGAGGTTGGCTCTCATAGTAATTCCAGTAGAGTAGCTCATCTCTGCTCATGCTGAGTACCCTTAGATTAA
Organism: Rhipidura dahli; assembly: GCA_013399225.1. Lineage (NCBI taxonomy): Eukaryota > Metazoa > Chordata > Aves > Passeriformes > Rhipiduridae > Rhipidura > Rhipidura dahli. The sequence goes on from VXAC01000965.1 coordinate 663,436, forward strand.
TTTCAAGATACTCCAGAAATCCTTTCATCTAATGGAGAACTTCTGGGAAAGATACACAATCCCCAAGCACCTATATTATTTCCAGCTTTTCTAATGTACACAGGTGTCTTCTATACTCATCCATACCTAAACCACATCATTTTAGGCTAAAAGAATGGAGTGGCTTGCATGAGTACCTCATTTGAAAGTGTATCCCTGCTTTATATCACCATTCACGCCCTCCACAAGGGTCTCAGAGTAAAAGTGTGGATGTAGTGGGAAGGAGAAGAGAGGTATTGAGTCACAGACCAATCACCCAGTGTTCACCTTCCTCTTGTCATTCCTTGGGTCACCTGCATCTGTACCTGCCACATTTTCCAGCCACACAAAGCACAGCAGCCAACATCAAACTTTAAAGGGTTCACCTGCCTACCTGCACACCAAGCAAACCCTGCTCCACCTAAACACAAGAGGAGTTCTGTTTCACCAAGGTGTCCTTGAATGTTCCTGAAGAGAGATTCTCTCTCTGCTTTTCTCAAAGAGACCCAAGATTTGACCAAAAGTTAACAAAGTTCAAAAGCTTTGAGGCAGTCATCTAAGACCATGATGGTGAAGGCTTTGATGATTTCGTGTGGAGAGAGGTGAATTCAGGAGCTTAAAAATTGACCAACTCCAAACCCAAATTACCTCATATCTTGTAATTTTCCAGAAATGAGTGGGCACATCACCTGGCTTGTTCTGCAGTGCCCTCAGTCTGGGCAATAAATGGAACTCTTCAAATGAAATTACAGCTCATAAACGAGCACCATGGGCCACCGTTTCCTGCAGAGCCTTTGGGGCACTTGCCTGAACTGAAGATGTGGGAAGGCAAGACAAGCGAGCAGTGAAAACTCCAGAAAGTTCACCAAATCTGACTGTGACCAAGTCAAAGAGCAGCTGAAGGATCTAGTTTGAAAAGCCTCACCTTGAATGCTGTGACAGGTGAACATAGATGCAATCTCTGTGTGAATAGCAGTGTTTTTCAGAAGCATTACAACAACAGTTTGTTGCAGCTTCCTTGGACAATGTTATTAACCAAAATTAAGATATTTCTGCAGGGATGCGCCCAGACAGTGTGGCCTCACAAGACAGCACAAGGAAGTTACCAAACATGAAGTGAAGACCTGGAGAGTCATAGCCTGGGACATTCATGTCCATTATTGTCTGCATGCACTCTAACAGTATATTCTAGCCAATGATTTCAACATGCTTTGAAACATAAATTATCTTGACAAAGCTTCTCTGAAGGAGATAAAACTTACAGGAGAAGAAGGTCAGAGCCAGAGAGACTGAGGGATTTGCTCAGGGTCACAGGACTGGTGAGTCAGTCGGTTGTGAAGCAATTATAGGAATCCTCCTCTGCAGCCTGTACACTAAGCATCCTCATCACACATAAGGTATGAAAAAAAAAAATGCATTACTTCCCGACTGCATGCACTGCAGTGTAATCATATGTGTGATATTATTTCATTGGTTTCGGATAAGTTATTGCATGAATCTGACTGAAGAAATCACACCTCTGCAAAAGAACTTGAAAAAATATATATTGGCAGCTTCTCTATTCAAATCAGCAAGGATACCACTAGAAATGCATAAAGGTATGAGCTTTCAGTAATGAAGGTAATCAAAGTGGAAAGTGTCTCTCCCCATGGCAGAGGGGCTGGAATTAGATGAACTTTAAGGTTCCTTCCAACCCAAACCAGCCTATGATTCTGTGAGATTCTATAAGAAAATAAATAGGGTTAAAAGGGTCTAATTATAACTCAGCAGTGCTGGAAGTATGAATCTACCAAACTTTATTCAAAGGCCCAGACTGTGTTTATCGGGGATTTATGACAACATTGGAATCAGAAACAATTGTATTGATCCCACCAGAACCAGAAAAATTGTATTGTTGTATTGATGACAGTTTTAAGAGAAGTAGGCTGACTTACCTAATACCTGTATCTTGCTGGGAAAAGCTGTCTCTGATAAATCAAATCTTAGTGTACACACCTTTTGCCAGCTTGATCAATAAAGTATTTACATGCACCAGTAAAACACAAGGTTTTTAGTCTCAAAATAATAACTTGTTTTAGATCCAGGACTGGGATTCCAGAAAGTGGCAAATCACAGTATCCTGTGTCACTATTATGCTGCAAGAGGTTACCTGAAGGGTAATCCCAGCAAACAGTTTCGTAATAAGTTTCTCATTTTAGGCAACACGCAGAACTGTAACCAGCCAACATCTGCCCAGCTCCAACAGCCATCCTGCAATATCCACAGGACTCCAGGGGCTCAATAGCACGGGACAGGGTTCCCATGCCAAAGTCTTTTTGATTTGAGTGGCCAGGAGCAGCATTCAAACCACCCAGCTACCGAACAGAGACTGCGCCTGATCGAAATGCACAGTCAGTTGTTGGGGATGGTGATGTCCCTTGTGCTGAAGGGACATTTGGCCTGAGTGGGAAAAACAAATTGAGATGCTCGGGGCTGGTTACAAACCTGACTCCTCGTGCCATGGCAGCAACAGTGCAAAATGTCCCTTTCTTTTTTTAGAAATCGGGCCTAAAATAATCCCACATGTGTTTCTTGTTTTCAACCCCCACCCCTTAAAGCCAGATTTATTTATTTTTTCAATAAAGCCATCCCCTGGGTTTAATAGTAGCTATTCTAGAGTCTGAAGTTAGATTAATCACATCCCACTAGCAGCATTTTAGCTGAATGCAAGGGAGGCCTTTTTTGCAGAGCATCTCCTGTGCTGAGCCCAACTCCCCCTGTGTCATTAGAGCGGGGCTGGTGCCCCGTGTTTACGGCAGAGGAATGTCGATGAGGGGCTGGAAGTCCTCATTGTCAGCCTGCCACTGACTCTCTGTGTGACTTTCGAATTAAACACAATTTCCCCATGGCTCGCTGTGTCCCTTTTTGTCAAAGCTGAGCCACACTGACAGAGGGTGATGTGTGGGGGAGGTTTACACTACCACTGCAATTTCATGTGCTATCCGTATCCTGTGGACAAATAAATACATTCACTTCTAAGGACAGTCACTCCACACCATCCATCATCACTATAGACACATAGAGGGGAAAAATGATTGTGAAATATGCCCAGAATTTGAGCCGGTTTTGATACCAGTGGATGAGATGCCATTTTTTGGTATAAAAGAGCTGAATGAAAGGCTTGAAACTGTGTGTAATAATTATAAAAGTAACAAACAGGGTTTCTCTTTCAAGACCATTTACACATTTACTATGTTATCATTTCTAATTCATATTAATCAGAGAGTTCATGAACTCGTAACTGAGAACCATTTGCAGCATAAATAACTTTATCTGGCTTCTAAAAATACACATATTTAATATGAAACAATAGGGTTAAATATAAGCAATATGTTTAGGCAATTAACCTGCTGTTTCCACAGATTAATTCAGTCTATACAGGTGGCAAAACAGCACCCATCACTGTGGCATGAAAACACCATTCAGAATTTAGGAGGCCAAAGAAGGAAATGAAGCCCTATAAATTCTGTTTCTTTCTCTGCCTGGTAGGTAGTTATTAAAGAGGAATAACCTCTAGATAATTGCACTGCAATAGCATGGTAAGTACAGCATATTTACAGTCAATCTCTAATAACAGATAACTCACATAGTTTTTCCTCCCAGTGATTTGCCAAGTGGAAGGAAACCCAATTTGAATCCTGCTTTTGCAGCTCTGTGCAGTCTTTTTGCCCCGTTATTACTCTGCTGCTAACAGCGGCCTCGGACTGTCAATATCTTCCCTGCCACGGTTTACACTGGTAGTTGTTACTATATCAGACCATGAAAATTGATGGTGATAACACACTCTCTAGGAAGGCTCTATACATGTCAGTTATTCAAAATATGTCTCGTTAAATAAATATTTACAAGACTTTCGTTATTTAGCTTATAAACTGTTTGGACTGAGGCAGCTTTGGAGCAGTTGAAGAGCGTTCCAAAGAGTTACTGCAGATTAATCCATGTAAACCACACCAGTGTGCTAAAAATTGCTATGGTGGTTTCTAACTGCCAAGTCTATATCCTTCCAGTCTAAGAAATACAGGACATATTTTCCTTTGTAATAAAATCTCTCGATAAAAGCAATAAAAAAATACTAGTCCAGAACATGTGATTATCCTGGGGGGGTGAAGGGGAATCATACCCATGGGATGACTGGGAAGTTGGCTTATTCTTGCAGCTGGGAGAATGGATAAGGGTTTGGATTATCTGAGCTGCAGAAATAGGGAGAACCTTAAAATGGAAAGAGGGAAGAGGAAAGCTATTCAGTTAATAGTTTAGTAATAAGAGCTATTCTGTTAACAGTGTAGCAATAATTCCTCGATAATCAGTCATTCCCAAAGCAGGCTTAATTTTGTCCTGGAGAAAGCCAAAGGACGCAACAAAATAAAAGAAGGCAGGTAAAAAAGGAGTCAGTCCTTTTTTCTCAGCTTCACATGTCTGCCTTTCCAAGACCCCCAGTTCAGTGCTATACAAGGATTTTGAAATAGCCAAACTAATGAGGCTACATCAGGCAATAATGATGAGGCTCTGGGAGGGCAGGCACTTTTCACTCCTAAAGATTTCTGCTCAGCTAGCCAAGTTTCCTGGCATAAAACCCAGAGAGAAAGAATGTTTTCTATGCTTGCAGGGTCAGACTTGTGACTCTGTGTGTGTGTGTGAGAGAGTGTCTAGGTTTCACACTGTGCCTCAAGCAGAGTCATCCAAGAGACGGCACTGCTTTCTGCCGTGCTGGATGGCTTTGGGATGCTGGTTTTCCACGAGAGGGAGCAACTCACCAGCACAAAAACCCCCTTTTCCCAGACCAACCACCAAATTCACTTGGAGCTCTCAATTTACTCAGCTGACAGCAACCTTGATTTTTATCAGTTCTACTAGATTTGAGAATCATATACCCATTACTGATTTTTCATGCCTAAAGTCACACTGGCTGCATGTGTATTTATGCATATCAGGGGAGACTTAAAATGGACATCACTCATTTAGAGAAGTGATCCTTTCACTAAAAAGGAAACATTCATGTTTCCAGCTTTGCAACAGCTGTTGGGCTAATTATTAGGATGCAAAAATGATGGATTTACCAAAGCAATCAACTGAAGGCTTATTCTGTTGGTGCTGAGTGAGGGGGCCTCAGCCCACTGGGGAATTGAAGCCAGGAGGGAGGTAATTCTAGATTTGCCTGAAGTGTGCTACCCGTGGAAAGTACTGGCTGCTATTCAAGCTATTCAAGCCTGCAGCCCCTTTTCCTCCCTAACAGGAGACACGGGAAGCAAAAACAGCTGTCAAAAGGGGTTCAATGTTTTTGATAAGCCCTTTGTGTCAACTGAAGCCCCTAGACTGGCAAGTCCAAACAAAACAGCTCAAAATCTGCGTATCGGTGGTAAAACATGTTGGGCTGCGTGTGGAAAAAAGCAACAAGAAGAAAGTGTAACAGTCACAGTTGATTTTTACAAATGACTGTGCAATCCATGGAGGAAATCCCCAGAGGGACTCGAAGTTGTAGTCCTGATCCCTTCCCCTGCCCATGTCCCCCCTCCCTCTTCCAGAAGCCACTTCAGCTCCTCTGCCATTTAAAACTCAGCCCTGCCAGAGCTGGCTTTTCCAGTGCTTCCACTGTTGTTTCTGTCCTGGCATCAGGAAAGATATTTTGCTCTCTTCTTTCAGGCAGTTGCACTTTGAGCATGCATGTTGAACTGCTGGAGAAAGGGAAGAGGTTCCTTCCCCACTGCCCATTTCCCATTTACAGGGCACTGAATACAGATGCAGTAAGATTTGGTTCCAAGATTTGATTCTTGTAAAGTGTTTCATTCCCCTTCCTGGCCTGATGGGCTCAGGCCTGGGAGTCACAGCTAAGCCCTGTGCTAGATTCCAGAAATCTGGCTCGCTTTTGCACCTCTGTGCTTTATATTTCATCAGGGATATGATTACCTTGGTTGTCCTGTGGCTTTCTGTTATCTTGCCTCCAAGGTAGGAAAGGGCTGAAGTGACATAGAGCCAAATAAAAGCTGACCAAATTTGTGATGCTGGCTTCTATGTTATAGGGGAAAAATGGACTAGTGGCCTTGGGACTTCCTGTACAGGACATAGCCAGCACAGATGGATTTGGTACAGGCTTCTACAAATCAAATCTTTCTCCCCAAAATGACCGGAAACTGTACTGACTTGGAAAAGGTAACTTTCCTCTGCAAGTAATCTACATTTTCATATAACCTCAACCTGACCCAATCTACAGTCAAGGCAAATGACAAAATATATAAGAAGGTTTACTAGAACATTTGCTTCCTACTGGAAAGAAGAATGGCTCTGTTGTCTCCCAAGAAAAACTGAAAATGTGAAACTCTTGGTCCTGTTTTGCACATGACATTTTCTCAAACTGTTGCTTTCAGAGAAGCAATGTTGCCGTGTTCAAACCAACAGCCAAACTACGTGCTAATTTGAAATTTATTTTACATCCTTTGGACTTAATAGCTACCTCTCAGCATCCGTAATTCCAGGCTGGGAAGTCCTAACAGGCATCTGGGGACAGTCCCAGCCCCGTGTGCGTGTCTGTGCATTAGGGGTCACAAGGCATGTCCAATACATTAAGACCATGACGGTTACAGCCCAGCTATGTAGGTTTGACTCCAGTTCAAGCAACAACAACAGCAGTTCTGGAAGTCTGGAGTTTAATCACTGATGTGTCAGCCAGGATGGCAGATGTCACCTTGCCAGCAGTGGAAATCATGTGTCCCTTTTTTCTGTCGCTTATTTTTATCCTTCTTTCAGCATTGCAGTATATGGCAGCACAGTACATTTGCAGTGCAAATTCTGGTCTGTGGTTAGCAGACTGATGCAATCCAAACGCATTTGACACCTTTTATCCTGCACAGTGTCAAGTCCCAGTGAGATTTGTCACATGCAAAGTAATTTATGAATCGTCTTTTTGCTTTATGTATCAAGAACCATTCATAGAGTCATGCTATGCTGTGAGCTTAACTGGGTTCCTCCAGCACAGGATCAAGACCTAAAATAAGTGCTGGAAATGTCTGGCCTTCAGCTTGTGTTGAGATGAAATGGCTCAACCAGGATTTGATTCTGAGAGTAGAAATCCTCCTTCAAAAACACAGAACTCCAAAGAAGGGCACAAAGTAGAGACTGTGCATGTAGTTGAAACTGCTCTCGTTGCCTGATTCACCATCATTCACACCAATGACTGCTGCAAGAAACCATCACAGGAAACTATATTTGGCTCCCATGTCAGTGAAGTCATCCTGCTGATTTTAGGGAGAAAAGAGTGGAAAGCTGAGGGGAATATATTAAAAAAACATACAGTGTCAAAAAGCCACCAATACCTTCTGTAAATATAAGGAGTCAACTGCTGAAATATTTGCAACAACCACAGCTCAGTTTTCCTCAGCAGGAAGATGTACACCCCACTGTCAGCAACAAAACAAGTTTCAGGGACAGCTCTAAAATCTTCAGGGCCTCACCACTAGCCCTTGGAGACCAGTCAGTGCAGTTTGCCCCTTTCATAGACAGTACAAACCTGTGCCTGGTTCACAGCCACAGAGGAGGTCAATACTAGAGCTGATATGGACTACTCCTAAAGTATTTAAGTCCTTTAGGTCTTAGAAGAGCCTCAGTGGAGCTCCTGTCATAGTTCCTTGATCAAGTGTCCAACCCCTCAAATTAAATTTTCTACATTAAAGGGCCCAGCACTTCTATTCATCATAGGTGAAGCTGATTCTGTGTCTCTTCAAAAGCAGCCACAGCAGCTGTTCCAACAAGAAGGAAATAATTGACTCTGCTTTATTTTAAGAAATATGAAGGTCATCTGGGAAAAGCCTGAGTTTACCCTTAGGAAGAAGCCACCATCACAGGTCTGGCCAGACACCTGTGAGATGCTGATAGAAGGCAAGGATTTATTTTGCTTTCTCTCACTCCACAGTTTCTACCTACTTGAAGCTCCATCAGTGCCCTGCTCCCAGCCCAAGTTTACAGCCAATATTAACTAATATTAAAATGGCTGCACAGATTATGTTGATGACTCATCTCAGGAAAAGGCACAGCCCTAAAAAATGCCTGAAAGTAACTAGTGACATGATAACCTATTTTCACAGGTGGACTTGCCTCATTTTTGTCGTGTTTCCAACTATCACTATCAGACACACAATATTGGACACATGATCTCACTGGTAGAGCTCTTCTTAGACTATTAAGAATTTTACAGAGAAGGAGTGGCCTTATTTCTGCTCAAAACTAAGTTTTAGAATTTTTTAAAATTCACCAAGGAAGAAAGCAAATGCAATGGGAGATATTCTGGGGTATTTGTGGTGCCAAGCAAGTAAATTTTTTTTTTTTCTTTTTTNTTTTTTTTTTGTCCCTTTCTCACTTTCTCTCCAGTGAAACGTAGCATATGCTTTAGCTCTATATCGTGCATTGGATGTAAGTGCTCTATCAGAGCTTTCTGAATTTGGAAATAAATGTGCTTAAATCAATAATGATAATAATAACTCAAATGTAGTGTTATTCAATAATGTTATCTATCTCAGAGAGAATAGGGCCATGCATTCCTGGGTAAACACAAAGGAAGAGCTGGCTGTGTGCATGCAGCTATGGGTACCTGACACATTACCCCAGAAATATAAGAACAAACTAATTCTATAGTTATATTGTAAGTTCAGCCTGCACATTTGTAATGTGTGATGTGTATGTGCACATGCCTAGTCTGGAAAAGCTGATCCATAATGCCTAGTTTAGAAAAAAATAAAAGCAAAATATGACCTTGAGTGTATGGAAATCACCCTTTTTTAATGTTTGGGGATGTTCCTACTTATAGAAGAGGGAAAAAAAAGACTAACAGAGTGTGCTAACAGCTGACATTACCTAAAGGTTGAAATTATTAAACTGACAAAGGAATGGGTAGTTAACGCAGAGGTCAGAATAATGTATTTAACGTAATTAATCTCCCCATGTCTTGATAGAGCCAGGGCAGGGGCCCTAAATCAATGCTATGTTTGAGGTGTGATGTAACACAAAGGTACAAAAAGTTAAGGATGGAATGTAACTTTAAACATCCTTTTATTTGTTGGACTGTATAACATAACACGAACTTTACTTAAACATTGTATTCGGTGTGTTACATAAAACCGCAGCTTGTAAAAGGAGGTAACAGAGTAACATTCAATCAGCCACACAAACAAAGACGACTTTCTTGCAGTCTTTAAAAGGGCTTTTTTGGACACAGCTTTGTTGAACACCAGAAGCAAGGGTTCAAGATTGGGCTACCTGTATTAGTTAATTCCCCATGCCCAGACCCCTCTGCTGCCAGCCCGCTTCGATTTCGGATAAGAAATGCTTTCCTCAGCTGTGTCTCAAAACCTGTGCGAAGTTCTCATCCCGTGGAAGCTGCTTGTAGCAATAATGTTTAATAAAGTTCCCTTTTCACACAGCCTAGGAAGAAGGAAAGGACAGGTCCCAGCAGCCCTTTTCTCAGCCTCATTTGCATATTGGGTTAGGCTACTTAATAGTCTCATTAGCACCATCTGTTGGGAACCCGCTAATAATGCACTGCACCAGGTAACTGGAGACATGAAAAATCACAAGGATAGACCAGTAACTTGTTTCCAGGCCAGTTAATGCTCAGAGAGCACTGGTTTGACTGTACTGTGGCCTTGCAGCTCCATGACCAGTTGCAACTCAGGGCACTTTACCAGTTCTGCACTCACCAAGGTACACCGAGCTGCCACAGGACTTTGATTCAACAAATTCATGGCAAGCAGGAAACTGCTCAGTTCCATGCAGGAGATACCCAGCACCTCATAGCATGGTTTTTTTGGAAGAATACTACTAGACCAAGAATGTGCCAAAAGAAACCCCATGCCATGTAGCAGCTTCCCAAACCTGGTGTTTCCCCACACCAGGCATGTGGGTCTCTTCTGGCACTGTTACCTCACACAGACACAGGTGTTGGAACATGGCTGAGCAAACTGGAAGGGTAAAAGATCTGTTTTTTGTTTTTTTTTTTTTTTTATTTTTCAGTGAGTAAAACCAAACATCTCTTACAATAACAGCAAAAATATAAGCTGGGAGACTTCTGAAAAGGTTGACATTGCCAAATTATTATTGGAGTCCAAATTGAATGTCACTGCTTGGTTTGTTTTTACAGTTGGCCAACCTCAGGATTGAGATTTAAATACCAAAGGCAAGGCTGGCTCCTCAGCCTGATGTACACAGGGATTTACCTCCTGATAGTCGAGGCAGTGGGGATGCCCTGGGCACAGCAGACTCATGGTGTCTGTGGAGCTTAGCAGGGTGGTTTTGCTCTTCACTCTACTGCTACCAGCTCCCTTCAAACCCTATACTATGTCCAATTCCATACCCTACAGTATTAAGTTACATGAGACAATCACTGAAAATATTTCACATTCATTCTTTCAATACAGGTGGTTATGCTATTAAATGGAAATTAATACAAATTAATATGAAGCAGATGAATTCCTTCCTTTCACTCTGGATTTTTTTAGCAAGCCCTGTTCTCTCCCCTCAGACCTCCTGGATTCCTACTATTTTTAGATATTGTGCTGTTAGGCAAATTTGGAATCCAAAACCTACCTCTAGAGTATTTCTTTTTTGGGATCAATTTCATTTTCCCCTAAATAATATACCAGCCCCATTTCTGCTTGCACAACTGGCCTGAGCTAAGGTGTGTCATGAGTGGAAGCCTGAACTTCTGCTTCCCATGACGGACTTAAGTCACACATATTATTGCCTAATAATTTTTTTTCTTTTACTTTTTTTTCTTTTTTTCTTTTGGCAAAATGTTTAGTGGTTTCTAAATTAATCTGATCATGATGTTCAGTTCCAGGGCCCATTGTTGACTTCTTTCCCAGCCTCTCTTTTTCTGGAATTCTCCTTTTTAGGCGAGAACAGCTGTGCTCTTATATCTCTGCAAAGTGGCCATGTTACAAAGGTGAATACTTGTGCATTTGTTCCATCATTTTCTGTTTAATTCAAAACTAATTGCTGATACATTTTTTGTAGGGCTTCTGGGGCTTAGAAATTATGGGATGAGGTTAGCACAGTAGTTCTGTTTTGTTCATAAAAGAATGTAGAATGCATTTGTTTAAAAAGTTATCTGAATTGCTCACAGAAGGTTCAGTACAGGCTATTTAAGGCCTCCATCCTTTAATAGGATTCATTTGCATTATGGCAAGGACTAAACTGTTCTAATCTAGACTGATGCCCCTCTCTTCATATCCCTGTGCAAAGACATAAAAAGATATTCCCTTCCATGCAGCTTTTTTGGGATAAATATACAGCAGAGGTAGAAGAGGCTGAGACACACAGGGGTGAAACAGCTGGTGCAGCAAGTTAATGGAAATTGTGCTGCTTGCTGGTTTATGGTGTTGTCCCTGGATTAGCTTGGATCAGAGGAGAGTGTTCTGTGCACAGTGGTACCTTTGTGATGATTTCTGGGAGAGGGAAAGAAGGCACCATAATCCTTCACATGCCCTGCAAGTGATGAGGCCCTTCTTGGAGAAAACTGTCTTGGTTGTCCAAAGCCAGTGAGCAAATCTGAGGATTCCCAGTGTTATGGCCAGAGTTCTGTGGCCCACTGTTGTCATTTCTTTGTAGTCAAAGAAATGTGAAGCAAAATAAACTTGCATGAGCAACATATGTGTATGTGAATTACAGGTCCTTCCACTGAGTGGGAAACCTGAAAATTCCAGGCAAATCCCATTCTGGCTCAGAATAACAGGAAAATGTTATTCAGACAAATCTGAATCATTGATCAAAAGCATTTTAGGAAGGGCAAGGTGAAAGGAGAATAGATGGAATAGGACTTAGATAAACTTTCTCAACTTTTCTCTCCATCCGTCTCCCCACACATACATATGCATGACTTTTTTTCCCATAAGCATGGGAAAAATGGACAGAAACTTAAATATTCCAACTCCAGATATACAAAACTACTTTAACATTTTTAATTCCCTCTTTCCCATTTTTTCTCAGCCAAAATCATTTATGAAATATGCCCTGAACTTGCTTCTAGCGTTAGAGTCCCTGGACCTTAATTAGCCATGCACCTATTACCCACTGAAAACTCCTTGCCCCACTTGATGCACACTGGAAAATTCCAAGCCAACTCCCACAGAAGAGGAAGGATTCTGAAACAAATTTTTGTTCTCTTCATGGAACGAAACATTTTTTTTTCACATTTAGTGTGCTTTACTGCTTAATAACATATTTATAAGAGCTCCCCTACCTGTCTCTTTCTGGAATTATAAAACACACGTACCCACCTGCAGTCTGCAGTACCAGTATTTACAAGCTTATATAGGGATTGCAATATTTTCCCTACAAGTTTGTTCTGTATTTTTCATTTCCAGCTGTTAATGGCTCATAGAAAGTAGAAGATCTAGAGGTAAAGGTGTGACTTAACCACCTGCTATAAAACTCTGAAAGTCCCCACTGTACTTTAATGTAAAGGAAATTCACCTCTCCCCAGGCACTGTCGTTTATTATATCTGCATATTATATACCCGCATATTATATATCTGCTTATTATATATCTGCATATATCTGCACATTATATCTGGTGACTCTGTTTAGGTGATAAAACAGAGTTAGTGGCATTGTTAGAAACTGCTGGAATCAAATGCTGCACCCTACCTACCAATGTAATACACCCCCCACTGCAAAATTTGAATTTGAACAATGTTTTCTGTCCTTTGATTTTTTTCTTAGTTTTTGGAAATGTCCATTTAAACAAATTATTTAATATTAAATGAGCAAAGAGAAAGTATTTGGCTGAAAAAGATAGTGCAGAGAGACGAATAGGCAGATTTTTCCCCAGGAGTGAAAGTTGATAGGATGGATTTCCCAGCTGGAAATTTAAAAAATTTTATTCAGCTTTAAAATGAACAACTCATTAGTGTAGGGATCAATCTATTTTGTCAATATGGGATGGACCAGCAGTTTTACTTCTTATTTCTAGCATACTCAAGCTGATGAACTTCAGCTGAGAAATTTCATTGAATTTTCCGTTGAAATATTTAAAAAGGTGTAACTTAACCTAAAAATAATTTCCTATGGTGGCAACTGTCATAGGAAGCTCTTAGGCAAACTGGATTTTTCCTACCTGGTGTAGCAGCCATTCCTTTCCCTGCAATGTTTGTTAGGCAGGAAACCAGGACAGGCTCTGTCACGTGCCAGGTCTAACCAGCAGCTCTGACCACTGCTCCTGTCCTGGTGAGTCCATCTACAAGAGACTTCAACAATCCCCATTTCACTCTGACATGGAGCAAGAGCTCCTCTTTTCATCACAAATGTAATTGCCTGAAAGGAAGATTGTCTACACTACTGCTCTGCTTGGGAAATATTACCCTGAATAAAATGAGCATGGGTTAGTCCAGTATTATGAAAGAAAGCCTGACCAAACTTTGTAATTTAAGGACATAAAATTTTCAGGAGAACCATTGCTAGACATTTAGGCAAAACATTTAAACACTTCAACTTAAGCATGTTCTTCATATTCCTAGAATGAATACATTCCTTGAACATCAGAGGAATCTCATTAAGAGAAATTCCTCATTTAAAAAAAAAAATCCTTCTAATTCCTATTACACACTTAAGCATCTATGTGTGTTTTAAATGGGGATGTATATATGTGTATATATATATATATATATATATATATAATGAAGTATAAGGACAAATACCAGCTGATAAAATAGCTACTGCAAGATAGAATGAACCTGTTCTGCTGCATATTAAAAAACCACAAGACTGTGCTCTCATTTCTGCAGGTGTACATCCCTGGGAGCTCAGCTGGCTTCCAGGAGAGTAGAGCTTCCAATTCTCTCGGTATTTCATGTGTTCTACTTTCACTGGTCCTTCACAATTCGTATTAGAACAGGTCATTATCACCCCCTTCTAATGCTTCAATATTTTGATGTGTTTCACATGATTTGTGGTGTCAGGTTTTTTCTTCTTTCTTATGTCTCAATAGTTTCTAGTTTAGTAGGTGGCATTTTTGCTGCCCTTTTAGGATGATCACATTTACTCATTAATTACTAATAAATTTTCCAGTTTTCTTGATCATATTTTCAACCTTTATTTCTCATGTAGGGGACAGGATGTAGCAGACTTCACAAATTTTTTTTTTCTTTCTGCATGTATAATATAATATTTACATATTATTTAGTTCAGCTGACTCTCCAACAGAATTCTGACCTTCAAAATGCAGTCATAGATTTCTTCTAGGTTGTGGCAACATGGTTTGGGGGTTTTTTCAGACCCATGATATTCTATGGCAGCTGCAGAAACTCTGTTTCTGCTCATCACATTTTTTCCTATATTAGTTTTTCTTTTAATACTGAAATTTCTTACAAGTTGGATTGGATCTGTACTAAGTTTTTTCTTGGATATGCTTTTGCACATTAAAATCAATGTATTGCACCTTTTTTCATCCACTTAAAAAGTCCAGTGCTTGCTGATAGCCTCAGGTCTATAAAAATGGAATGTCCTTTCTGATAAGGTTAATTAACAGCTCTGCTTGAGTGGCTTAATTGAGTATAAATTTCCTATTATTCTTACACAGCTCCAAAGGCTTCAATTTCTTTTTCGTTTTTTTTTTTTTTTTTTTT
>VXAC01000966.1:0-12315 GCA_013399225.1 Rhipidura dahli
AAACTGAGTGAAACTCTCACTCTGTTTTATGTTGGACGATGGCGATGGTTTAGCGATTACTTTGGAAGCAGCACAGATGGCTTCTCGGGCGGGACGGGTTGTTGTCATTACCTCATGGGTCCGCAGGCCCTCTGCCTGTGCCTGTGGGGGGATCATGGTTGGGTCTGTGCCCATTAACCTCTGTATGCTGGAGCCGTGCAGTGGGTGGTCTGCTCCTGTTACCAAGGCTAACTGCTTAACACAATTGTCTTCCCGTTCTTGTTTAAAGACGATCATGCCTGCCCCATCGAAAATTAGCCTGCAAGTCTGTTTGATGTCAAATGGGAGCATGTCATCGCCACCAAACACGCTATCAATGAGTGTGGAGACCATGGCAGAATTAATCCCCTTATCTGCAATCGCTTTAACAATTGCTTGTACGTCCTTCGGGTTTACTGGCATGTAAGTCCTTTGATTGCCGCCCGGCCTCCCAACCCGGACCGGGAACACCAGTTTGGCAGCCGGGGTCCATTTTGCACAAGCTATTTTTATCTTCCGCCAGTCTGTAAGCGGGGTTCGATCCTTCTCTGATGTCCCCTGTACCCACGCAGGAGCGTTGGTGCTAGCGATTTTATATGCCGCTGCTCCGTTTTTGATAAGGCTCAGCTCGGTATCAGAGTCGCTCTCTGACCAGCTTTCCAGTAGCTCGTCAGAGCTCAAACAAGGGTCCGAGCAGGAAGTCGACTGGCTGGAGGCTTCCGGGCTGCTGAGCTTTTTCCTCGGGCTGCGACCCCACCCCTTCTTCCGGGGGTCGGGCCGTTCCCTCCCCCTGGGCTCCCCCCGCCTCCTGCTGGGGGAGGTTTTTCCCTTGTAAGGACCTAAGTTGAAATGCAGCTTTTGATTGGTTTTGGCCTCTTTCTTGGGGGTCGCTCCTCCCCCCTGCTCACCCGCGCCCGCCCCGCTGAGCGTGCTCTCTGCACATCGGGTCCCTGCATGGCTGTTCCCCACCCCCCCTCACGGGCTCCGGCGCCATTTTCAAACCCATACGGAGGTGGTTCTGCCCCACCAGTCACCCCGGGTTCCGATCCCACCACCGCGCTCCGCGCCTCCCCCGCCAGCCCCTGCCAAACCGCCCACGCGCTCTGCCCCCTCTGATGGTGGTGAGCCCGGCTCTGGGGGTCGCGGGTCGGGGTCCGGAGCCCGCGTGTCCGCGCTTTCGACCGGCCCGATTTCCTCCGCGGTCTGTGTTGCCGCTCCGATACCCAGCTGTGGCGTGGCCAGCAGACAAGTCCGCGCCGCTCTCCAGGTCTCCTGCTCCGTCCGCGCTTTTTGCAGAGCCTGCATGACCCCGCCCCACGCTTTCAGGGCTTTTCCTGAACCTGAGGACATTGTTTCCTCAGCTAAAGTGTTGGTATATTTATTCCAAATCTCCGGGTGAAGGAGATCTACTGGGCTGTCTACCACGCCCATTTTTATGAGTCTCTGCATAGTGAGAAATAAATCTTGATGCTTACAATCAATGCCCCATTGTACATGGATCTCACGTACGACCTTTGCGATAGCGTCCATGCTCTCTCACGGGTCCGGGGACATCTCCCCTGTAATAAATTGAGTCTCAATAATCAATCAGAGACGTAGATTCAATTAGAGAATTTACTAATTAGAAGCAAGCAGGTATCAGCCAAAACGCACCGGTGGACGGGCCGGTAGACAAGCCGTTTCTTTTNGTCCGACATTGCTGGCTCATCCCAGCACAGTGTTTTATATAAATTTATAGAGAAACACGATTAAATTGAAAAGCAGTTTAAAAACCTACTAGTTTATCTAAACAGTTCGTGAACTACACTTATAGTAATTTATTACATCCCCGCTGCACAAGTCCAGCTGTGCAGCCGCCGGCGCCTCAGTCCAAGCGATCCCCAAATTCCGGGCTGTTGGTTCCCGGGTTTCGGCACCAATCGTTGTGGTGACCTGGCTCAGGCCCGGCACGGCGGCCCTACCCCCGGGCTGCTCGGTCCATGTGCTCCTGGACGCCAATGTGGTGGACAGCAAATGGCGGTTATTGAGGGGTCACAAGGGATTTTTATGGCTTGGGCAGTCGGTGTCATTTCCTTCTGCTTACGTCTGGCTGGGTGTGGTCGGACAGGGGTCGAGAGGGGAGGGGGCCCTGGCTGACCGTTACAGCCTGATATCTTCCGCACGCATGTCCCTACCTCTCCACACATGGACATCAAGGGGTTGTGGTAATAGTGAGATGCATCCATGGCAATGGGATGACCAGTGAGATCCATCTATAGAATTCCTACTGCAGTGGGACTCAAGTGGGATACATCCATGGAATTTCCCTGGGAATTCCCATGTTCCCAAATTTTGCCCTCCCCACATTCCCAAATCCCATATTCCCATGGGAATTCTGCCGTCTCCACCTCCAGACTCCCTCCCAGGGTTCCTGCCAGTCTCCGCAGTGCATCCATGCAGGTGTGTTCCAGGTGATTCTTTAAACCCTCCACCATGACCCTGTCAATTTTTCCAGCACCTCTTGGTGATTTGGGCAGTGCTACTGGCTGCCACAATTCTCCGGGATCCCAGCTCAAGTAAGAAGAATTCCTGCCCATTGTAGCCATGCCAATCAGATCCATGGATGCTCCTGTTGTACAGGAGGTCACAGCCGAAAAACTTGCAATGTGTGGGGACTTGGGGAGGGGTTGGACCCACAAAGACCCACGGAATTGTCTCCCAGCCCCATGGAGCCCCATTCCAGCCTTGTGGAGCCCCAGAGTCTGAGGGAGACCCACAGAGCCTCATCCCACTCCCTTGGATCTGCATGGATCCACCTCCCAGCCCAGCACCATGGATCCCCATTCCAGTCCTGCAGTTTCCATCCCAGCCGCACAGATTCCCCCAGCTCTGGCTCCCCCCACCCAGCTCCACTCTGGCTGTGCTGGTCCTGCAGCATCTCTGGCACCCTGGTGGTCCCGTGCCGGTGCCGCTCATTGTGCCGGCTCTGGGGATCCCAAGATCCCGGCTGGGCTCCAGCTGCCATCCCCGGCATCTGCGGCTCAGCCCGGCCCCGCTGGCTGTGGTGGCGCTGGGGGGGATCCCATCCAGGGACCCCATGGACACGAACTGGAGCAGCCCCAGGCTGGGCTCCAGCTGCCATCCCCGGCATCTGCGGCTCGGCCCGGCCCCGCTGGCTGTGGCGGCGCTGGGGGGGATCCCATCCAGGGACCCCATGGACACGAACTGGAGCAGCCCCAGGCCGGGCTCTGACACCGCCACGGGTGGGTAACGCAGGGAGAGGGGCACAGAGATTTGGGGTCTGGGAAGGAAGGAGGGAAGTTTGATGGCTTATGCAGCCCTAAGAGAGAAGGCAAGAATTCTCTTTTCTTTCTTTTCCATACAAAAGGAGACTCACACAACATGAAAAGGAGTTGTTGGAGTCCCCCTGCAGGGCTCTAGCCCAGAGCAGAGGCTTTGGGGACATCAGGTGTGATCCCACCCGCAGGTTGGGCTCTCTCCTGGGTCAGACGGGCTGCTGGTGCGGGGCTGCAAAGCAAAGAGAGACTCCTGGCAGCCGTGAAGTTTGGCAACAACTGTGAAACAGAGACCAGAGGCAACAACAGTTTAAAGATATGTTAGAAACGGGGCTATTTCTTTTCAAAATTCTGCAGTTTAGTTTGTGGTGTGTGACCTACTCTGTTTCTCTAAATTGAACACATCTTTACTATTGATGGATGTCTTTTTTCTTGGAATGGACAGCAAGCAAGACACAAAAGCAGATCAGAGGAAATGAAAGTTTAAAAAACCAAGAACGACCTCTGACAAAACTGCAGAAGATGTTTTAATACTATAGTTTTTCTTTTATTAAATCTGTTGTCAGTAGATCTGTTGCTCCTAACTACTTCTTTATGCCTTTTGAACCACAGGTATTTATTTCTTTTTAGTATTTATTATGCCTTTTGAACCCCACGTACCAAAGACCACTGCAATTGAAATGAATTGTTTGCTAGCACAAATAGACTGAAAAACTCGTTTCCTCATCCCAAAGAGACTAAACCCTGTGTGTGTCGTGTCCCATCTCATACAACTGGTCCCGGTACCTCCGCAGGGGATTTCTGCCCTGGGGCAGCCGAGGGGCGATGGTGGCACCCTGGAGCACGGACACTGGGGCCGGTGTCGGAAGGAGTTTGGAACTGCATGGATGTTCTTTAGCCGCAATGTGTGTCTCTACTNCTTTCTAAAGGGATCAGCCCGCTGCTTCCTCTCTGCTCTGCCTTATGCTGCTATTTTATTCTGCTTTTAGAACCGGCCTGTGAAGAGAAGCCCCCCAGGAGAGCGCAGCTGAAAGATCCAACATTCTCACTCTAAGCAAGGGATTGGAACAGCACACACTGCTGAAAAGATTCCAGCTGTTCTCAGGGCACAGAGAAAGATCAAACTATTTAACTTGATATTTGATTGTCCATCTCTGTATAAAAGAATACCCTGAAATGTCAGCTTTCAAGAACATGTCCTACACTGATGTGTCCTGTGCTGGTGAGTCTTTTAAACCCAGCCCTGTGCCGGACCTCTCGGCTGTTGCAGTTCCATGGACAGAGGGNTGGTCCCGGTACCTCCGCAGGGGATTTCTGCCCTGGGGCAGCCGAGGGGCGATGGTGGCACCCTGGAGCACGGACACTGGGGCCGGTGTCGGAAGGAGTTTGGAACTGCATGGATGTTCTTTAGCCGCAATGTGTGTCTCTACTCTCCCTGTCTTTACTCTCTCTCTTTTTATTTTCTCCCTCTTTGTTCTCTCTGTCTCTCCCCGCAGCCGACCGGGGCTGGCGGGAGCCGCGCTCCNAACATTCTCACTCTAAGCAAGGGATTGGAACAGCACACACTGCTGAAAAGATTCCAGCTGTTCTCAGGGCACAGAGAAAGATGAAACTATTTAACTTGATATTTGATTGTCCATCTCTGTATAAAAGAATACCCTGAAATGTCAGCTTTCAAGAACATGTCCTACACTGATGTGTCCTGTGCTGGTGAGTCTTTTAAACCCAGCCCTGTGCCGGACCTCTCGGCTGTTGCAGTTCCATGGACAGAGGGTGTTGTCTTTTAGCCCTTGCCATGGGCAGGCCGGTGTTCAGCCATCTCCAGGAAAGCAGGGCCCCACCCCACGTCCCTGGGACCTGGGAAGACAAAATCCATCACTCCAAATATCCACCCTTCCTCCTTCTGCTCAGGCATTTGGCCTTGGTAGTGGGGTTTGCTGCTGGTTGCCACAGGAAAAAGGAGATCCTTATGACACTTTGGGGCAAGTGGGACCAAGGAATCCCCTGTGACACTGTGGGGCCTCATGGAACCAAGGGTCCATGGTGACACTGTGGATCCAATGAGACCATTGTGACACTGAGGAATCTCATGGAATGTAGGGTCCATTTTGACAATGATACCTTAGGTTTTAACTTTTATATTTTTCAAATCCTGTACTGCCTAGTGTGTAACTCTAAAGTTTCTTGTGGCCTGTTAGCTGCTGTTCTCTCATGCTGGTTAGACATAACAAACCTCTTTAGATTTCCACCTTGAAGACAACAGGCCCAACATGTGGAAGCTAAAAGCCTCCAAGAGGGGAGCAAACTTGGGGTAATTACATCATGAACTGAAGTTATAATTGGACAATTAACCCTGATATGCAAATGGACCAAACTCATAAAAGTGTGAAGAACCCATGACCGAGGGTCCATCTTGTGTGTAGCCTTTGGCCTGCCCAGAGTGTACCTTTGAAGGCCCTTCAAATAAATACCTACCTTTATTCCCTTACTCTCGTCTAGTCTCTGTTTTTAGGTGGCCATCTCAGGCATCAGCACTCTAGGACCTCATGGAACCAAGGGGACCATGGTGACACTGTGGGACCCCGTGGAACCAAATACTAATTGTGACACAGCAAGGCTTTGAGGAACCATGAAGTCCAAAGGTCTAAAACATTCCTGGCAGAGTTCTGCCTTGGGGGAGGGGGACCTCCTTGATGGCAGCTTGAACTTGGAACACACTTGAGAAGTGTGTCTGTTTTCAGTGGGGTGTGGGGAAACTTAAAAGTTTTAGATTGGTAGGAAAAAAAAAAGAAGAAAAACCTCTCTTTGCCTGAGTACAGCCAGTTCTCCAAGTACAGCAGGTCCTAGGTGAGGGAGGAGAGACAGGATGGGGTTGGGGAATGTGGAGCAAGATTGTCCATGCTGGGTCAGATCTCAAGGCACAGCTTCTCTGACCAGGCCAGACCTCCTTAGGACAGACCCTGGACCAGTATCAATCACTGAATGCTACAATCACCTCTTCTCTAAAGAGAAGAATACACACCTTAAAATAGGAATGTGGATTTATTAGAAACTCTTTGAAATACTTCTCCATAACTATAGGAAAAAACCTTCCTAATGAACTGCACCAGACCAGAGGAAAATCAAGGCAGATCCAGGGTTTGTCAGGACTTGCTTGGTCCTGATGAGTCCTGTGGTGCATTTGGAGCTGAGCTCTGGAACCTCAGGGGCTAAGAGGAGATTGCACAAATCTTTCCAGGAGTCAAAGTCAGAAGAAAAACCCAAAGTATCTTGAGGCATTAATGGGTCCCACTGAGGTCCATCCCCAACACAGGCTCCTTATGGACTCCCTGGAGGAGAGAACTGCAGGCCAGGATTGCACAAAAACCTCTTAGAGACTCAGTGTGGAAAAGAAAATCCAAAGTACTTTAAACACCTTGAGTATCTCAAAGCATTAATGAGCCCCACTGAGTGTTGTTACTGACCAAGGCTCTCAGGGGACTCATTACAGCAGATAATTGGGGGGCCAGGATTGCACAAAGCTCTCAGAGGCTCCCAGGCAAAAGCCAAAGCCCTTTGTAAAACCTGCAGTCCCTGGGAGCATTGAGGAGCCCCCCAGGGCCATTCCTGAGCAAGGCTCCCCAGAGACTCGTTCCAGCAGATCCCTGAGGCCAGGAGTGCAGGGAGGCAAAGGCTCCCTGCCGGCAGCTCAGATTCTGAGCAAAGCCTGGGCTGGGTGGGGGCAGCAGAAAGGCCAAGGCCTGAGCCCCAGCCCCGGGGAAAGCAGATCCTGTCCCTCAGCTGAGCCTTGCTCAGGGCTCTGCTGGGGGCACTGGGATGTGGGGGGATGCTGAGGGCAGGACAAGGGGGTGACAGTGGCCAGCCTTGCTGGGGCTGTGCCAGGAGGCCCCAGGGCCTCAGCACAAGGTGTCTTCTCACAGCCCTTGGTGCCGAAGTAGAGAGAATGAATTATACAGTCAAATTGCAACTGCGTAAAATAAGTCAGGAAACCTCCTTGACTTTGGTCCAAGCCTTCCCTGCTGCTCTACTTCAAAGCAGAACTCAGCCATGGGGCACCAGCAAAATCAGCCCCTATGAGCTGCTCTGTGTTACATTCCAGGAAACACATTCATAAAAGGAGGGGTCGATTTGGATAATTACTTCATTTCTTTTAGTAAAACCTCACAGGATTTGCAGTGAGCAGTGGAGATCTCCTGACCAATGGGATTGGACACACCAGGGCACGAGTTCCCACCAGGAGATTGGGTCTTATTGAAAAACTGGGGAAATGCTCTACTCCAGCCTGAGTGGAAGGGACCTTCCTGAATGGAAGGTACTACTGACAACTTTACAACCACAGCTCAAGACGACACCTCCTGGGGATTTGAAGAAATCTGGACCAAACTTCCTTCATGGGCACCCAGCTGGAGTTATTTAAAACATCTGTTTATAATCATCACCATAATTACTGTATGGTTTTAGCCTGCATCATGATTCAGTGTTGTAGCTGTTGCAATGCCTCACACTATAAAATGGAGATATTGAGAGAGCAGCTCCCATCAGGAACTTAGTCTCAAGAAAAGGGGGGACCTGATAAGGATAGGCGAACAAAACAACAATTACTCTTATCAAGCACAGTGGAATACAACAGCACAGTCTGGGAGAAATAAATAAAGGATGTAACTCAGGCAAACAGAAGTCATGCAAAACACAAGCAGGATGCCAGCTTAGCTCTGCAGAGCTAACAAAGCACAAGTTATGCAAAACAGTGAAGTGCCGGGGTTGAGGAACAGTCTCCTAAAAAGGACACTTGGATGTTGAAGACAGACCCAAAAGAACCATGTAAGGACTTCTGATAAGGCATGCAATTATGTAAAATAAAGTAACACATATCCATCAAGTAAGCAGGGGTAGCTTATTGCATAATCAGTGTGATTGTGTAATCAGTGTGTGTGATAAAAGCTCTGTTCACCTGACACTCAGACCATTTGATTTGAGGAAGTCTTCTCTGAGTGACCAGCGCTGCAATGAAGAATGGCTGCTTTCTAATACTCGAAACTGTGTTAGAAAGTTTTTGTCTGGCCAGTTTCAGTATCAGTTCCACAAGGCCCCACAGCGTCACCATAGCCCCTTGGTTCCATGGGGTCTTGCAGTTTTACAGTGGCCACTTGGTTCTGCAGTGTCACAATGGCCTCTAGGTCCCATGACCTCCAGCAGGGTCATAATGGTCTCATTGATTCCATGAGGTTCCAGAGTGTCACAATCATGTCCTTGGTTCCATGAGGTCCCATAGTGATGCCTTAGGCTTTAACTTCTCTATTTTTCAAATTCTGTACTGCTTAGTGTGTAACCCTGAAGTTTCTTGTAGCCTGGTAATTTCTGCTCTCTTGTGCTAGGTAGACATAACAAAGACTGTTCTTCAAGGACACCTAGACTGTCCTAGACCCAAAAAGTATAAACCAAAGAGCCTCTAAGGGAGGGCAAGCTGTGGGGAATTATATCATTAAACTGAAGCTTGAATTGGAGAATTAATGTATGCAAATGAACCAAACATATAAAAGTGTGAAGAACTTTTGACCTGTTGTCCATCTTGGAGTCCATCTTGTCAATAGCCTCTATCTCCCCAGGGTGTACCTTTGAAGGGCTTTCAAATAAATCCCTACCTTTATTCCCTTTACTACTGCCTAGTCTCTGTTTCTAGGAGGCCTCTTAAGGCATCAGTAGTGTCATAATTGCCCCTTGGGTCCATGGGGCCCTGCAGTGTCACAATGGCCTCTTGGTTACATGAGGTTCCATAGTGTCACAGCAGTCCCTTGACTTCATGAGGACCCACAGTGTCACAAAGAACCCTTGGTTCTGCAGTGTCACAATGGTCTTTTCAGTTCCATGAGGCCCCGCAGTGTCACTCTAGAGCAGGAGGTCAGGAGGGATTTGTTCCCCACACGCTGCAGCTCCCTGTGCCAGGTAGGACCAACACCTTCTCCCAGGCCAGTGCTCCTGGGCACAGCCAGGGCTATGCCACACCACAGCTCCCTGCAAACTGTGGCAGCAGCTGCAAGGCCAAAACCCAAGTCACAGACAGTTTGCAACTCTTTATATTTGACTAGGAAATGTCCCATTGTGACTCTCCTGCAGTCACTGCAATACTGGGACCATACACAGAGCTCTGAGCGAGAGAAATGGCCCAAGCTCTGCCTCTGCACTGATTCGTGGATAGTGGGAAATGCTCTGTGGGGTGGCTGGAACAATGGAAAAAGGACAATTGGCAGCACAGAGGAAAGCCCATCAGGGCTGTCAGACTGGGACAAGACATTGCTGCCCAGGTAGGGAAGTTGGCTGTGAAAGTCCCTCCTGTGGATGTTCATGAACCCAAGAGTCAGGCACAGAAGAGCATCAAAACAACATACAGGGGGATTGGGCTGCCAGGATTGAAGTGTCTCAGGTGGAGCTGGACTGGCCACACAAGGGTGAGTTATTTCTGGCTAGAGGGGCCCATGACACCTTGGGTCATCGGGGCAGAGATGCCACCTCCAGATGGTCTCGTGACCAAGGGGTGGATTTAACCATGGACACCATCTCCAAGGTTATCCATGACTGTGGAACATGCGCTGTGATGCAGCAGGGCCAAGCAGGTAAAGCCCTGTTGGTGTGGGGGTCGATGGTGGAAACACCAATCTGGGGGGGCCTGGCAGAGCAATGACATTACAGTGCCACAGGACCTGCAAGGGCAAGCACTGCTGCTGACAATGGTGTGAATCCCTGGATGGATGGAGATGCTCCCTGTGCCTCAAGGCACTGCCCAGAACACCACCCTGGTCGAAAAGCAAGGCCTGTGGGGACAGGACCCCGAGAAAGAACTGAGTCAGACAGTGGGACTCTTTTCCCAAACAGCCTCATGGACACCTGGGCCAGAGAGCTCAGGAGTGGGGTTTTTGTATTCCCTGTCAGACACCAGCCCTGGGAAAGCTGAATGATGCAAGGGACTGCTAAAAATCACCTTGAAAGCAATGGGTGGTGAGACCTTCAAACATTGAGAGCTGCATTTAGAGAGGTCAGTGAAGACCCGAGGCTCCACCAATTGACCTTACCCTGCCCAATCAAAGCCTCCATGTGCTGTAGAAGGGGATAAAGTCCCCATGATACCTATGAGAAATGTGTTAGGAAAGATGGTTTGGACCAGTCTGCCTCAAGGAAAGGCAAACCCATCCCTGGAATTGTTTTTGCTCAAGCACCTGGGTGCACTTGATGGGAGATGCAAAGATTTGGGAAACATGATGTGTCCCTCAAGAGGATTTGATTTTAGGGTGAAAACAGTCTGTGATGTTGAACTGTGTAACACTGGGTGCTGAATGACACTGCCACTCTTTGCCGTAGCTGCCATGACATCGAGGAGACATCGAGGATGGACAGAACCCACAGTCATAGGCTAAATGAACTCAACAGACATCTTGGAGGGATGACCATTGAGTTTGGAAATGAGACTCATATATATATGTGTTATGAGATACGAAACAACATGGAGTCTCCAGACAGGTGCAGAAGAGAGCATATTTATTGCAAAAAACAGGCCGTTTTTAGCAGTTAGGCCTTTATAAGTAGCATTCCTTTAAAACACAACAAATATAATTTAAGCAACCATTATAAACCACGATGTGAACATATGATGATTATATAACTTTTTTTCTACAGTTACATAACTTGTTTTCTACCTCTACCCCAGCTGAGTCACTCCCAGAATCCTTTGCGACTTAGCCAATGTAACAGGAGTGAGCCATGATTTTACAGGGGAAATAAGGCCTTCATTTTATAAAGTTTTACCTTTCTGCAACATATATACATATATATATATATGTATATATATAATTGGAAGGTGTAGGATCTGGGCATGGGTAGATGGTAAACAATAAAAAGGATGGGAAATGTCCTGGTTCCAGCCAGCACAGAGTAAAGGTTTGCAGTTGCCAGGAGGGACATGGCCATGTCCCAGAAGTTGTTCTCTATCACCTCACATGAAGGAAATTTCTCTCCCAGAGCAGGGCTGTGGTGCAGCATGTTCCCCAGAGGGAGTCTGGAGCAGCCCAAGGCTTTGTGTGGCCGGGCAGAGGCAGGCAGGACACAGAGCTGTCAGCAAAGGAAGGGACCAGTGAGCTGGGGCAGCCGGGGGAATGACGACAGCCTGCAGGGACAGAGGCGCAGAGCAGGGACACCGTGGCACAGCCTGGGCTGCACAGGGCACAGGGATGGGCAGCAGCTGCAAGGCCCTGACACAGCCAACTTGTGCAGCACTTTGGCCACGGCTGCTGGCCCTGGCCCTGAGGTCAGGAGGGGACAAGTGACCCTTGCAGCCCTGGGGCCTCAGGGCCTCCTTGTTCCTGTTCAGCAGCCTGGCAGGGGCCACCCCATGGTGCTGCCCTTGGCACTGCACATCCCCACATCCCAGTGCCCTGGGAAAAGCCCTGAGCCAGGAGAGAGGGACAGGATCTGCCTTGCCAGGGGCTGGGGCTCAGGCCTTGGCCCTTTGCATTCATGGAACACATCCAGCTTTGCTCAGCACCAGAGACACCTTTCCCTTGCTTGTCCCCCCCGCCATCCCTGCCTCCAGTGTTCTGCTCTGACGGGAACCTGGGGACACTTTCTCAGTTGTGTCTCTCACGGGTACCTATTGAAAGTACAATAAACATATATGTTTCAATGTCACTTTGAGTTCCTGAGCAGTTTTTTGAGCCCCCTCTGAGGGACTCTGTTATAAACGAGCCAATCAATATTATGATTAAAGAGAATTTATTAATAATTGTTGTGAGGCATTCGAATCCTGTTGCAGGCTCCAGCCAAGTTGTCTTTAGCTAAGGCCATCAGAGACCTCAGGAATTCATCAAGGTTACAGAACTGTAAGCTATTCTAAATCGGGAGAGAAGCGGTCTGAAGAACGAGATAACAAGACAGCAAGAAAGTAAACAAAGAGGGACTGCACCATCCCAGACTTGAACCAATCAGGGTCTCTGAAAGGAGCCTGCAAGGCATGTGGACAATATGGGGCACCCAA
>VXAC01000970.1:0-64362 GCA_013399225.1 Rhipidura dahli
AAGTCATGGCAGTCAGGCAAAGTGCCCACTGACTGCAGGAAAGGGAATATTGCACCCGTTTTTAAATGTATATTTATAACAATTTTTTTTTTTCAGAATCTTGCATCACCTTTGTGTCCAGGGTAAGGTATTTTTAACTGGAGCATCACTGCAATTATTACCAGTTGGATTTATGACACCATAAAGTTGTATTATTCAATCTTGAGAAATTTACCTTTTTATGTAAGTCTAAAGCAGTTTTGAATAAATTTTGCTGTGCTACTGACTATATAAACATTATACACATTTTTAAAATACCAAGTTTCTGAGACACATCAGTGTGTGATCACCTCACTACAGTTTTATTCCCTGGCAGTCTCTACTGTTTCATGTTCTCCAGAATCTTTGAACAGTTTGGGTTGGAAGGGACCTTTAAAGACCAAGTTTCAGCCCCACTGCCACTAGAACAGGTTGCTCAAAGCCCCATACAACCTGAACATTTCCAATGGTGAGGCATGCACAAGTTCCGTGGGCAGCCTGGTCCAGCATTATACCACTTCCATTGAAAGAAAAAAGGTCTTCCCTGTATCCCATCTAAATCTACCTTCTTTCAGTATAGAACACTTGCTGGTTGTTCCATCACTGCAGGTCCTGGTAAAAAAATATTTCCCTGTCTTTCCTAGAAGTTCCTTTTAAGTATTAAAAGACCTCAGTAAGTTTTCATCAGTTTTCTTTTCTCTGGACTGAAAAGCCTTCTCAGCCTGTCTTCATAGCAGAGGCACTCCAGACCTTTGATCATTTTTGTCTTGGACCAACTTTAACAGGTTATTTTCTCTTGTGCTGGGAACCCCAGAGCTGGATGGTCACTCCAGCTGGGATTACTCTCACAAAAGTGGAGTGGAGGGACAAAATCCCCTCTCTTGACCTGCTGGCCATGCTGCTTTTCATGCAGCCTAGGATGCACTTGGCTTGTTGGCTTTTTGGGTTGTAAGTGGACGTTGACAGCCTGTACTCCCAAGTCATTCTCTGCTAGGCTGCTCTCAACCTATTCGTACATCAGCCTGTATTGATATTTGGGATTGTCCCTAGCCTGACAGAGATGTGATACAAAATTATGGAAGAATTTTTCAACTTTCAATTTACATTTAAAAATAGGATATGTATTCAATCACTATACAGACAAAAAAAAAATGCAGATAACTTCTGCATGTAATAATTAGAGATAAATTTTCCTTGATTATGGTGTCTGCAAATTCTTTTCTTACAGATACAAACCTGGTGCCCATTTTCTTTCTCCCCGATTTCTAAATTCTGCATACACTGGACACCTTTAATCCTTGACAGTTACTACACTTACATCAGAAGACATGTTTATGTCTCTTTCTGTTCATGTCTTCAGACATTATTTATAGTCATGCATTTCTAAAATTTGCCATATCTTTCATAAGACTTGATAGTACTGTACCACTGCAAGATACAAATTTGACAGTTGGCAATAGGATCTGCACATTGTAGCAAATTATTCTGACAGTAAGTACGATACAGCCAGCTAACTATATTCTTTTAATATACTTATTAAAAATCTTATGGACACTGTGACTAAATCATATACAGTAAATTCTGCTTTGTACATGATGGCAATGAGTCACTACGTTTTTAATAAATTATGTATTGCAGTAAGCAACTATTGCAGTATTTTTAGTTTAACACTTCTTAAAATCAAGTATACTTCTAAAAGCTATTTCATTAATGGTTTTAAAACAATTTGCAAATATCATAAAATCTGGCTCAAGACTTCTGTCTATTTTGGTCCCACTGCCTGTGAATGTGTGCAATGATCTAGTTAATGTTGAGTGTATGTCTGGCATAATGATTCTACTCAATGGCCCTTCCAGCAACATTTTTGGAAACACTGAAAGTAATCAATACTTCTTTGTATTACCAGAAATGGATAGCAACACTGGTATACATCACTGCAAGTGCTTCTTTACTTTTTCACAAACACAGCTGCAATAGTTCTACTACCTCACTGCAGTTTAACAAATTAATTACATTACAAATTAGAACAGAGAGGATGAGCAGTGTCCTCAAATGTCTTTAATCCATTTTTAATCATTAAACAGAATGACAGGCAGGAGAATATGTGCACACTCTTTTAAAAGCTCATACAAATTTTTGCTCTGATTCTATTCTTCAGTGCCATACCACTGAGAAACCTCTGTATTTTTAGAATTGATGTACCTTTCAATACTATAATCTTTGGCTTTCAAGCTCACTATTATTTGCCTTCAGGTGCAAATTTTAAAGTGTACAGCCTTCTAAAAAACCTTTACGGCTTCAGCCAGATACTGAAAGGCTTGTAGATCAGTCATCATCACACTGCAGATGTCTTTTCAAAATAATGTTCTTCACTCAGAGTACACTTGTGGTTATACTTGGTTCACTTGTCAAATATAAATCTGAGGTCATCAAAAGCTTGAGGGCAACTTCAGCTATTCCAAAACTCATTTTCTACCTCTATTTTGTTGGAGAAATCGTATTTCAAATATAAAAATAATAGGAAACTCTAAAGATAGAGAAACAAAGGCACTGTATGTGAATGTTTCAGTACAGCATTGCAGTGATTGCCTATAAGGACAAAGTCAATCCAATGCCCAAGCATTTTAAAACATAAAGAATACTAAAAGGAGATAATGTATTCCACTATCAAGTTGATATATACTGTATTGAAAACATGACTTTAACGTTGACATCTCAAAATACATAGGTCTAGGAACAGATGCTAATGATTCTATTTAAGTATTTCTGTTGTAACAGATGAAACATTTAAACACCCTCATTTACAGGGTTTACATTCATTGTAAGTCACATGCCTGGCAAGGGTGACTGACACTACGCTCAATATTCCTCTTGGCTTGAATTCCTTGAATATACTAGCAAGAGCTTTTATTTAATTCCACTTATAAGTCCTATGTTTTATTAAAATAGAGAGACAGACAAGAGAGCACTTTCTTTCAAAGGCTGATTTGATATTTGAGAGGTCAGTCTGAATTTTTCATCTCCAGAGACTTTTTCATGCAGCTATAATTCATATTTATAATTAGAGCTGAGTAATTAACACTCTTGTGAAAACAGAGACTATCTAGGTACTTGGGGAAAAGCTTTTCCCTTCCCAAAGCAAAATTGAGTTTTATCATTGACTTTGACACACAAAGAAATCCAGTTTGTTTTCTATGACCCAAAACCCCATACATATAAATAGTCAAGGAAAATGGAAATTTTAAAAGCATAAGCATACACCAAGCTTCTCTTGGAGACTTAAAGACAAATGGAACAAGGCAAAAATAAAATAAATAAAGCTAAACTCAGCTAGAAATCTATGCTTTGTCTACTTTGGGTAAACTGTTAGATGCTTTTTAACAACATTGGGATGGAAGCTGACACCACACTCATTCACAGCATGAATTCTTCTACAAATTACATACTTCTTCCAACTTGTCATCAGCTAAAACTCTGCATTTATATTTACACAAATTTCATGTGGTGCCTCTATCCCATCAATTCTCAGCAACTTTGCCTCTCTTTTATCGGCTCCTAACATTTTCACTGTAATAAAAAGCACTTAAGTAAGCATTTCTCTATTTCCTCTTCTCACAGTAGCTCATGTCTGCTGTTAACGTGGAGACCGCTGGAATAGAAGCCAGCTGAACTATGCATCCACAGAACAGCTAGCATGCTGTAGTTTATGCAAAATATTGGTTTATAATGTGTGATATGGTAGCCCTTCAGACATTTCATTTTAGAACCCGTACTTAAATGTCCATATTCAATTTATTTCTTACCTAGCTTGGTAATTACAAATTGTCATTTCACGTGGCTATTTGAACTCAAAGTGTCTGATGGATGTGACCATCATAAAATGAAGAAAGAAGCTGACTCTGACAAAAGAAGACCAGGACAATCTCATTTCAGTATTCACATAGGTTTGAAAAAAAAAAGAGAAGAGAAAAGGTATATTCACAGACAGAACATGGAGCAACTACAGGTTATAGCATTGCTGTGGCATGCTCTCCACACTGAGATTGCCTACAAGGCATTTTGTGTTCACATGAGAAGTCAGCTAAAGTCCAACAATATCATGGGTTTACACCCTTAAAACAGAAGTGATTTCACCAAAGTGTATCACATTCTTTCCTTCCCCTATGAAAAATACAGCAGCCAAACCAACTATTTATTTTATCCACTTGCATTAAGGAAAAATTTTCAAAAGTTTTAATTTTTAATGAAAATTTCAATGTCATGTAAGTTTTAACAATGATGGTACATGACACATAACCTACTGAAAATGCTAGAGAAACAGGAAAACATCTTGGCATGCTACAACAAAGCCATAGGTTGCAAACATAAAACAGTAATAGAATAAAATTGAATAATTGAATAAAATAATTTTAAAGCTACAAACTTCTATTAGTATGATACAAATACTGAGTTTTACTCTGGAAGAAATGAGTATTTCTTCAACATTTAATAGTGGAAAGACTGACAGGAAACACACTGATTTCAACTCAAAATTTCTAGTGAATTGAAACTATATAACAGCAATCACTACACCTACTAGCAAAGCAATAAAAAACAGCCTACCAATATGTTCATGTTTGCACAGATGTTTTTTAACTTGTAAAAAGAAAATAATTGGATTTTTATTTTCTTTGGTATTTCTCTGTAGATGATACATTAAAGAAAATGTCAGCTCCTCCTCTACAGATCTCTGAAAACTGCTTACTTGGGTTTCTTACTATTTCAGGTGGAGGAAGAGGGAGGACAGGGATAAAAAATGTTTTAAACAACTAGCACCATTTGCTCCTACAGTGTAATATCTAATTTTGGTATGGCTGCAAGCCAGAATGTAATCTATTCCTTAATAAATTTTTCCACTGTGTTTTGCTCATTAAAAAAAAAAATCAACAAAACACATCCTAAATTTTGTAAAGAAAAGGTGACCTATTAGGGAAGCCCATATTTATTAGATACCTCATGCTTTACCACAAAAGAGATTATAAAGATGGGCTTACAAATTAGTATTTTTTTTTAATTACTGCTTATGAAGACACAATATAAAGAAATTACATACAAAGCTTGCCTTTGCTCTGGTAACACTCTGGCTTGAATGATGGAGAGTGATGAACAAAGGTGTCCTAAATCTATCAAATAGGACAGCTGTAAAGCTGGAATTGGTTGCTGAAGAGCAGCATTGACAGTCCCTACAACTGCAAAGGGCAAAACAGATCTGAATCAATTGCTCACATATTCTCAGGTGTGAAACACCCAGTATGCTTTTACAGAAATTAACACCAAGGCAGATACTATCAACTGTCTACTCTGAAGTACAGACCAAATGGTAATGGAAAGGAATGAAAGGTAAGGATGGAAGTGAGGTCAAGCAGAGGGAAGAAGAGGTAGGAATTCCTAGAGAAAGAATAAATTTGCATATAATCCCTGGGATTCCCCTGAGCCAAAATATCCAGTGCCAATGGGTATGAGAGTTTGTTATTCTGTAGCATCAACAGTCAGGAAGTGAAGACCAACTTGAAAATCATATTTGAATTGAGAATAATGTGGCAAACACACAAGGCTAGAACACACGCAGAAGGCTATTGGCAGCAAACTCTTTAGAAAAGTAGGAACCCCATGTTTCAGGAAACAAAAGAAATACATTACAGGAAGTACCTGATATACACTGTTTTAGAGAAAATAAAAGTATCCATGGAATTCTTCTATGTATATGCAATATACACATACTTATTTTTATTTTTAAATAAATGATTCAGGAAACTTAGTTTAGCTATGGTATTCACTGTGAAACAGAGAAGAGTAAAATCATCAGATGCAATAACTTACTTGCAACAAAAGCCAAATTTAAAAGCAGACAGCCTGCTGGTGATTTTAGGGCAGATTTTTTTCTGCTCCTTTACAAAAGACACAACGTTTTATTGGTCTATTGGCATTACAGAGCCTTTTGAAATGGTCAAACTGCCTACTTCCCTTATATCAATACAAATCTAGCTATTTCATTATAAATTTAATGTCAGAAACTAAATCTTGGAATAGTAAGGTTTAATGAGCCAACCAGGATTGTGGTGCTACCTTCCCTCACAGAAAGGCTGTCTTTTACCTGCAGCACTACTACATTTATGAGTGTTATAAAGTACTCTGCCTCTCATTTTTATTGTATTCAGCTGAGTTCCTTCTTTACAACACAGATTCCACACAAATATACAAACTCTTCTTTAAAAAACAGTGATAAGGAAGGCAAATACTCTATTTCTAAACATTCATATATTTGCAGGACACCATGGGCTTACATACAGCTTTATATAATCCATAGTGGTTCAATATCATTTTATATTGAAGGAGGCATTAAGAACTGAAAAAGCACTAAGGACTAAAAGCAGTATTCTATCCACTGAAGGAAAAAATAGAACAAAGTCTAAAATCTAAAAATCCCTCAACTATTCATAACTGATTAATATAATTGCTTCATAGTCAGCAGAAATAACCTAGGATTGTAAATCATGTAATTTCAGAAACGTTGGCTCCACACCTTCATAATCAATAATGAAAATTAATTAAAGCCTTTTCCAAAAGGCTCCTGTTAGTCTTAAGACTGTTTTAAGTCATGGACAGTCCAGAGAATACATTTCAATATCTGATGAATGAATGAATGAATGAATGAATGAATGAATGAATCTAAATCCAGTTGGTCATCAGTAGTGGTCCCCAAGAATCAGGGCCACTTTAATATCTTTATCAATGATCTGGCCAAGTGGATCAAGTGAACACTCAGTCAGTTTGCAGATGACACTGAGCTGTGTGGGAGTGTTGACCCCCTAGAGGGCAGGAAGGGTCTGCAGAAGGATCTGGACAGGTTGGATCATGGGCCAAGGCCAGCGGGGTTCAACAAGGCTGAGTACTGAGTCCTGTCCATGCCCTGCCCAGGTGGCCAAGAAGGCCAGTGGCATCCTGGCCTGTACCAGCACCAGTGTGGCCAGCAGGACCAGGGCAGGGATTGTCGCCCTGTGCTTGGCACTGGTTAGGTCACACCTTGAAACCTGTGCTCCAAAAAGGGCATAGAGCTGCTGGAGCATGTCCAGAGAAGGGCAATGGAGCTGGTGAAAGGTCTGGAGCACAAGTCCTGTGAGGAGCAGCTGAGGGAACTGGGGTTGTTTAGCCTGGAGTAAAGAAGGCTCAGGGGAACCTTATCACTCTTTACAACTGCCTGAAATGAAGGTGTGGTAGCCTCTTCTGCCAAGCAAAATGCATTAGGACAAGACATAATGGCTTTCAACTGTCCCAGAGGAGGTTGGTTTTGATAGCAGGAGAAACTTCTTCACTGAAAGGGTGGTTAACCTTTAAAACAGCCTCCCCAGGGAAGATGGATGGTGTCACCATCCCTGGAAGGTTGTGAAAATGAGCAGATATGGCACACTGAGATAAGGTGCACCCAGTGGGCTTGGGGTTACTCAGTCAAAGGTTGGACTTGATGATCCTGGAGGTCATTTCCAACAATGTTTCGATGATTTCTGTGTTTTCAGTCCTTGAATTACCAATTTTCAAGTTGCCATACATTTTTATGTTATTTATACACTCTTATATATAGTCTTTCAAAATTATTTTTAAAAGGACGTGTGAAAACTGATTTCTTTTAAAATTCTGAACAAAAATTCAAAACAGATTACCACTTGAAGGACAGGCTATCAATTTTAAACCACTCCAAACTGCATTTCCACATTTAGACATAGAGCCACAAAAGCCAAAAATAATTAAAGGAATAAAATGAAATTAAAGTATAAATAGAATGAAAATATTAATAGTGTGCAATGAGTACAAGTTAAGGTAGACCAAGAACCACTTTGGAAACAGTGTGGAGTGATCCAGAAAACTTACACTTTCTCTGAAATACTGAATGGGCCACTCATCACTTTCTTTTTATCTGACAACATCACAGTCACACACACACTGACAGAATAAGCAATTATCATATAACATAGCAAAAAAACGCATTTTGCACTTATGCATATCCTCTTCTTGAGTACATCAGTGTTCTTGAATGACACTGTTTAATGTGTGATTTGTTTCATGCGTATCTTTCAATACCCTAATGGCAGAAGTACCATGTAACAAACAGATCATACATCCTTTTGTCTCCATAAATAGTTGAGCTAAAAATCAATAATAAAAAGATCTCACAAATATGTACTGTGTTGTATTCCCAGTCTATTTGGGTTTCATCACCAATACAGCTTCAAAAATGAAACTTACACAGTTGACACTGGTCAAGTTTGTTATTCTTCGTTTGAGGAAGAACAGGTTTGAATTACATTTAATAGAACATCAAACACTGTTACTACTACAACTGTCATTATGTTTCAAAAGGCCCATCTTGTTAAAAACCTGGTTATTTAATTCTTACCTTAAACATAACTTACTTCTCTTTACCTGGCAATAACCACCACAATTCAGATTTTTAATACATTTCAAATATTGGAACACCTTAATAGCAATGCATATATGGAGCATATATTAATATACTACTCACCAATTTTAATCTTTGCAAAGGTATTCTGCTAGTGTCTATCGGAGTACGCTCTGTGACATTACCAAATCTGACTTCTGGGATGGCAATTGCACACATTACATGTGCCCACCTGTGAAAAGTGGCAAGTCAAAAATACCACCAAAAAAACCCATAGAAATACAAGTGCTTAAGTTGTTGCTTGCTGTGTGTTTGGCTTTTACTTTTTTGGTTTGGGTTGGTTTTCTTAAAGGTACCCATCTGTAGTTACTTCTTTATTAGGCTTTCTTAAGCTTCTCTAAAACATTTTAACAAACCTTGTAATGCTTTCTGTAATACACTTTCTGTAAATACAATTTCAGACTGAGGTTTTATTGCAATGATTTTTAAGTATGTTTTACTTTTTATTTAAGTAAGAAGTTTTTGCAGGTGTGCTATTCAGGTGCATATGTAAAAACCACATTATGTGGTTCTTGTGTAATTTATCATCTACAGCCTATATTATTCATTATTAACATTACTCAGGCCTGAGGAACTAGTCTTAATGCAACATATATGATTAAGATCAATCATGTATCCATCAAAACGGAAAATGAAATGCAACTGCTACCAAGACCTTCTGTCTACAGATAAAATGGCATACAAGCAGCAAAGTGATCAAGCCACCAGTGCAATGCCCAACATGAACCAGATCTCCTTTAGTAGAAAAAGCACCTACAAGTGCCTAGGACCAGTGTTACATCTAAGACTTCAATGCAACTTCAAGAGATTTGTCAGATGATACTACATGCTTCCTGTATACATGAGAAAGCACTCCAAATCCTGTTTCAATACATGAATCTCAAAGAAAGAAAAGTTAAGAGACGCTTTTAAAAGTCTGGAAATAATGTTGAAATTGTGTAATTCCTGAAGTAAAAGAGAAGCTAATGACACTTCTATTAACAAAGAGCAGCCTTCTCAGGCTACTTCTAAAATATTCTTGGGGTAGACAAGCAGTAAATCTGAAAAGGAAAACATTTCGACTCTTCGACTCATATTGGCTGTATTCCCTGTCATTTTCCTGTACATCTGTTTTCATTAACCCATTTGCTCTACTTCTGTAAGCTCTGAATGCTTGCCTCACTCCACTTTCTGTACATTTCAAAGAGACACACATTACATGAGTGTCTTAGCGGATTAACAGCTATGTGGGCTGAAACTGAAGGAGATGGAGGGTGATGCAGAAAACAGAAACAATTTCTCTTTCCTGTACTAGAGCAGCAGCAGCAATATTTCAGTAAGTCATCTTTGACAAAAATATCTGCAGAAGTATAATATGACACATAGGGACCAAACAAATTGCTGTCGTGTGACTTTAAAGTTGTATTGGTCGAAGTGGGAATAAGAGCTGTACATAAAGATGACATATCAATTAGCAAGTTGAGCCCAAATAAAAACAGATAAAGCGTGCAGATCCATGCTTTTATTACAGTGACAGTTTGTTCATGTTTTAAGTTTCAGAAGTGAGTCCTGTTTTGAGACTTAAAAAAAAAATTTCTAACAGCTTTTTTCTTTTCATTGTGACCTGCTCACCTGCTAAACCACATTGTCTTATCATCTAAGCTTCATGAGACAGAAATGCTATAAATAAAATGCCTCTTCAGTCAATCTTCAACTAAACATTTATACTCTGACATGTCTCAACCTAACGGACTCAAAATTGCTGTGCTCTGCTGAAAAGAGAGAATCTCAGCTCTCCTGTATGGCAAACTGCTTACTGCATGCACACATACCAGTTTGATCCATTAGCTTTTAAATGTATGTCATGCTCTTCCTCTATCTCTAATTAGTATGTACAGAGTAAAGAAGGAGCAAAGGGAATGCACGTGTTAGATTTTACAGCTGTTGGAGAAAAGATGTAAGTGTAACATACTTTTCTGAAAACTCCAAATTTCAAAATGGTAGCTAATGCTGAAAGATAGATTAAAACTCCACGATGTGTAACAACTATAAGGTTCATGTTATGGAAACATGAAAACCAGAGCCAAACTGCTTTTATCGAAATTCCATTTCATATACTTGTAACACTAACCTACAGAGTGATAATATGTAAACCCAATAACTTTATACATAATTTTACAAGAGAAGTGACTTTATGACTCTGTGGATTTTTCTATTAATATATCTTATGAGACATTTGTAAAAAATTTAAATTGATGTACAGAAAAAGATATCAATGTTTTAAAGATGCAACATGCAAGCAACCAACAGCATATATCAAAAGGGCACGATAAATTCTACTGACATAAAATTTTTGTCATTCTCTTTTTATTTAGCGAGTAAAGCAAGTAGAAAATCTAAGGGCATTCAAAACAGAACTAAAAATCAGCTGAGAATTTTAATGTACTGGCAAATATCTCCATTAAAATGGCTACAATAATAATGTTTTCTGAAGGTAAGATATGGCCTGAGTTAAACAAAAAACTTTCTCCTAACTGGAGGAAGGGTCATGAAATCAGTTGGAAATCACTGATAAATAAATTCTTTCCTGGTTAGTGAAAAAGAATGTTGTTGCTAGATCATGTCTTACCATTGCATTCCAAAGCATGAAAGAAAGAGATCTATATGATTTTGCTAAGCTACTAAGATAAGCTATTTAATTATGAAATGATCCAAAATGCATAAAGACTATTCTACTATTGGGCTTGAAAAAATATTAAGCTGCAACATTTTCCACTTTAGCTGTTTGGGTTACTTGCTATAGTGTTCTGTCACCCAGATACAGAGAAAAATCCTGATGCTGTTAATAGCATCATGTCGGCAACTAGACTGTTTTTGACAGTATGTGATAGACGTGCATTTGAAAAAAATCCCAAACTTCAGAATTTAAAATTATTTCAATATGATTAAAATTAATTCATTCAAAATACTGGGTTTAGAAGTTCAAAGGTATGGTATTGTAATTTTCAGGAGCAAAGAAGAAAATACACTTTGTTGTTTGATAAGACTTGCCCATGCAAACAATGATAAATGAGCTCTCATTTACTTTCTTTGCACAAAGGCCAGCAGATTAAAATTTGAAACAAATGTGTGCAAATACTAAAACAAATGTACGTTTTAGTATCTCACTATTTAACAAAATGCCAGTGCTATATTTCAACAGAAGTAATTTTAATTCTTCAACAATTCAGCTTAAAGGGACACTGTCAAATAATTAGGTTCACAAATGCTTTGCACATAGGAATGGACTCAGAATAAAGTCTAAAATAAGCACATACAGTCCTGAAGAATATGTTACTTACTTTTTGTCAGTAGTTTGCTTTAATGCACCACCTCTCAAATTGCAGAGACAACATTCCTAAAAATAAAAATAAAATAGAAAAAAGTGAGCTTTAATGATGGTTTACAAATCAGTTTTATTTATCTGATCCTGAGGATAAGCAAACTGCTAATGCAATTAATTACTGGATTACAAACTGCCACTTGAAAGCATAGCATTTCCTTACAAGGGAAGAAAAGGATGCAGTAACAAAAAGAGACACAACTTATACAACTTAAAGAAAAATGGTATTTGAGTATTACTTACAGACAAAGTGATAGAATCACTTTGAAATGTAATAAAAAAAACCCAAACAAAATCAACACCAAAAAACCAAACACAAAATCCCCAACCCTTTTAATCAGTACTGCCATAGAAAGACTGGAAACCGCATACATTTTACAAAGACAAAACGAAATACTGTGGCATGTAATTAGTTTAATAAAAGTTACTGAGAAACTGATCATAAGCTATTGATCCAGCTCAAATTATTGTTTTTCTTTTTCTTTTCCTGCAGTATACCTTCACTGCTTTGATCTTCAGTAATACTCCATCTCTTTCAGGGCACTCAGCAAGGTGTTCAGTGGTTCCCAGATAATATGCCAAAAAACACGGCTTTTCCTACCTCTAATTAAAACTGAGCTTTTGAACAGATACAGTCTTTTCTTCTTCCCAGCCCTTCACTCCTTCAGTGTCCTCCATTTCCGAATCTATTCTTTCCCTTTTTTCCTTTTTTTTCTCTTGTCCCTCGAGAGGAGCTGACGAGAAATTGTTTCCAACATTAGCTATTTTTCTTCCTGCCTGTTTTTCCTCTACAAAGAACCAAATGTACAAAATAGATTCAAGATAATCTGTGACTGTAAACCTATACAAGACCATGTCTTTTGAACCCCTATATTTAAGCTGGCCTTGCAGGACAAACAAACAAACCAAACAAAAACAGAAATAAATTGAAACCCCAAAAACTTTGTTATACTCCAGTCGGATATTATCTTAAAAATTTCAGTGATGAAGACTACAAATGCCTACAGAAATTCAACTGAATGCAGTATTACATTTCCTATGAAAAACACCTTTCCTAACCATAAAAAAAATGCTTTCTTGTGACACTCAGATCTTCTTTCCTATTTAAACACATGTATTTTGCCTTACCAACCAAAACCATGGGGAACAGAACATCCTCTTATGGAGCACCCTTTTAATTATTGTAGAATTTTAAAGAAAAGAATTGAGGTATGTTATTCTATCCACAA
The DNA here is from genome assembly GCA_013399225.1 of Rhipidura dahli. Lineage (NCBI taxonomy): Eukaryota > Metazoa > Chordata > Aves > Passeriformes > Rhipiduridae > Rhipidura > Rhipidura dahli. The sequence goes on from VXAC01000970.1 coordinate 13,103, forward strand.
CAACCTTAGGATGGGACCTAATACTTTCCAGATCACATTTCCCTTTACTGACTATTAAATCAGGGAACCCAAAGACTCAGAACTATACAGCTTCCAGTGACGTAACACTACAGTCACGGAAAATTTTATTCTAATTGGCATTCAGTTCTTAAAGGGAAGCACTTACATGTAAAAAACACATCACAAAACTGTATGCAAATCCTTAACATTACCTGGGATCTTGAAATGAGCACAACCACAGAGTTACCACAGAGTTACCTTACAGTACTGCATCATCTTCAATCTAATTCACCTTAGAATCTTGCTTTGAAACCAGCAGAAGGAAAACATATTTCTTCAGCTCTTTCTTGGACTGATTTTATCACTCTCAATGTTATCTATTGTTACCAGTGTTATCTATCTTTATAAACACAGCTTGGTCACTGTCATAGTGAGATACTAAAAGACTGGGTCCAATATGTTGATTTTATATATGACAACTAGGGATGGAAGATAAAAACAGTAAAAATGGATGGGCATACATCTCCATGACTACATGAGAGTAACAAAATAAATGACCCAAGCATTATAGAAAATTATACCTTAAATGGACCAGCCATTCTGCAAGAGGAAAAAACCACAATCTCCTAAAAAAGGAGCCATGCAGGGCTTCCTGTGAATCTGATCCCGAAATCATTTGTAGTTGTCAGGGTAATGCAAAATGTTACTGTATTCCAGATGTCTCTGCACCCAAAATTTGTTACCGTCTCTTGAAGACCCTGCAGCCAGAAAGTGGAAATGGCAGGGAGAGCATTGCCACGGTCCCATTTAAAGTCAGAGCCAGGAGGCAGGCAGCTCTCTCTGCTGGCAGCTTTTGCTGAAGGCAGAGGCTCCTCTTCCAAGAAGGTTGCTTCCCAGGGGTTGTTTTGGTTTCTTGGATTTTTTTTTTTTCTGGTCTTGCAACAGTAGCCACTCAGAAAAACGGCATTTTGCATTAAAAACTGTTTCAGAGTGATGTCTGAAATCCTGTCCCAGGGGCCAGGTCACCATGCATCTAACAGACTGGCTCTTCCCCTTCTCCCAGCACTTGTGCAGAGTGGTGGACATCAGCACCAATACCAGCAGAGCCCAGCGGGCAGAAGGAGAAGGCAGCAGGTGGCAGTGCTGAGCCCACACGCACCAGCACTTGCCTGCCACTAGAGCAGCTCCGTAAGGTCCTGCTTTCCCAGGAAGGCTCTTTCTGTCCACTGATGCCTTAGGTTTTAACTACTATATTTTTCAAGTCCTGTACAGCCTAGCATGTAACTCTGAAGTTTCTTGTGGCCTGTTAGCTGCTGTTCTCTCATTCTGGTTAGACAGAACAAGCCTTTCTAGGTTTCCACCTCAAGGACACCAGGCTCCAAAATGTGTAAACTAAAGGCCTCTAAAAGGGGAAGCAAACTTGGGGTAACTACATCATGAACTGAGGTTATAATTGCAGAATAAACCCTGATATGCAAATGAACCAAACTTATAAAAGTATGAAGAGCCCATGACCTGGGATCCATCTTGGGTGTAGCCTTTTGACTATCCAGGGTGTACCTTTGAAGGTCCTTCAAACAAATACCTCCTTTTATTCTCTTATTCTTGTCTAGTCTCTGTTTTAGGTAGTCAGCTTCAAGGCATCACCACCACCTTTCTTTCCCTTTGTCTCCTAGACAGCGTGGTCGACTGGACACACCATCACGGGGTAGAGAGCTGATGCCATTTTCCCTCTGTCTTTGAAGTCATGCGAGCACCCGTGGTGGGCACCATCTTGGAAATGCAATTTCCGACATTTTGGGTTTCCCTCTGTTTCCGGGGGTTCATGAGATTTAGCAATTTTGTATCTAATGATTATTTACTGTTATTTTTTTTGCTTGTTGCTGTTTTGCTTTTTAATAAACTGTTATTTTTTTCACTTGTATCTACTCACATTTGTTCCCTAAGGATGGAAAGGGATTGGTTGAAACTAAGAGGAGATAACTCATTTTAAAGCATCCACCTCTTTAAGGGTTGTCTTAAACCAATACAGCAGTTCTGCAAAGCATGAACCTTTACAATTTAGACATAGAATAAAATCTGCATACTGGGGAAAAGAGCAGGAGTCTCACTCATCAGAAATCTTTGCAGGGAAGAAGTTTCATTCTCCACTTTCAAATGTAAAAGTTCAGGGGATCCCTTACAAATTCTTTTTATCTGACCATTAATGGTCAGATTAAATTCTTAACACTGGCCACAAAAATACTTCAGCTGACTGAGTCTCTGCTTTGCAAAATGAAGAGTGCATTTGCTCGTATTATATCAGCCTTGACGTTCTTAGGCCACCTCACTTTGAAATTTGTTACTTGAAAAATGATGACATTTTCCTGCTTCTAATGGGTATTTTTCACTTTTAAGAAAAACTTTCATTACATCATCTGCTGTGCAACTTACTAATGCAACTAGACTGAGAATCCAAGGCCCTAAGGAAATTTTACAAATAAATTTAGCTAAAATAGCACAGGAAGAGACAGAAGTCATAATCTTTACATACTAACTACAGAGCTTTTACATTAGGTTAAAAAATTGAAAAAAAATTATAAAATGAGGGAAAATTAAAGGGAGAAGAGCAGCCGAGACAAAAGAGAAAGTGGCTCTAAATAACCTCATTACGCACTATAAAAAGATTACCCTTATGCAGGACCTACCAGAACCAAATATTGTCTCCTCTAACAAAAAAACCCAAACATATCTTTGGTGAACAGAAAGTGATGGTGGCTACTTGGTCACTGTCTCCTGGTTTTAACAAATAAGATCCCAAAGAACTACAAAATTTTACTAGTGTTTATAACAAACCTGTGTGGGTAGGAACACAGGTTTAAAGCCCATTAAAACTGTTTTGTTGATCGTGTCTGCATTGCAATATATTGTCCTATATCCAGGCAACATGGCTATTAGTTTAACTTCTGTTTCAACATACTACAGCTAATGAAAACTTAAGACAACCTGACGTGTATAAAGACTAATATTCCTAATAAATGTATACATGCCATGGATGGCAGTGAAATCACATGGACACTAGTTATTACCCATGTTATTATTCATGAAGGACAGAGGCCTGTTGAGCTAGTCCAACGCTCCAAAAACACCTCTCCTATGAAGACAGGCTGAGAGAGTTGCTCAGCCTGGAGAAAAGTAGAAAAGGCTTTGGGGAGACCTCACTGTGGCCTTTCAATACTTAAAGGGGGCTTATAAAAAATGGGGAAAAACATTTTAGAAGGAGAAATGGTTTAAAATATACATGAGACATAAAGAAAAAGTTTTTGACAATAAGGGTGCTGAAACACTGGATCAGATTGCCCAGAGAGGTGGTGGATGCCCCATCCCTAGAAACATTCAAGGTGAGGTCACACAGGGCTCTGAGCAAACTGATCTATTTGAGAATGTCCCTGCTCATGGCAGGGAATTTGGACTAGATGACCTTTAAAGGTCCCTTCCAACACAAACCCTTCCATGATTCTGTGATGCTGTGTTCTCACAGAGAGAGAGAGTGTCTGTGTGTCCCTGTGTGCCTGCTGTCAGCCTACGAGTAAAAATCAGGAGAAGAATGTATTTCATTATCAAGCATCACCTCAGAAGGTATCAAATCTCTGATTCATTATTCCTTTGCAAATCCTTTAAACAAGTAATTTTGTCACTTGTATTTGCATTAAATAATAATTTCATAAGCATACTATTTTATACATATCTAAATTAAATCTTAGAGCATTTTAAATTGCTCATCTCCTTAAAAAATCTCCATAACATTCTAGAATTACAAGAGAGTTTTCTCTCTTCCAGTATCTGTATGAAGTAAGACATCTCCATATAATTCACAAGCTTTATACACTAACGGTCATTTAATCTTTCAGCTTTTTTGTGGAGATGATGCATTTTTTTCATAACAATACATACCATATTCACTGTTTCTGGACTAAACATTTCCCCTTGCTTTCAAGGAAATATTTTTGCAACCAGCAACCCTAATCTCACTTCTCTGCTTCAATCACTTCAATAAACTGCAGGAAAAACCTCAAGTCAGTGTGAATTAACCATGCTTCCTTTGATACATACATCCAAAAGATGGATCACCTTTTTTGGAAGGGTATGTTGCTACTCAGGCATAGCTGCATATTAATTATAGTTGCATGGATAAATATTACCCAAAACCCAAGCCTGTTCACACTCATTTATATTTTAAAATGAATACATTTGCTTATCTTTGAGTATTTTTTTAGTGTCTGCCAAAACTCAAAGTCATATTCACAGTAACGCTTACGACAAGCAGTTTTCACACTTCCATATTTCCATACTTACTTCATCAGCAATAGCATTCCCTAGGAGACAGGAAGCTGTCTGACACAGCAAGGCAGTAGAATTCAGCCAAGCCATAGCAGAGGGATATATATTAAGTCATCTTACAGTTATTTTTATTGAAAACTATGGCCATGTGCAACACAATCCCCTTTCTTTTTAAACTGCTATTTCTCCTTTACTGTAAATTACAACAGCATTTCCAAAGAATTATATTTATCCAGTTAAATGAAAAAGAAAGTTAAGCTTATATTAGTGGATGAAAACAGAGTAAAATAAAATACGTTACTCTTAATGAATTGTGACTGACACATTTTCAAAAATATCCTCGTAAAATGTAGTTTCCATAAGAAACCTAATAATCTCTTCCAGCTCTTTGGCATCCATGCCATTAGGGAGCTTTTCATTACAACTAACATGAAGATTCCATTTCTTTGGGAAACCCAGACTGTCCCTTTCTTTGACATTTTCCATTTTTAGACACTTAGTCAGCTAAACAACCACAACTTTTATACCTAACTGACTTAATCTGTGGCCACATTCTCCCTTCTGAAATGTAATGAGAACAGATCTGCAGTGATGTCAGGAAAAGTATGTTTAGTTTTTATCCCACATCTGGGCAGATGTTCTTACACTGCCATGAGTTGTGCAGCACATGGACAATAATCTTCAGGACCTCTTCTACAGCAATGGCCGACATCACTGCTCTGAAATCCTTTGTCTGTATTCTAGCTTCAGTATCTTGCACTTTTCTCCAATTACCTCTTTTTTTCCAGGTTATCTCAATAATTTATCAAGATCTTGGTCATTTCAGATTGCCCTTGCTTCACAGGCCTCACTAGAAAAAAGCCAAGAGCTTGTCTTCAGCTAACATTTCCTGCAACAGTTTCTGCACAAGGGATAACTATGCAGGCTGTGACCGGTCAAGTAAAAAGATTGTTCAATGTTTTGAACAGATACTACTAAAAAAATGAGACTTGGAAAAGGGCTTGACTAGGCATTCCAATAAGAAGGTAGTTGCTATTGAAGGAAACTAGCAGCAGATTCAAAACAAACAAACAAAAAACCAGAAAGATTCTTCACACAGTATGTGTCTGTCTGCCAGATGTGGGTGCTAAAATTTTACACTAGTTGAAAAAGAAGCTGCATAAGTTCATGAAAAAGCAATGCAACAAAGGTTACTTATTACTAAGTAAATAGAAAGATACTGCCTTTGGCTAAGACAATTTCTTACTTCCACATTGTAGGAGATTGAGAAAGCATTAGGAATGCCTGTTCAAGACACATATTCTTCAAAAGGTATTAATTTCTTGCTGTGAAAGAGAGGATAACAGACTAGAACAGACTTCAGTTTAATTCTTATAGCACATCTCACTGTTCTACACAACCTGCAACTTTAAACCTTTATATGTAGAAACAATATTAGATATCAAGGAAAATCCAAATGGTTGGCACTAGGCACACATTGCAGTATCTACTACATATAATATGCATTTAATTTTCCTAATTTGTGATCCCAAAAATTAAACAAAATGCAATTTTACTAATATATTATTATCATTCATATAGTAAGTTATTGTGGTAGCTTTATTGTCACAGCTTTATTTACCAGTGATTTTATCTGAAATAATATTTTCAAGTAATTTCAATACATTTTGGCTAGTGATTTGAAGCATTGCAAGTGTTGATTACAGAATAGCTTGGGTTGGAAAGAACATTAAAGATCACATAGTCCAACTTCCCTGCAACGGGCAGGGAGACGTTTCACTAGACCAGGTTGCTCAGAGCCCCATCCAACCTGGCTTTAAACACTTCCAGGGATGGGGCATCCACAACTTTTCTGGTCAGCCTCTAAGTAAAGAATTTCTTCCTTACATCTAATCTAAACCCTCCAACAATTTAAAGTCACTACTCCTTGATAATGTCTTAAGCACCAAGTAGGACACTATTACTCACTAAATAATGTACTTCCACCCTTTTTTTCATCAGCTATTTTCCCTGTCAATTGACTTTGACTGGTATCTAAAAACCTAAGAAAAGTGTTTAGAAAGGTTTTGGGTTTGGTTTTTTCCCCTGAAATATTTCTAATAAGAGGTCAGAACAGTTTTAAGAGTCAACTTCTCCAAAGCTGTGTCACAATAATACCAATTTACTAGTCTCCTTTAACAGCAACTAATTAAAACAGGCATCTTATGTTCAACTCTGCCACAGCTAAGTCAAACAGATACAAATTGCATGGCAATGACTGTTAAACATATTTTGTTTTCTTCAAGCCATTCAGGTTGGCTTTTTAGATAGAAACCTTTGAACTGAAAATTGATATCCTTAGTCTTCCACCTTTTCTCTCAATTGTGTTGTAATGCCCAAGGTGACACTCCTGTTAACACAGATGTTCATTTGGATATAGCATTGATGCATTTTAGTTATCTCATTTTCCCACATGATTTATATTTGTGTCTATATTTATCCTTGTGTAAAGAGAAAGGGGTTGGTGTTTCTTTTGACACATTTGAAAATGCTGTTTTCAGAAATGGTTCACTAATGAATATGTTAATCTTTCTACAGCAAGGGAATAATTTTCACTTGGAAAACAGCTTTTGAAATTATTGAATTTCAAATTAAAGTCCACTACTGTATCCACTTCAAGGTATTACCTTCAGAAACAAACTTCCTTTTTTTAATGACAAAATATTTGCAAAAAATAGTAAACTGCAGAAAAATTGATGTTTGTCTTGAAAAAGATTAGGTTTCCTGACAAGAAGCACTATTCTTAACAGAGTTGCTAGATGCTACCAGTATAACTCACAACCTTCATTTGTACTGTAAGTGATTTCAGTTCACACTGATTATGAAGGCTGAGAAATTCCATGAAAGAAATATCCACCACAGGCTAAAATTTATTTAACGTGTAGAAAGATCTTTGGCTGCAAGCTTTAAGTAGGTTCTTGAAAATAGAAGGGGACCACACTTCTTTAATGGATGAACATTTTTCTCTTTCAGATGCATCCAAGTCTGTTCAAGACATCCACCTTTGGGAATTTACAGTTTACAAATCATCAGGTACTTATTTCCACATTTTAGTAACCTAATCCTGCAAACATTCAGTCTGCCCTGCCTTTGGTCTAGGGATAGCCAAAAATTTCCTTGCAGTTGCAGCTCTTATATCATGCCAATCTTGAGCAACAGTTCAAAGGGCAAGTAGTGTTTCACTACAATGTCCATAGCATTATTAACAGTAATCTTCAAGAATGAAAAGAGCAGGAGAGAGATGACTGGGATAAGAAGACTCTTAAAAGGACAGGAAAGAAAGGTGAGATGGAAAATGGGAATATGGAGAGAAGGAATGAGAACTGAGGCTGAGACTGAAATGAGAATCAAAATACTCATTCAGGTAACTGGAGTAAAAATACCTCTTACATTTGGGGTGAGAGTACTATGCATCCTTTCTCCCTAGAATGCGTACAAAGTAAAACACATGCATAAAGTATGAAATGGAGACTATTAAATCCCTGAATATGAAGTATTTTCTGTCATAGTGGTTATTGGTCACTCAGATGTAGAACATCCTTATAGTAGAAAGAGCAACTGCTCCCAAGCAACTGAACAAGAAAGACTACATTTTCCCCTTTTAAGAGGAGTCAAAAGGAATGAGAGCAGAGTTATAAAAACATGAATAAGTAAGCCATTGAAAATACAATACTGATCATTTTTCCTGCAAAATACAGAGAGACTGTAAAAATCACTTTAACACAGAGGAAAACACCTGGGCCAATTCCAAGCGCAAATACAGGCTGGGTGGAGAATTGATCAAGACTAGCGCTGGTGAGAAAGAGTTGGGGCTGTTGGTTGATAGGAAGCTCAATGTGAGCTGGCTCACAACTCAGAAAGCCAACCACATCCTGGCTTGCATCCCAAGTAGTGTGGCCAGCACATCAATGGAGGTGATTCTGCCCCTCCAAGAGACCCCATCCAGAGTTCTGCTATGGGACCCCAACAAAAGAATGACATTGACCTGCTGAAGTGGGTCCACAGGAAGGCCAAGAAAAAGAGCAGGAGGCTGGAGCACCTCTCCTGTGAAGACAGGCTGAGAGANTGCATCCCAAGTAGTGTGGCCAGCACATCAATGGAGGTGATTCTGCCCCTCCAAGAGACCCCATCCAGAGTTCTGCTATGGGACCCCAACAAAAGAATGACATTGACCTGCTGAAGTGGGTCCACAGGAAGGCCAAGAAAAAGAGCAGGAGGCTGGAGCACCTCTCCTGTGAAGACAGGCTGAGAGAGTTGGGGTTATTCAGCCTGGAGAAGAGAACACTGCAGGGAGACCTTATAGCACCTTCCTGTACCTAAAGGGGGCTACAAGAAAAATGGTAAGACAAGGCTTCAAACTGAAAGCAGGCAGGTCCAGGTTAGATTTAAGAAGGAAATTCTTATCTAACCTAGACATAAGTAAGAAATTCTTGATTATTGAGGGTGGTGGAAACTGGAACAGGTTGCCAAGAGAAGCTGTAGATATTCCTGGAAATTCCAGACGTTCCTGGAAATGTTCACGGTCAGACTGGATATGGCCCTGGCAACTTGGTCTACTGAAAGACCCTGTCTACAGAAGGGTTATCTTTAGCTTAAATTATCTTTAAGGTCCCTTCCAACCATTCTGTCATTCTATGAACACTATGAGACAAATGAACATATGAGACAAATGTCTAGCAAACAAAACAGGAATGATGGTGTATCTAATATATACATACTATGATAAAAAATATATAGGCTTATTCCCTTTATTATAGACAGCAAATATTAGATTTAAACCTGAGTATCTTAAGAAGAAAAACTGTGTCTTTAAGAAAGCAGCACAGCACCAGCTGAGCAGGTCAGGCTATCCTGCTACTGGCTATTTTTAGCATGTTTTTCTTCTCAATGATTTTGCAGCAGTACCTCTAGAGATTAGACATGGTCTTTGAGGATAAATTTAAACTCTATGAAATTGAGGGAGGTTTTCTGGTCCAACGCCATCTCCAAGCAGAGCCAGATTCAAAAGTGCATCTGACTGAAACTATAATTCCCCCTGCAAGGAATTCCTTCCTCGTAATATGAGAATACCCACCCAGCTGGAGGTGACCAAAGCTGTCAAGCCTTTTGACATGGGTATCACTGGCAAAGGCTGACTTGGCAAACTCCAATGAAGGGACAGAAGGGTCAAAATGGACTTTGGGTTTGAGCCTTATGGTACTTGCATTAAAAACGTATTTTCTGAGTTTAATGGTCTTCAATTTGGTTTCTGTGACAGCATCAGAGAAACCCCACATTTATAAACCTGTTAAAATACGTTATTACAAAGATTGAGTTTTGCAAGCAATAAATATTCTTTTACAAGAAATATAATGCTTCCCACATCTGAGTCCATACATGGTTACCATCAGCATTTACAAATAATTCTCCCAGTAAGGCAACTGTTTTGAAGAGAAGGTTTGTGAAAATACAGATTAACTAAGTTTTTAAAAATAAATATTTTTAAAAAGTAATCATCAGGTTTTATTTTTCTGAAAACAAAAAACCACAGAAGCATTTCAGTTTTTACTTCTTCTATTATAGCCAGATTTTCCTGTCCAATAGCTTCTTTTATTAACAATATTCAAATGCATTTAAAGCTTGGTAGAAAAATCAGTCTGAAATTAAGACACTGTATAAACAACTCACATGTATTGAGTTAATTTTGGCAGTTACCAGGCTCTGACAACAGCAGTTTATAATGGAAATGCTGACTCTGTATCAGTGAGAAAGGCACCACTACAAAAAGAACATTCAAAATCATTATTTTCAGTAGAGTGAAATAGGGCAGTTTCTGAGCTGGAATGTGGAAAGCTCTTATGTGCCACTTTTCTGCTGCCTTTGGGAAAAAGAAACTAAAAAGCCTTCAAATTACATAAAGGGCTACTCTAATCATGAAATGCAAATAAACCCGAAGGCTGATTATCAATAAGTAATATAAAAAGCATGAAAAAGCTCATCTATAGAAAAATAAATTCTGCTAAGCTATTTAAACATAGGATCTGTTCTCAAAATCAGTGCCAGCTAACCAGATTAGGTACGTAACAGTTTCTATAGTGCTGTGGAGAACAATGAAAGAATCACCTGTGAAAAGTCATGCAGCTTCCTTAGTAGCCTTATGAACAGCTACCTGATTACAAAGCAAGTCACTGAAGTCATTTACCATGAAGCCATTTGCCTATTCTCTTACTTGGTCTTCTTTCTAGCTCTTTCCTGTCCCAAATCCTTTGTCCTCTAAATAACAATGGTACTCCATGTTTATGTATTATAGCTATTAGGTGACCACATCTTTGCTCACTGTACAGTACGTTGCATTCTCTATAATGCCAGTCATTATTCTTCCTGACTTCACTAACTTTTTCTAGCTGAAGCATTTAAGATTAATGAGGCGTTTGTTCTCAATCAAGGCACTTTGTATGAATACAGTTACACTCTCAGGATCCATGCAGATGACTTATTTAATATTATTTGATTTTTTAAATTGTTTTGGAGGATTGATTGATGGCTATTTTTGTCCATTAGCATGGACAATTCCATATCACTCTTCTATCAATGACTGTTATCAAACAGGACCTACTGCCTAATAGAGTATAAAGATGTGTTATGTATCATGAATGCAGGTATATTGTAGAGGGTGAAAATTTGACATAAAGTCTTGTAAAGCATACTATTTCAGTTACCTAGAGATGCCAAAACTGCAAGGAAACAGTATGCTTCTGAATCACACAATCTGTTTCTTCTGGTAATATAAAATGGAATAGCCATCAAGGAAAAGTCTGGCTTTGACAATCTAAGTCCACAAAGACATTTTTCTATTTCCGTATTTTAATTATGTTCATAGTTGGGATCCACACATAATAAAGTTTGATTTAGCTATTAAGACAACTCTCATGCTTTGCTTTGCAAAGTCATACTGATTTACAGAAGCCTAATAGAGACCAAATTTTCCATAAAGTTAACATAACTGCCATGATTTTAAGAAAGTATAATTTAACAGAATTTAAAACAACTTTGTGTAAGCAGAGGAATGAGAAGGAATTTTCCCTCCTAAGAAATGAACTCTGAAACAATGTTGTACCAATGTTTCATAACTTCCATTATACTCTTCATTACACAAAAACTTCTTTCTCCTTGTTTTCCAATCAATCTTCTATTCAGGATTTAATGCCTTAGACAGAAGGGAATTTCTCAGATGGGTCATCTTCAGCTAAATCTTCTTCTAGGACTCAATATGAAGTGTAGGGAAAACAATTTCAAACATCCAGGAAGCTGGAGTTTCAGGGAGTAGGCATTTCCTTATAACTAAATCTTCCCATTTTGTGCACTTTTCTGATACAAAAATTTAAGTTTTGGAAGGCATGTGTATACCTAATCCCACAGAGAGCCAAATCTGTTTCAGGGGTTCTGCAACAGCTGCAGTTTTTTAGGAATGATTATCTGGAACAAAAATTTAGATGAATATTAATTTTTTATTTAATTCATGTAGAAACTTGAAGTCAGAACTGTATCAGTTGCAATGTAAACTGACTCTATACTCCCTACATTAGGGAAAAATGTCATGCAAATAAGGAATTTTTTCTAATTTCATCTCCAGAGAGATTTATGGTACTACACAGCAATTTAAAATACAATTAAAATATTAGATGTAAAACAACAAATACAGAAAACACATTCTGTGGTCAGTTTTGGTCAAAAAAGGTGTGGACAGGCTAGAGAAGTCCAGAGACAGATGCCCAAAGGACTGACTGGGAAGCCAGCCAAATGTGGAAAACTCAGAGAACTGAGTTTGTTTGGCCATGAGTAAAGAAGGCTTACAGGAGACTTCATCATTCCAGTAGCTAAAGGGTGGCTACGAAAAAGATGGAGAGTCCCTTTCTTACAAGGATTCACATGGAAAATAAGAGGGGTAATGGGTACAAGTCATTCCTGGAGACAATCTGATTAGACACAAGAGGAAAAAGATTTGCAGTGAGAAGTATTGCAGTAATCTCCCTAGAAAACTGGTGAGTTTCTGTGTTGAACACTCTAAATTCATCTGAACAGGGTGTTGGGCCATCTCGTCTAAACTGTGCTTCTGCCAAGAATGATTGGACCAGATGATTCTTGAGATTCCCTTCCAAGCTGGTATTCTATGATAATGTGAAAAAAATTACAAAAATTTAAAAATTTATTCATAAAAGAAACTAAACATTTAATTCAAAGGAATCATGAAGATTTAGGCTGCAGGTTGGTATGACCAACTCGAATTGCTGATTCAAAGGGAAGTAGTACTTTGGGACAGCAGTATATTTAATTAACTTGTCATTTTTCATGTACAGATGATTGGTTAAAAGAGAACCATATTACTTTAAGTATAATTCTAACATTAGATGAAAGTATTGTATTATTTTGAAGAGAAAGCTGTTAGGATAATTTAAGGTCGTTGTCCAAACTCTGAAGGGACAGAAACATTATCCTAAATTGACAAATAGGATGAAATAAGTATCAGCAATTATTATCATGCTGATGTCAGGACTGAGGTTCCACAGAAGCAAAAAACATACTAGTATATTTAAGTTGGATATCAAACTAATAAATTTCTCCAAAGACAACTACAGCCACATTGCTTGCAATGAATAATACTGTCCAAACAAGCAAAAGAGAACTACTGAAAAAACAAAATTCAGTGTCTATTTAATCCTTCTGCCTCAAGGCACAATCAAGTCTTCTTCAATTATTCCTAAAAAATGTTTCCATAACATGTTTTTAAAAATCTTAAAGGAGTAGCTTCTATAAAATCTCTGTATATCCTAGCCCTGTAGTTCACTAGGTTTAGAAATAAAAATTGATAAAATTCCCTGGTATTAATGTTAACTTCTGCTGATGCAGCTTAAAGCCTCTGCAAGTCATCTTATCCCTAAAAGACAAGGTGGAGAGTCCCTTTCTTACAAGGATTCACATGGAAAATAAGAGGGGTAATGGGTACAAGTCATTCCTGGAGACAATCTGATTAGACACAAGAGGAAAAAATTTCAGAATGGCAATTGGTTATGTTACTCTTAGTCATAAACATATAATTTTATATGACAGAACGTGACTTTTTTCTTTTTGCCTTCCCCTGGCTTTTCTAAGAAGCTTAAATCCTTTCAACTGTCCCTTAAGGAATGACTGACATATATCAGGAATGATAAAAAGAATTTTACTTTATTACAATTTCAGTTGCAATTCTTGTTTTCTTTCACCATGGTTTTTTGAACATTATATATCCACTGTTAGACACAGTTCTTCAGGTGCACTGTCAGCAAAGCTGAAGAGGGCAAAAAGATGGTTCCGTGTTTTTTTCCAGGCTTTGCTTCTAGCACACAGCTTAAGCATGCTCGTGTGATATTTCAGATTCTACAGAACTGATGGCATGTTCAGTTTGTGACCAGAGTGGCCACAACTGCAGCTGCTGAGATGAACTACTGCTTAGGTAGAGTCTGCCATATTATGTGTGCATAGCTGAAAACTCCTAAGTACTCTCCCTATCTCTTTTGAACTCCATATGATTTATTTTTCAAAATAGTTTAACACTTTGGAAGCTTCACATTGCATTAACTCCCCCAGCTCCTGTGCAATCATCTTAAACAGCTTAAAGCAGACCAGTCTAGATTTCCACAAATGCTTTGTAACAATATGAAAAGCAATTAGAAAATGATGCTCAGAAATTTATTCTCTTAATGGTCTTAAAAGCCTTATGAGAATGATGGCTGGTGGTCTGAGATACTAAAGGTAACGAGTAAATCCATATTGCTATGTGCTTGGCAAATATTGTTTTCATCAACTCTCTTCTGCCACTGCAACATCAGAATTAAAACACTATCAAAACCATCTGTAAGTTAGGATGCACAAAAATTTTTGCTTATTCCTTACTCCCACGATCTGTCACAGCAAAAAAATCAGTGGCCTGTTCTTAAATAGGTATCTCTTCATATTCTGTTATTGTCTAGGTTTTTAGAAATTGACAGATTCAGCACTTGTTCAGTATTTTACTTGGTATCTGAGATAGGTTCACTGCCACCCAGTTCCTCAAGTCACTCATTTCATACCTGTTTAAAACAGAACAATAAAGTTTCCAGGCTGATGTCACCTCACCTAAGCTCTGCAAACTCTTGTGATCACTAACAGCTCTGAGATTGTTATTAGTGCAACATCTGCATGTCAAGATTTTTGAAAGAACTTATTATTTAAAAAGTGAATTTGGTATCATTGACGTGAAAGTATTTAACAAAGCATTATTCATATCCTTGAAGCAGCTGGATTCCTGCTATCTAATTTGGGTAACAGATGCCTACTACCTATTACTCCTACGTCTTTCAGGTGAAAATGAACAGTTCACATTCACATGTGAATGACACATAGACATGAATGACAAAAAATGACAAAGACTGTAAGTCAGCAGACAAGAGTACAAATTTGTAAGTAAATATAATTTTAAATCTAGAGGTTTACTCAGTCTTCAATATTTCATTAAAACTTTCCAACTTAATGATGACTTAAGGCATTAAGAATGGAACTTTATTGCACAAGCATGTCCAAATGAAGGACTCTCTAGGGGTACAAATTCATTTCACTCAGGTTACCGAAACAGAGCTACAGAAAGATGATATTGTAGCTTTAGTGATTCAACTGTTCAATAATCAATACACACATAAAATTACAGCAATTCAGTTAAATATGTAACAGGTAAAGCTTACATGAAAAGAATTGTCCAAATGGCTAACACATATTGTCTAGTCTTTGCACAGAGAAAATGGTGCTTCATTTCATCTGTTAGCTAGCTTACAAAATACACAAATACACTGGGCCTTCTCTCCAGTTTCTAGAGTATGCTTGTGCAAAATCCTATTCTAAAACCTCATCACAAAGAATTTTCATTCAGCCATTTTCCATATGGTTTTGATATCTCTTTCACTGCTTCATCTCATCTCCTCAAATAATCTGGCTAAAAAAGTACTTTCTCTAAAATTCAGATTTTCCTTATGTTCAGAAAAGTACATGCATCATAAAAGAATAACCCCAAACTTATTCAGTCAAATGTGAATAATTCTTCTCAAATTAATGTTTTCCACAGGTGTTAATTTCTCCCCTAAAAGTCTGCCAAAGAACAATTCCAGTCAAGTTTTAATCTCCTCACCAGTACTTTCCCTTCTCTATCATACTACCAAGCTTTCCCCTTAACTGACCCACAGTGAACGAAAATGAGTCATCAGACACTTCACTATTGTTCTTATCATTCCCTTAATTGCTACCATCTAAATGTCTACTTCAAGAATATTTGTAACCTTAAAGCCTCAGAAGAATTTTAGACTCCTTTCTACAACATATAATTAACAAATTTTAAGACTGGATTTTGGATTTTACAATTTTTTCTGTGACCTTGCTTTTAAAAAATATACTATAGCCAAAAGACAAAGATTCCCAATTTCCATTCCAATGTGATATTTTTATATTGCAGTTAACATCTAACACAAGGTCCCAAGGCAACATCTTAATTTTTTCAGTGTTTTTAACAAAAAATATGTGATTTAGTCCTACATGGTATTTTATTAATAAGGATGTTCTCCTTAGAACTCTCATACTTGCCATCACAGCTGTAACATCTCTGAAGAAGTTAACGTTTTTTAATTTTTGATAGAGTAACAGGGTTTGTAACCCTGCTTGTTTAACTAATAATTAAATTCTAAACTCATAGAAACAGACTTACACTTTTCCCCTTGATATTCCCCTAAATCTAGAACAGGAGTCACAAAAGTATTTCAGAAGATCCTCAAATGCATGACTGTCTGAAAAGGAAGCTGTAATAGGGTATTCTGGTAACCAATGAAAGAGGAGAATCAGATTATAACTATTTAGGAGAAATCTCACTTTTTCTCTCTTTTATATGTATTTTAATTTTCAGTTGTTTGCTTGACCAATGTTTTTCACTAAACTGTATCCTGTTAGCCAATTCTTTTCAAGGGTCTAAGAAACTGCTCCAAGTTTGTCTATCAAAATGCCAATATATTTTACATTGAAATCTTCTCATATTTAATAAATAGTTTTTCCCCAGCAAGGGTGGTCAGAAAAAATATGCAGGCTGCATTCCACATGAATTAATGCGTATACCACCTTTCTTTTTTCTCCCTTGATCTCTAGTGTGTTAGATAGCTAAACAAGTGAAACTTACAGCTGTCCAGGCTTTTTTCCCGCATCGAGAACACAACCACTCGTTATGTATTTCATGAGAAGGAACACCATAGCAACCTAGAATAAGAGAGCTGGATTGATTATTATATTCTGCCTTTCTATCATATAGTTGATTATCATAAAATTCAATTAGACATAAACTTTAGTAAAACATATGCCTGTTCTGTGACACAGGAGACTCTTACAATCCAGGCTTATTGCTAATTTCATAGTCTCTAAAATATATCTTCCCAAAACTGGAAAAAAAAAAAAGAACCCACAAAAATCCACACAAGAAAATCAAAACAAAAAACCCAGCAAATCAAACCAAACAACAAGAACCCCAAGCACCCAAAAAACCAAATCACAATGGATTTCTTATTTTTGTCAGTGCAATATCATATCACCAACTCTCCCTGAAATAAAAATTTGACTTTATTCTGTGCAAATATACCACATTTCCAAATATCTCATGGACTTCTTAGGCTTAACTACTACAGTTCTACACTCTTTAGAAGATACTGCAGAAAACCCCATGCATTTATCAGTTATTCTTGCAATAAAAAAGAATGCTAAATGAAGGAAAATACTGCATCCCTAAATTTAATAGCAATATTCACAAGTCCTCCAGGAGAATTTCCCTACAACTACTTAGTAAGGATGTACTAGCACTGCACTGTGATTTAAAATAGAGAAGCAAAAATGTAATTAAGTCACTCAGAATAGAAAAAAGAATCAGAAGTTTGTAATTATTGGAAGTTTACAAGAAAGTTAATTCTTCGATATTTTCACAGCAACCATGAAAAACTTACAGAAAATTTAATGTAGTCTTCAAAAAGAAAACTACGTTACAGTAGTGATTAAAGTGACTGAATGCCAGTGATTGAAACATTACAAATGGAGATGTTCTTCAAGTACTTTTAAAGACATGCTAGAAACCTAGCTGATTATTAGTTATCAATAAACCAAAATTTGAAATTGCATTTCTGCCAACAGAACAATTAGATTATTTACTTGCATGAACCCGTACGCAACACTTTGCACATGAAATCAGAAGACTTGTTCCATCTTCTTCAATAAAGGCATTTGATGGATAGTTTTCAGTGTTTTCTTCACTATAAATAAAACACATCTCTGGAATAAGAGGTTTAGTCTTCTCATTTTCTGCCATCAATGTTTCTGCTGAGTTTGCTTCACTGAAAGTAGGACTTCCTTCATCATGATTGTCTGGCTGGAAAATAAATAAAATTTTATTTAAGTAAAAGAGAGTCTTACTCTTCCTTTTGACAATGATGGAACTATTCTACCCCTCCTAACTTTCATACTAAGTGTAACAGTTTCATGAGAAAATTAACTGCTTCTAGGTATTTATCACATTCTACCTTGATTGTTCCAAATAACTGTAACATCTAGAATACCACTCAGCCTGAAAACTAGTGTTATTGCAGCCGTGTTCAGTGGGTCCAGTGCAATGAAGTCTTTCTTCCTGGTTCCCATGCTGAGGAAATTCCAGTTTAGCCTCCTCAGAATTAGCAACATAGTACTGCAATACCATTTTTACTTGCTATCTGACACACTAATTCCACAAGACAGTATCAAACAGTGCTCTGCATTATACTGTTTCTAAGAGAATATTTCTCCTGAGTAAAACACAGGCCTGAGTACTGTGAAAACACTTATTTCCTCAACACTGAAGGAAGGCAGCATAAAAGAGGCTCTGATAAAAAGTATTTGGAGATGGACAAATAAGGAAATAGCTTAAAGATACAAACATATTTGGGCTCACCACATCAAAAAGTGTAATTTCAAGCGAAAATACACACACACTAGCATGAACCCTGCATAAATGGTAGTAGAAAGCATACACTGTCAGCAGCCAAGGGTAGATGCAGGTGAACAAAGTATCAGTTCTGACTTTAACAGTAGTGAGTTTATTTACCTATCTTAAAAATGAAATGCCTAAGTGTATCTTTTTAATAATTTCCTGAAAACTAAGTAGCCAGGCAGCTATTTCACACTTCATCCCAAAACGGAACTGTGAGAGCCTTGCTTACCTTAAAGTATGGCATGAGAAGAGTGCAAATGGCACAGTAAGGTTCCTTTTTTGCACAAGTTGCATTGTATTCTTTTTCAGCATTGAAATTGGGTTGTCTTGTCTGCCACAGGTAGACCAGAGGCCTGGCCCATGCCTCTGACTCTTGAACTTTCTCTTCAATTAAGGTCGTCTCAGGCAGTTCTAAAAGAAAGCAAGCAATGGCTATATTGTAGCAGTGGAATGAAGATAAACAACAATGAATCTGTTGTGTGCTAATGATGACAATGAAACAATGTTACAAGAAGTGTGTGTGAAAATATGGGTGCAGAAGTCTAAAAGAATGTTGAGTCAGGAAAAACCAACAACTAAGCGCTTTGACATTCACGTCATGAGCCGACTGCTCCATAGACAGCCTATGAAAATAGCTCTACTATTTACGATTTGCATTCATACCAAAAACATTATGTCTCACTCTCCCCACCAGACAGTCTCCTTACACCCTCCAAAATCTATCCCCTCTCCCTCCATGCACTCTGCCCTAAATTCCTTATGGATGGAAGGATACTGCAACCTGGCAGCAGACAAATCACTCCATTCACACAGGAGGGCACCTCAGAAACTCCTTACAGAGAGTGACACTCGTTTTCCAAAGGGGAAAAAAAAAGGCAAACATTATAGGAAGGGAGTAATGGGGAACAATCAGATCTAAGAAGTGGAGAGACGTGCATGCTGCATCACTGGGACAGTGCTTATTACACCATTCACAAAGTGAGAAGGCGTGTAGGTGTCAATCAGAATAATTATAATGTGAATGTGGAAAGGAAAATGTGAAAACTTTCTCCTCTTTATGAAAAAGCAGAGGCTTTATGAGTTTCCTATGATAAATTGTCACACATTGATACAAAACCACTATAAAGTTGGAAACATTTTTATCAGTGTTGAATAAAATATCGGCTAAAATATTTGTCTACAAGCAAGCCAAATGTAACAAAAACAAATTAATAAATACATCCTGCATGTGATTTTTAATCCATTTTCTACAGATTCTCAAAAGAACTAATATCAATTCAATAAACATTTGCCAATAATCTGGGTAGAAGGGCACAAATAGAACAACTGCAAAAAAGCTGTCAATATTTAGCAGCAGAGCTTTCTGGTGAAAAACTTAGCTTCCAAAGAACACCCGTGAAGAAACAGCTGAACACAAGTAGAAGACGAACATATAAATTGCCAGCATTACTTTTATAACTTTTTGAATTACTAACTTTTTAAGTTAAAAGCTTAACAAAGTTTTTGTTTAAAAACATTCTGTCCAATCATACTTTTTCTATTGCTTGCAATTTCAAAGAACTATTAAACACATAGCTCTGGAAGTGATTTCTCTAGTTTTCTTCCTATTTAAATTTTCCTTTAAAGAGCCATCTTACAAGTGGCTTCAGCCCTACAGATTTTTTTTTAAATTCTTCCTTTCACATCATTTTCCTTCAGGAGCTTGTACTCCTTACTTGAAATGTTTTCATTATAGCTGTGACCTCACAGAAAATCCAGAGCTTGACTCTCCCTTATGAAAAAAACAAAGAGGCACACAGAATTTGTTGTGAAGGTTTGCAATATCTTCCCTATCTATTATCCACTTGGAAGATGACATCCTTTGATCACACCACTCCTTATCACCACTGATGAATTCTCCCATGATAGTTGAAGCCTTTGCCCAGAACCTCAGCATATAATGCTCTTCTTCATTCAAAAATCCATCTTCAAATTTGCAGCCCAGGAACCAGTTCTAGGTTGATAACTGTAGCTCTCTCATACACTGCTTTGGCTTTCCACTGCCTACAGCAGATTGCCGAGTACATGACCATACTGGTTCTGGTTTTAATGAAAACAATATTTGTATCTTAATTCCCTATAAACTCTATAATTTCAGTTCCCTCTTGTGTGATCTTTACAAATGCTTTTCCAGCCAAGAAATTGAAAAGAATGCAAGAGACAAGAATAATGCTGGCTTTTAAAGCCTTTTGTTGCTTTCAAGAGTTTTGTATTTATTTTTGAACCTCATTCCAAAATAAGCCAGGGACAAAGTGTCATATGCATATGTACCACACTCCATCTTTCACAAACTCATAAAAATTTAACACTATTTTAATAAATTTATTTTGTCCTTCACATTATATTTAGAGCACTTGGCAGTTAGCTATTGACTAGAAGCAAACACTCCTCATTTATTTGCCTCTGATCTCTAATGTCTGCAATTCTGAATTCTATGTCCTCTATGTCCTTTGAGGTACGACTCTCTTCTACATGATCCTTACTGCAGTCTTCTGTCTTTGCAGAACTACACAAGCTTTCTGATATGATCCTCTGGTACATTACACCATGCAACCCCTCACTCTTCCCCACCATAACAAGAGAGGAAAAATATCCCTCCTCTTTTCAGAGGGAGGCTGCCTA
Organism: Rhipidura dahli; assembly: GCA_013399225.1. Taxonomy (NCBI): domain Eukaryota; kingdom Metazoa; phylum Chordata; class Aves; order Passeriformes; family Rhipiduridae; genus Rhipidura; species Rhipidura dahli. The sequence goes on from VXAC01000970.1 coordinate 34,152, forward strand.
ATCCAGTACTTAAAGGAATGGTTCACTAACAGGATACAAAAGACTAGACAGAATAGATATTCCTACAGATTACAAGCTTTGTCTGATACTGTTATCACTACTGTAAGGCTAGTGAATTTCAGTTCTCCTCAGGAATTTCCTAGGCAACCTTGAGCCTAAATTATCATCTTTCAAGAGCTTCAGAAATGTTAGTTCATCTCCTCATAATGAACATTCACCCAGCCACACTGAAATAATCAAATGCCAAAAGAAATTGGTATTAAAAAAAAAGTTACAGAGTACACAATCCCATTACAAAACATGACAACAATGCTGCCTTAAACAACTTCCCCACCAGGGACAATATGCAATCTTCTATGTAAATATTCTACATCAGTAGAATTTAGGCAGTTTCACTTTATGTGCTTTATTTTTTGTGTGTGTGTGCACCAAAGCAGTGAGAGGAAGAGTTTCTATATAAGCTTCTCTGGAAGTACAAGTGAAGGTACCTGGTTTCCACATAGTCAGAGAAGCTATGCACCATAAATTAAAAGTGAGAATCTACGTAACCAAAACAGGCAAGGAAATAAAAAAAACAAACAAACAAACAAAAACCACAGCTCTCCAACTGTTTGAGAGAAAGCAGAGAGTATATATAATTACTTGATGTAACAAACACTGCTATCTTGGCACAGTTTATAGCCTTTCTTCTCTTCTTCATTAGATAACACCAATGTACTATTCATGTCCAAAAACACCTTGGAAAACTTGAGGGACTTTTAGATTTTTTTTTTTTTTCTGTTTATCCAGTGCTTCTCACTCCTCTTATTTTCTTTAATTACTCTTTTCATTACTTACTATTTAGCTGAAGAGCAATCAGTGGCTCAGCCTAAAATAAATTCACTTTCCTAACTCACATCATTGCATGCAGTTTCAGGGTAGACATTCAGGGGCCTCATGCGAGCTCACTGTTTCTTTGATCAGATGTGTCTGTCAGAAGGACACAAAACAACTGCAGCCTCCAGCTGGCTCCATTCAAAATCCATCTTAACTGAGGATTCTCAGACTAAAAACAGCTAACAATTTGTAGTGTTTATACTGACTGGAAGATCTCAGAAACTCCTCTGTCATAAGCAGGCTTCAACTTCAACTGTGTATCAGTGCCAATTGCAAGTACTGAAAACCTGCAAACACTGTAGCAGAAGCATCTGTTCCTACAGTGAAAGATACACTGCCCCCTGAAAAAAACCAAACATCTATTTTATAAGACCAGTATGTGACGTTTCAAGAAGAGCTATGAACATGAAGTTTCACTCATCATCTTACATATTGGCATTGTTCTGAGAAAGCACGAGAATAGTCTCAGAGCAAGTTTTGATGAATAGTAACTTACGCAATGCTGCCAACTAACAACACTCCACGATATGCACCATTATGCAATCAAACCTTCATTGTGATAACTTGGCCTTGCTCTCAAAGCAGCCACCAACAGCCCAAGACAGGCAATTCAAAAGATTCAGGTCAGCAAATGCAGTGATATGAAACATAATGTATGTCTATCGGGGCATTTTCTTTAGACAGTATATGAAATGGAGCTAGGGAATCTACCTTGACTTCTATGTCTGCTGTAACTCAGATCAAGTCACAGACAGTTCCTCACAATTCGCTGACATTAAGTGCATGAACAGGACTCTGCACAGGTGCACAAAAGAACTCCTTGGTGTGAACTCTGGTGTGACTTTTTTTTTCCCCCCCAGCTTCTCGGTATGAAACATACATTTCAAATTAAGAGGCAATCAAGGCAAAAGTGAATAAAGCATTCTTGGTGTTCTTTCATATACAAACTTCAACTCAACTATAGTATGAAATACATCTCGCTGTCAGAGAGAGTAAAAAAAAAATACAGGATTTGAACCTGCTAGCCATGACAGGGAAATTCAATATATATTTGCACCTCAATTGACAGCACTGTTCAGGAGATTGCACACTTATGCATAACACACACTGACAAATATCAAGGAAAGCTTATTTTGCAAGTCTGTTAGTATGCACATGGTTTTTAAACACTCTTATACGAATGAAGTTGCTTTCTTGTAACTTCTGTTATGTTTCTGGATGTAAATATATCGCATATTCCTGCCAAAGTCTAAAATGGATTAATACCAGTCAAAAAATGTATTAACTGGATTATGTAATGCAACCTATTCCTAAGTATGTAAAAACATCTTACTATCACCAGTAACAGTGGTCATAGATCTTGAATCCCTCTAAACCACCTGGTCATTTTTACTTCACTGCAAATATAATGCATTTTTTGTAATATTACTTTACCAGATACAATTCATAATTAGGTTGAATACTTTGTTTCCTAAGGGGTTACACCAAGTGCTCTTTTTTTCCTACAGAAAAGCAGAAACAATTGATGATACAATTACGACTTTAAATAAATGCGTAACAGTTGATAGAAATCTTACTGTATCATATTGTGCTGGTTTTGGCTGGAGTAGAATTATTTTTCTTCATGGTAGCTAGTATGGAGTTGTGTTCTGGATTTGTACTGAAAATGGTATTGATAGTACAGAGATGCTTTTGTTATTGCTGAACAGTGCTTGCACAGCATCAAGGCCTTTCCTGCTTCTTGTGCCACCCTGACAGTGAGTGACACAAGAATATTCCAATTCTCTCCCCCATCCGGTTGGTGGGGGAGTGAGCGAGCAGCTGTGTGGTGCTTAGATGCCAGCTGGGCTTAAATCACAACACATAAAATTCAGCCATAGTATTATTGAGAGTACAAGGTGATAAGCAATGCTAAACTTCATAATAGTTCCTGTTATCATGTTCGTACCTGAAAAGAGTATTTATATAGGATCAATTAATCTCTGTAATGTAATTTTAGAAATACCATTTGTCAGGAATGTAATTATTTATATGCACCTGTATCCCTTCACATATTTAAGAAAAGTGAAACAATTTATTAAAAAAACCTGTGTAGACAAAAAGAAAAATATATCCCAGAATCTGTTTTGATACAAAGGAAACTCCTTCCATAGCAAAGTACTTCTAAAAAGTCACTATTCTGCTTTCCAAGTGAGTAAGTGAATGAAAGAATTGTTTTCACTAATGTTATTGGTTTAACAGTTTGTGGGGAAACTTGCTCCAACATACAATGCTAATGCTCTGAATGGTTTTTGCTTACTAAGTTAAACTCAAATTATCAGGCAGAAAACATTTGGGCCATTTGCAGAATGGGCTGTTGCCAGCATTTGCTCATTTAACCCAGCAGATGTGAAAAGCCATAGACACTAATACAGTACAATTTGGTTTTGCCAATCTCAACAATGATTTTGCTGCTAGGGGTTATGTTCCACTGATGTTTCTTGGCTTCGTACAGCAGCATTCTCCACTACAAAGAGCACAGAAGCATCTGTTATTTTTCAGGTAGTTGAGCATAATCTCAGTCCTGGGAGGCATTATCTATAGTTTCAAATGTCCTGGAGGAAATAATAATATTACAAATTTAAACAACAACAAAAAAATTTTAAAAATAAGACAGTCGGGAAAAAGACTTGTACTTGAAAACTTTACTGTTCCAGCAGTGTATCAGCAAACTCAGTTTCAGAGATTTTCTCTTTTTTTTTCAGTAATAAAAGACATAGATTTCATAGCAAAATATGAAAATAAAAATTTTTTGTAATTTATTTGACCATTCAAGAAGTTTCATTTCTTGTATGGGACCATAGAGTAAAAGTACTGTGAAATGTACACATTTTTGGTTAGAGAGTCTAATTGACAAATTAGCTATAAATACTTCAGTTCTCATAAAAACTGAATGTAAAGATAGCCATATTGAATCAGAGTTCTAGAGGTTAAGCTGAAGAGATCCTGGATCAAATAAGGTTTAGCTGCCAAACAAACTAATGGGGTGCTTTAATAAAAAAAAGTTAAATATCAAAAACGTATTAGACATCGGTTGTAGCAGATCTCAAAGTGTTTCGAAAAGTCTCAAAAATTCAGCACGCAAGAAAACATTCTTAAAAGACAATTTGACAGATTTGAAAGATGTGATACTAGGACAGTCGGATTTTCCTTCAGCATACTATTAGAGCTCCATAATGAAATACACATTTGTTTTGTGATTGAACTGTGTATTGTGATTGCTACACTTTGCTCAATGTAATTTGTACTTGTATTGTGACTGAACTGTATATTACAATTCAAAACCTTGCTAAACATAATTTGCATCTTCACTGTGATTTAAGTGCATTGCTGTATCACTCTGCTAAATCAAAATCCCATGTAATTTCAAGTCATTTCAAAATTCTGTATTATTCACTAAACCATCCACGCACAGAATATCTAAAAGAACCTGGTCAGAGGGTATTGTACTCCTACATTACTTGGTGTAGCCAGCAGGCTCTTCCTGAGGGTGAGTGGTACCCACTAAAACTGTAATGATTACTTTGGCAAAAACATTCTTTCTGATTTGGCATTAGTCACAAATAAAAACCTAGAAGGAAAAATCTCATTGTGATTATGACTAGCTGCAAACAGGACAACTGTCATTAAGAACAGTAGATAAAATTAGTATAAATACTAGCAAAGACTGGAAAAATCTTACCAATAACTTTGAAAAAGAGGGATGGGAAAACCCTAACCATGATTTTTCATGGACAGCAGCACAAAGCACTGATCCCACCAATACTTTGGATGAATATGAAAAACTGGAAGGTTCTAAGAAGCTGAACAAAAGGAGAGAAAAGCAGAGCTTCACAGGTTGCTGAGTATTTACTTGTAAGCAGTAGTGCATAAGTCAGAAGAGGAGAATTAACACAGCGTATTAATTAACACAGTGTATTAATTAAGTAAAAGAAACAGTTAAATAGCGTAACTTAAACTAAGTAAAATTTCTATTATAGGGCATTTTCAGTATGTGGAATATGTAAATGACCGTCGCAGGCTGTACTGGACCCCAATCTTTCTCTCTAACACATAGCAAAGTAACTAAAATATATTTGATTTACATTGCTATGATTCTGACAAACTAACTTAGAGAAAGCTCTGAGAACTCATAGCATAGAGATTCAGTTTTCATTTAAATGATGTGTAAAACTAGTTTTACAAAACTATAGCATTGTTATTTTTGAAAATTACCATTTACGTTAGCTTACTAATTTCTGCAACAAAATCATTCTCTATGTGAAACACTAGATTGTAAAGGCACCCAATAATTACAAGAAGTAAAAATCAATTTTTCATTCACAGAATTCCCTAAGTAGCTGCATTCCATATGCACAATATTTTTGAGCATACAGAATGAAGAATTTAACCCTAGCCATTAAGGTTCAAATTGTCAAAGATGACTACTTATATCTGGCTACCTAAGCTGAAGCACAAGCAACACGTTCTTACTGATGTCAAAGTCTATGAACTGTCTAGTTTCTCCAGAAATACTGCCACTTACCATGCCCAAAAACTAAACTCAACAGTGACCCACTAGTCAGGCAACTTTTTTAAAATGTGGACAGGAGGCCACAGAAAGGGAGATGTTCTTATATTTGTATGAACTGACAACATGAAATATTTACAACATATTGATATTATAATTTCCATTACTGTATAGATGTTTATATATATATATTATATATTTAAGCAATTCCAGTAATTTCACCTGTCTTTGCGCTCTGTAAATTTAAAGAATAGCCCCTGTATTTCTAAATCTGTTCTCAGCAAAATCAAAACAGAAACCAAAGAAGATCTGCTGGAATCTACTGCACAGCCTTTCAATAAAAAACACAGTTGTGAGTACAAAATCATTACAAGCGCAGACTACAAGCTAAAGATTAGCAGGTATCTGCTCTATTGAAAAGCTTTAATTCATAGCACTTATTAGCAGCGTTCTTCTCCATTCCCTATCCGCATGTAATTTTTCACAGCTTTTATGAACAAAATTCTTATTTTGCATTCTAATAGAATTTACTTGTGGTCAATGTACTTACCATAAAAAACTTGATCAATAACTAAAATTACATTGGAATTTTTAGGAACTGATATTGCCATCTATATACATGCTTATTGATTTACTAATGAAACACCATAGTCTTCCAGGGTATGCATCTCCACAAAAGTGGAAAAAAACAGAAAGCTTTCTCCCAGTCATCATGCCTATGCCTTGCCTACTAATATAACGAATCTCACAGATACAACAGAATTACTCGGTGGTACTACCTTATTCTGGAAGTTCAAATGTATCATCATTGACCATACCACTGAATACAGTCAAATAAATATTCAATTATTATGCTGTTAGAGTGTTTTGGAAGTATCACAAAGCAGAATCACCAACATACTCCTGTTCTATGCTACACTAAAGAGAAAAAACAGTACCAAGTGAGAAAAGCATATTTTAAGGTTATTTTGTATCTCTCTGGCAGCACAAATCTAACCTATGTAAATATACTATTCCAGTACAAGTTCCTCTGGACAAAACACAAGTGAAATTTCAGGAACAAGGTTACTTGAATGTATTCAGTTTAGATTGTCCAGAAGCTCTTCACTGAACCAAGGTATCTTCATAAGTTAAGTATATAAGTTTTAAGTTAAGTACAGAAGATGCAAAACTGACTCAATGACAGATCCAAATTCATGACAAATCAACACCCAAATGAGAATTATAATTTTGTATCTTCAAGCCACAGTTCCTGCAAATCACTTAAACAAATATCCCATAGACGCTTCATACACTAGACAACAATTGCATTTAAACTCCTTCAAGAATCAATTTCTCAAGTCTAATTATTTTGTAAATTAAAAAATATATACTATATACACTTCTCAGCAACGAAAAGACAGTTACAAAAACCCTTTAATCCCTTTGGTATTAAATCAAGTCATTTCAGTACTAATGGTTTACAAAGCAGCTTCATATTTTGACAAAGGCAATGATAAGTCTACAGACTAGGGTTTTTTTAATTTGAAAAACAAAAATTATTACTAGAATAACTTACTAGGCAATACTTGGCACCAATATTTCAAGGAATTAATCCTTTATTATGTATTATATGGTCATATGTTTTCGGTGTTTCTCTTTGGACCATAACTACAGAAACAGAAACTCAGCTCCAGAAGATCCCTACAGATCCTATGAAGAGGTCTGTCTCCTTGGTAAACGTCACATCTGGTTTGCCTACGAACTCCACAACTACCCTTGAGAAGGCTACTGAGAGGCTGCACTAATGCAGCAGGAAATCCATTTTCATTCTGGCACACCTGATAATGAGAAATTATACATGCCCTTCTATACAAGACTGTAATTCTATCCAGTCCTTTATGAGGTAAAATACCATATTTTAAAGCCAGGAAGGCTGCACAATTAGACCTGCAAGGTTCACCTAGAGAACCATGACTCTTCAACGATCACAACATATACCACTGTCCAGCAAATGAGGATAAATGTTAGAAATGTTTGTATTCCATTCTTGATCAAAACAGTGGCTAGTCTTAGATCCTGTAAGCACCCACTAAAAGGCAGATAACTACTACCCGTGAAAGATGTCAGGGGACAAGAGCTGCCAGTGGTAATAATAAAAGCTGTCAGTTCTTGCCATTTCTGGAGATCAGCTGCTGGCCCACAAGGTTGACAAGAGTACTGGAAATTCAGGAAAAGATTTTATTTAACCTTTCAATGCATTCCTTTCCTAAATACTGACTAAAGATCATACCACATTTTTATAAAAGGTCTCTTGAGGTGTTCAGAACACCACGTGCTTTGTAAGTGTCAGAACTTTATTGAATTATGGCAATCATACCTTGAAAATTGAATTTAAACAAAACAGAAGTAATTTAGGTACCAGAGAAAAGTAGAAAAAACACATTTTTCTAGCACACTGATACTGTTGCAAGTGGTAGAGAGTGATGGACTCTTCAGTGCTAAATGATGGTGATATATGAAAAAAGTAAATTATGTACTTGATTAAACCACAGTCACACAAAGGCAAAGTATTTTAAAGAAGTAAAACTTCATTCAACAAAACAGTATGGGAGGGAAAGTAATACTGGAAATTGTAATACTAATGTGGTAAATATAAACATTCCTCTATCAATTGGCTACCAAATTCTTATCTACCTCCCATGCAACACAAGGAAAAAAGTTAACAATTTTTCCTGAGGTAAGTGAAAATCTTCAAGCAAAATCTCCAATTTTAAGCTCTGAAACAAAAGAATAGTAACTGCATCTACAATAATAATTTTCCTCTATTTAAGCAGGCTTAGCCTATTTATAATGTTACTGAACAAGCCTTAAATGGTTTGACTTCTAATATCAAATCAAGCACATCTCACAGGATGCTGACAGCGAATGTAAAAACCAAGGCTTTATATATGTAGTAACAGAAGCCACTGTTTTCATTTACAAAAGTTCTCTCTTTCTGTTTCCTTTTCTTACAAACTAATGAAAGCAAAATTACTTTGAAATTCTGAATCATACTTAAAATGCTAAAAAAGATATACAATGAGCCCCATACTGAATTCAGTCCATATGCTATAATTACATCACTGAGGGCAATGGGAAATTTTAGTCAACTTGAATCTAAAAACAGTTTCTAATGTTGCATGACCAAACAGTGCTGGAAAGAAATCTCTGGGACCAATCAATGTGCATGCAAAGTCAGTATGCTTGCTCCTTCTGCTGAATTTGCTTTTTTATTGCTTAAGTGAGCAGAAATACAACTGTATTAAATACAAGAGAATATTACTACTGTAAGTTTGAGTGCATTGAGTATAAGACCAAGGTTCATTATGTAAAAATTGTTAGTATGTTGAGTGTGATACACAGCCCACACTGTACTGCTGCACGTATTTTCTTGAACTGCCTGTTGATGCTGACAAAGCTTTAGCAATGAATTTCTCCAGCTCTCTAGTAGTTAGTGAAAACTCTGTCTTTCCCATGCATGTTTTACTAAAACAAAGTTACCAGTGTTTATCAATATTCACACCTGCCACTTGTTTTCCCCAGATTGTTATGACTTCAATTAGAAAAACATTTGTGAATGTATGTGCTAGAAGTTGAGCCAACCCCCTCGAGGGGTGGATGGCCAGAGAACCAATTACTTTATGCCATCTAGCTCACTGCAAACCAACATATAAAACCTCAGGAAAAACTATTAAACCCTCAGCTCTCCGCTTTTCTACTGACTTGGACTAGTGGTTTCTCTACGCATCCACGTTACAACAGCAACAAACTGGCAGCTTGAGTTACCATTTCTAGGATTGATTCCACAGTCCCTAGTATTTCTCAGTGTATGTCTTTTTAGGCATTAATTCCATGAAAAGTCAGAGATACACAGGGAAAGGCTTCAGGTAGAGTGAAAAAATATAACACCAAGAGACAGAAAATAAACAATTAACCCAATTATTTTTCATAAAGAAATACACACACATATAAGCATATACAGTGATAAAAAGAAAGCACAAAACTCAAATGTCCAAGTGATCCTGTGAAAAAAAAAGAAATTTCTGACAAAGAACTCTGTATTAAAAGTGAATTCAGAAAGTCTCTGCAAAGATTTAAGCAGGCTGTTCAATACAGTAGTATTCTATTTGCAAAATTATGATTCTGAAACGGCTGACAGTGTCAAAGAATCCTGCCGACATATTATTAACAGGCTCTAATACCTCTATTCACAAAAACTTCTAAATAGAACCCCAGTATCTGAAAAACTTCAAATATATTAATTTGAATATACATTATCTGTATTAGAAATGGCTACAGACTATCCAACTTGTGGAAAGTGATACAAGTTGCAGATGAAATATAAAGCCTCAATTTCTTAACTTTTCACAACAGCACTAGTCTGCATCTTCTTCTCTCTGTTTAATAGTAATAACAGTAATAACTGTTTGCAGTTATTATTTTACTGAACCCAGAAAAATTAAAATATAAACTAATATACAATACATAAATCCCCCTTCTAAGAGAATAGATTAACTCAGAAATTACTATACCAGGAGACTATACTATCATAGTCTCAGCTAGCATCATTTTTGCCCAAAAACACAGAGAATAAGATTTGAGTAAGTATGACTGCTGAATTACATTTCTATTAACTATGGAATATGGATGAAGCACTTTCATAAAGACAAACATAGATGTTAGCACATTGATGTTGATTACTTCCCTGGTATGTGAGACAATCTTGAACAAAATCATAAAATCATCTAGCCACACACCTTTACTCCACATCCCAGCCTGCGTCAGGCAACTTAATAGGGCTACAGTTTGCCAGTCTCCTTCAGCAGTTCTTTAGTCTCTACTGGATGTAAACATTCTGCTCACCCAAAAGCTACTGTCTCTCTTCTGGTGCTCTTACAAAAACCAGCTGATAAATTAGATTACAATGAGAAACAGATGCATGAAAATAATAATAATTAATTCCAGTTCCAGCTAGGAAATAGAAGTAACTGCCATGTCCAATAAAACTCTTAATTACTTCCTTCAACCAGCAAGCAGACATGTTCTTAATGGCTACTGATTCTGAGACAGCTCTTACTTTCCTTACAAAAATACATCCTGCTATATCAGGAGGACAATCATCATGCAAAGAGGAAAGACTTTAAGGTATACGATTTCTTATCAGGATGTTGCTATTTTCACATAAAATTAATACACCAGGAAGCTGGCAAACTACTGGATGAGATGGAAAATGTCTTGGTATTAGAAAAATCTGTGACTCAAAACTGTCATCATATCATCATCTAGCCAGATTATATCACACAGAATCCATGCTTAAAAAGGAAATTCACAATATGTTTCAACCATAATGTTGAAAAAGCATCAGTAGGCAAAAGGAATATAATTTCCAATTTAAAAAAGAGCATTTTTACTGCAACCTGCCATATATTAAATCTTTAATTACTTTACTAGATGAAACTTAATATTAATATCATCCTGTAAATTACCATAACATTTTCTGTCTAGCCCTCAAGGTATCCAAACATACTCATATATGATACAGATCATGGGTCTAAGCTGTCTTTAATTTTCAGAAAGATGCTTAACAGCTAATTGAAGTATCATGCCAGGCAAAGCTGTGGCTCAGATCAAAACTGAAAGGGAGAGTATAGCTTTCCAAAACTAGTGAGACAGAAGACACAAATCAATTACTTCAGGGTTGAAACAAGAAGGGAGATGTATTGATGAGAGGTCAATTGAACTTACAGCAGTCAGCTCAACAATGCCTAACTTGCCAACTGAAAGTATAATATTGCTTAGTTACAAGAAGAAAAATCAATTAACAGGCATGCTCTCTGAAGTCAAGAAAATTTATCTGCAGCTGTAAGAAACAGCTACTGTTAATGAGAAGTAACTGAGAGGGAAAAAAATCAGGTAAAAATTGCAGGTAAACAGTGAAGTATGCAACAATGTTGGGATCAGACCTGTAGCCACAGACATGGCATCAACTCCAGATTATCAAACTGTCTAAGGGAATGTGAAAACTAATCTCCAGTTCTGCTAACTGAGGAGATTCTGGAAAACAGCTCCAGAAAAGCTTGTGCTTTACAGAACTGAAATGGTACGGTGATGTGAAAAAGGAATGCATTTGTATTCCATTTTGATCTATACTTTTGATGCACATTTCCATAAGCTTCACAAGTCACATTTAATAGAATAAAACAGCTTTATTCATCAACTTTCGGTGGCTGTATATGTGATTTCTGGGTAAAGCAGATTTACTTTTTATATTTGCTTCAGAGAAGGAAATCCCTGTGTTAGGTACATTTCTTAGATTTTTGTAGCCTGTCTGCACAAGGCAGTGACTCTCTTAATGCCTATATATATGGTCTCATAAAACCATAAAATCATCATCAGAAAAATGTATCAAATAGTCCACTCACCTTCATCACTAATTGCCTGCTGTTTAACCAAAGTCATTGGAGATCTAGCCGGGGGTTTATGTAGTGGATGACGCCAACTCTTAGATATTTTCTTTCTTTCACCTTCCTCTGACTGAAAGGAAAAAATGCAACTAATTTAGTATGTAATGCTGCATAGTTAATTACAACAAATAAAAACTGTATTATTCTTCTATACAGTTTATTCTTAATAAACTGCATTTATTCTTCTATAAACAAGCACAAATGTAAAGCCTGTAGTATACTTGAAGGACCTTTAATGTACCAATACAACACTTGTCTCTAATTAAGAACATACATTTTAATTGAAAAAGTGCAATCCTTGTCATACACAAAGCATTTCAGGTGTAAGCTACTGCAGCCCTTCCCAACTTACAGAGCAAAATCCTGTTTTGCTGAAGTGATGTTTGAGAGGAAGAATAGCCCAAATAATTCTGCAGACCTGAAGTACAAAACAGTCACTAACTGTGGCTAGAAAAATGAAACAGAAACCCACTGGCTCAATTTGTGAAAGACTCCAAAATTCCTCAGGAATAAAAAAAGATCCGGAGTTTGGATAAGAAATCAAGAGTCATGATATACAATTACCATGTTGACTTAGTATAAGAAGAAATTCTTTCCTCCCTCAAACACCCCTATGTACACTCAGCTTAAAGTTACTCAAGCTTGAAGAACTTAAGGCCAACACTTCTAAGTCTTGAAGTGCCACTGAGAGAATCCCCATGTAAACAAGCTGTTGATGGTGTCTGGAGGTTCCGGACCAGAGAAAGGGCAAGGATAGTGGCAGAGGTGTGGGAAGGACTGAGTTTCACACAATTCTTATGGACCACAGCACTCTGCGCCTCAAGACCCAGAATCTAACCTAGCAGATTATACACGTGCCTGTTGAAGTAAATTACAGAACATTGTATCTACCATGACAAGCAGAGGACAGAAGACATGATTAATGCACAGGACAGGTTCACGGTCTAAACCAGTTAGCAATTAAGCAAAAAGGGAACTATCGGGCTTTTTAAATTGCATTTGTACAGTACATTTCTTCACTTAAAAGAGAAAGAAAGAGTTTGCAATAATAGTGCAGAAAATCTGAAACCTAATCTATAAATGGCTGAAAGGCACAGGAAGACATAAATACAATCTCTCATACATGATAGTTAAAACACTGAGATGTTTATACTACTCCTTATTACAGTGGAAAGGCTGGAGACAAGATTATTAAAACTCACAACACTGAAAAAAATAGTCAGAGCACAGTTCAAGTATGTGGAAGAGGTCAGCATGACTTTTAGTTTGGCTTCTAAAATACATTCCCTATGAAGTCTGGCAACTTGGCAGTCGATTTCCTGCTTTCTCTCTGCCAAACTGAGATTCAACTTACCACTCAGAAAGCTATTGTGACAACCACCACAGCTTAATTTTTTATTTTGCATCCCCAAAGTCAAAGCTGACTGCTGCATTCAGTGATCTGTGAGGTTTTAGAATAACCATAGAGTTTCTGCCCCATCCTGGTAATGTCAGTCTCCCCATTTGGCTTCCCTGATTGGCTGCCACCCTCAGTCTCTCACTACTCCCCAGAGCCTCCCTATTGGTTCCCGTCCCCCTAATCCCGCTCCTTGGAGCCCAGGAAAAACCCAGGTTCCCCTTGTCTCATGATATTTGCTTGGAGATTCTGAAGGGCGCAGATGAATAAAGCCATGCTCTGCCGGGATGAAAGCAATGCCCTTCTCGACTCTGCTGCTGACATATTACTGACCCTGCCTGAGCTCTGTGGGGGCACACGGAACCCCACAGAGCCAGGTTTAAAAAGGACTAAAGCAATAGCTGACCATGTATCATAGCAGAATAGGAAGAGTAAAGAAAAGGCCATATATCTGTAGGTGGTATAAAGAGAAAACATTATTAAAACCTACTATTTAAAATTGTAAATATATATTCCTTTCAATAGTGGGATCATTTCCTTCAAGTTTTTCCTTTACATATTTTAGTTCATTTCCAAAATCCAAGAATAGTAAGTAGGTGAAGCTCACAGCCCTGCTCATATTGGCAAGAAGTGAATATGGGAATAGCTTTGAGAATAGTTGCTGACACTTCAGATTCACAGAGTGAAATTTCAAGACATATAAAAACAGGGAAAAATATGTCAATAAGCAAACTCCAAAACCAGTCTGCTTTCAGATCAAAATTGCCACTCTTGCCTGAACACTTCAAAACATGTTCAAATTATCATCTGATTAAAATCATGCATATTCTTAAAGGCTTTAATATGGATATCAGGTCTCATTAGAAAAATGCTCATTCATATTTCATTAAATCAAGAATATATTACTATTATGATGTAATTTGCTTCACATACACAAGATGTTTCCATGCTGTCTTCTTCATCATTTTTTACAATGGGCACTTCTCCATGTTCAAAACCATTTCCAGAACTTTCCACATTGCTGATATCGCCCTCTGTGGAGACACTTTCATCTCTATCTGGATTTTCTGCTTTGGAAGTTTGTCCCTCTGCTTTATGGTATGGTATGGATGAAACATATTGATTCTGAGGTTTCAAATTCTCTTCTTTTCTGCAGCTATCAGAAGCAGGGTTGCTGGCCACAGAATCTTCAAGTGTAAAGGAAGAATGACTGGAACCTATCTTGTCCTCATCTCCCATTTTTGTTTTCTCTAGTACTGGAACAGGACTCAAAATTGAGACTGAAGGGATGCTTCCTACAAATCAAGAACATGATTTGTTAATAAATCCCACTTTACATTACCATATTGAATTTCACAGCAATCTAAATTATTCAAATTCAAAGCATGGTTTCTCATTTACAAATCATACAGAAAAGCATTTGGTGGAAGGGCACACACAAATGTGGAGCATAGGTTTTATCAATGAATAAATTAAATGTAAATGGTTTGAGTTTGGAGTACAAAATATAGTTTTATTCATTTAATCAGTATTTTGCATTTGAATTATAACAGGTCTTAATTTAATTCAAAATAATCAGTATTCATGTAGTTTCCTTAGTCTTTACTCATATTGCCCATATGCACTTTGAGTCAATGGAAAAAAATATAAAAGGCTGGTATACTGAACCTGATACCCTATAATAAGCATTTTATATCTATTATGCCTGCTTAAAAATGGAAATAACCAAAGATTAATGGTTTATAATTACAAAGACATATTTCAAATAGATACCAAGAATATTTTTAAAACAACAGCATCAGTCTAAAAATGAAAAGCAATTAGCATAATTTTGTTTTTAAAATTTAGCATAATTGTATATTCTAGTGATACTGAAGAGTGAAATTGTGTGGATTTTACTTTACAAAAATTCTTCCTCTGCTGATGCATGCATTGGAAAGACAGAACAATGGGCTAGAGAGGTCACTCAAAAAACACATTCCTGAAGAACTCGGGCACACACTGCAGTGAATTCTGATTCAGCAGCACCTCCATGATACTAAAGAAAACAGTTTCTGTTAAGTCCCTTGCCATTTTTTCTTTACAAAGGTTACTTGACCTTGTTTTTTCTGAAAAATTTCCTTTTCAGGTAAAATGAACATAGAATTTAGTAATACAGAGACAATATTAAAATGTAATCTCTGGGCACAAACAGCACTGCCTCAACTGATTATGATGGACATACTAGCCAGAGACAATGAAGAACAAACTACCTTCTTCAACATGAATACTGGAACTTCTATCATATCTAAGAATGTCCTTTTTCCTACAAAGGTCCAGGCACCAGTCTTTAAGAGGACAAAGGAGAGAGGGCAGCTCTCCACTCTTCTCTGCTTTTCCTTCCCATGACAATGAACACAGAACAGGTGATAACTAAATACTATTTTCTCTGTGGTCATGAACATTCCAAACCTCTATTAAAAGTTGTGGGAAGATGTAAAGCAATAGCACTTTTTAAAAAATATATTATTAGAACAGACCTGGAAATGCTTTGATAGAGAGCCAGATAATTTGTGCAGAGGAATTTCTAACCTTCCATATTGCAACGTCTTGTTATCTTTATGTGAATCGATCATGGTGATTATCCCCTCCAAATAAGCATTAACATAACCATTAATATTCACAATAATGAAAATACTCTATATGCAATTTGAAAGTAAATTTTCAGTAGCAATACAAAGCAAAATGGGACCACTTCTAAACTTGAAATTAAAATTGCAGTTTGCCTTATGAATAGGAATGGGGAACTATATTTGAACTACAATGGAATGTTAAATAGAGTACATTAAGTCCAGAACAGACCAACTATATTAGTAAAAAAATGGTTGTGGTGGGAAAAAAAATCTTTGCCTTGACAAGAACTTCATAACTTGCACTGTCAGACAGCTCCAGAGGAAATGAAAAGAAATCTAGTGTCTCAAAATAAAATATGTTTGTGTATAGGACAAAAATATAGGTATAAGTATAGAACACTTCTAGTTTGCAAGTTCATCATTTAAATATATGTAGCATACTCGCAAGAATATACATTCTGTACTGTTTAAATAGGGTTAAAAAATTCTGCATAATTTCCATATCAAAAACATTTTAAGTTAACACATATGAGTCCACTGAAGAAATAAAATTTACAAATCTCATTATTTTTGCTCCTTTAAAAAACACTTAATTAAAAGAGTTCGGTGGTATTACTCTCAACTCAGAGTATTAACTTTGGTCTTTTTCTTACTGAATATCAATTTTCTCTGCATAAATAACTCTCTGTGTAAATATTTTAGTATGTACTCTAAATACTTCAGCTTAACATCCACTAATTTGTGGCATTAGAGCATAAACAGGCTACAGCTTACATGTGAAAGTTCTTATCTCACCTGCAACCTTGACATGATCCAATAAATGTTGATCCAGATGCATTCTACTACTGTTTTCTTCTTCCCCAGAAGGCACTCCTGTGTTTACTACTCTTACTTTTTTTTCAGGTTCTTCACTGACCTTGAAGCCATCAGTAGCTGCTTCAGTCACTATGATTTCTGCATCAGCTACCATAGCAGATACTCTCTTGTCCTCTGGAGTTTTAAGCTTTTTAGATCGAGATCTGGTGTGCTGGAAGCTGTTATAGGAGATATTGCTGTCAGAGTAGAAAGTCTGTCTTGGATAAGATAAAACATCTACCAATAAATGTCCCTTTCACCTGCTTAAAGTGGTAAAAAACTGACAAATTTTCATCTTTTTGTGTTGAGATAGTGCTACAAATGATTAAATGATAGATTAACAATTGATTGGATTTAACCTTCTAATCTTTTATCACCATTCTATAGCAAAGTTGTTACTCTAAAAGTAAAGCAGTCTTTAAGTAACTATTACTTAACTAGCACCCAAAGAAGCTTTTTAATATATCATTCTTTTGAGCCCAAAAAAAACTACCCTTACAAGAGTAATGAAGACAAAACTCTTAGAAGCAGTAAAATCAGGTGATTATTTCCCTAATGCTAATGAAACACTAGCCTGAATAACCTCGTAAAAGCTGATCTGTTTGGGACTTTTCAAATGAGTTTTAACACAACCAACAAGCTGAAAAAGGTAAAAATTATGAACATGAAATATTCTGAAAGGCTACAGTACATATAATTATTCTGTTAAAAAAAATAAAGTTGAAATTAAAGATTCAGCATAAGTTTTTGCACCCTCAGAAGTATAACAGAAAGCTTAAGGCAGAAGAAATGGCAAACCCATTAAAATATGTTCATAATTTATGTGCTCAGAATAAATATAATAGGAAATTAGTCCAGTTTCAAATTCATCTGTGACACAAGAGAAGATTTTAAAGTCATTACACAGCAGGTTTCAAAGCTCATAATACATTAGAGATAAAAGCACAACTATCACAGGTGAATTTTATGAACTTTTAAGGAGTTTTACAAAGGTCTTGCATCTAAGATTCTACACATCTCCAGAAACACATTTTTCTACCCCTTAAATTTTATTCTGTGTCTACAAATGTATATCATTCAACACACTCTTTATAAAATTGTAATTTCCAGAGAATTTGCCTAAGTATGAGACAACCATCAGTCCACATTGTAAATAACAACAAGTATCATTACTTTTTACATGCAGTCATGATGTTGTTTAGCAGCAACATACTTCAGCCATAAATGTCAGAGTTAAGCTCTCTCTGTTGCTATATTCATGAAGATTTCCATAGATGGTATTTTTAATTTCACTTTGCTGGAACACATATTATTCCCATAATCAAAATGATGATTTCAACTGACACATCACACTAGAAATGAAGCTGAATAAATATGTTACCCTCTGCAATGTACACTGTTACTATGCCTGAACAAAAGCCAATTCACGATTTAAACAGCACTGGAACTGTGTTTATTATCTTAGCAAAGTGCATAAATCAGACCACGTGAACCTGTGATAAAACTTTCAAAGCAATTATTAGAAAATCTTTGTTTTTACGCAGAACCAGCTAGCCATAAGGGTACTACAAAATGAATCACTGCTGGTACAAGTGGGAATTTGCATTTACACGTTACAATAGATACAGGGAAACCTACTACAGGGAAAAATGGCATTCACCTAGTTAAACAACAGATTTACTCTCTCTGTGAGTACAGTTTAGTATTTACACATGTACTATTTATAAACTGGTTGTTCAGCTGCTTCACTGGTTGTCTTCAAGAAGTGATTCTACCTCACAAACTACCCTTACCCAGAACAAACTCAGTGTTCTATTCTCAGTAACAACGTTCCTACACAGTGCCAACTGGTCCTTTACTTTACAGGTTGACTTTCCTATCCTTTCCTCAAAAAATACATTAACTTACAAAGAAAATGAGGAAGTTTAGTTTAAGCCCAAGTTCAAAAGCAACTAGACCATAAAATTATTTGAAGAAGGAAAAAGATCTTAAAAAAATCAGTATTATCTCCAACTCAAAAAACTGCAGTACACAAGTGCATACACAAGTAAGTAGATACCAAAAGAACCCACCTTTGGCTAGAAATTAAGTAGATCTTTTATAAATAACAAAGAATAAAATCCACAAAGATCCTGCTAACTAAGACAGGAAAGCACAATTGTACAAAAAATGTTTGTGCAATGCAAACAAAAACTGTAATGAATCTCAAGAAAATAGCTATGGAACTGCTTTAATAGGTCAAAGCTTTTATAGTTTCTGTGACAAGCTGAGAAACTTTATCCTCCTCCTAATTTTCTTAGTAGTGTCAGCATCACCAACTAAGATTTAGACCTTATTATCATCTGCCACTGACCTGTGGTAGCCAAAGACGGGTTTTGGCTGCAGCACTGTGAGACCGCAACAAACAGGCAGTGGCATCTCCTTGAAGTTAAATAGGCAGTGAGGGCTAAGACTATTACTAGAGACTTCAAACAGCTGGAGGGATTCTGTCACAGCTTTATGATAAGATTTTCCTGTTTAACCTTTACCTCAGCTCTTAGGAGTGTTCTACCTTGTTTTTTGGTTGCGGTGATCGCTAGAAACAATGGCATCCATACACACCTTGAATATTTTACTGGAATAACTTTTACTAAAGAGAGATTTTAAATGCAACACTTAATCCATTCTGTTGTTCTCCATAATCATTAATTTTAGGTATACACAACTTGGAAGTTAAATTAATTTTTTGCAATCACTTTAAAAAAAAAGACTGCCTAGTGCCCAAATCCATCTTAATACAGAAAACAGAAAAACCATTTTCGTCTAAAGTAGTGAATTAAAAGAAAACATGCGACATGGTTTAAGGTCAGCTGGAAGTTAAAATCCATGCAGCCATTCCCCTCCCTCCAGCCCCTTCAGTGAGAGAGAGAGACACAGAGAAAGAGAGGGAGAGAAGACAGAGACTATGGGTTGAGATAACAATTTACTGAAAACAGCAATGAAATAAGAAAATTAACAGTAACAGCAACAATACTAATAGTAACAGTTTATGTAAGTGGGTGACTACACACAAAATGCTCATTGAGTCCAATCAGCCCAACCTGGAGCCATGAGGCTTTTCTAAATAATAGGACATTATGGCCCCCAGGCCCTGGGCGCACATCACACACCCTCCCTTCTCAGAAAGGAGAATCCCTTACTTCTGGGCCCTGGCAGTGATGAGTGTGGTAGAGAACAATGTAGCCGCACCCACACAGTTCCAAGCCCCACCCCCTCACTGCTACTACGAGAAAATCCACTGTGGCTAAAAAGAAGACAGCATCAAGAGGAAGTGGTCAAAAGGAAACAAAAAAGACATTATGATCATATTAAAGACAATTAAATAGACACTAAAGAAACATAAATACCTCTTGGGAACATTCTGTATTCTCCTTCTTCTCTGTAGCCAGATCTTTACTTCAGGTGTTGATTCAGGAGTTGGTTTTGTATGATCAATGGTATATAAATCTTTGCCCTGTTTCCACAGCTGGTATCTGTCTGGTTGAAACTTCCTCACAAAGACATCCATGGATATTGACACCATGTCTCTCCTACAAGTGCACTGTAAGACAAGAAAGGATTTTGTAAGTGACAAGTACTGGGATATGCCACAGTTTGCAGTTTTAAAAGGCCAGAACAAAAATTCCACACATAACACCCAATTCTACTTTATTCAATATTTTCCTTTTTCCCTTTTCCTCAATTTTCAAGAGGAAAGGATTACTCAAGAGAAAACACTATGTGAACAAATGTATCACAGTAGGATTCTCAAAAGTACTTAAAGACACTCCACTGTTTCATTAACTCCTAAGGGTTAAAACCAAAAAGAAACTATTCTTTCTGCTCTATTAAGGGGTTTTGATAATTTTAAGCAAACTGCCATGCTGAATCCAGAGACTGAACATTCCAGAGACTGCACATCCAGAGACTGTCCAGAGACACTGACATCACAATTTTACTTTTTAAAATAGCTCATATAGCATTCTGTTGACCCAAACGTCTTTACAGGCATTTACAGTCCCAGCACTTAACTCTTCAAAACATAAATGCCAACAAGTACCACATCAAGTTATAGTTTCGCCCATTTTTTTTTCTACAAAGAGTAAAAAGGAAGCAAGAAAGGGGAGTATTACATCTAAAGTCTGGAAGGGTGCGCTATATCCATTTAATCCGATCCACTGTACAGCGCAAACCCTAAAATCTCATGTAGTACTTTCCTCATCAACTTTAATCTAATCCCTGATTTTAATCCTCCAAATAACATTTTCATTGTTTGTCTTATGCATCTGAGTGGAATATTTTAGACCTATTTGAACAGAATCTTAATAGTCATGAAAATGCAAAGGATTCTCCACCTGAAACACTGTAGATGCTGAGTCAATTTTCAGACTAAAGTCATTGTACTCAATACTCAAAAATACTTAACAGTTGGAGACTATATTAAGTAAATCAATATGTCTACAGCAGATAAACTATCATAGTGGGTTAACCCTGGTTGACTGCCAGGTGTCCATAAACTTGTTCTCCCATTTCCTTCCTCAGCAGGACATAGGGAGAAAATAAGATGAAAAATATCATGGGTTGAGATAAGGACAGGCAGATCACTGACCAATTACCATCTCTGACTTCTCTTGAGGAAATTATATTAATTTAATGCCAATTAATAAGAAATGATGACAGTGAGAAATGAGAAAAAAACTAAAACACTTCCCTCACACCCATTTTTTTAGGATTTACTTCACTCCTGACTGGTGTCTGCAGTGATGTTTCTTTCACATTTTCCTCCCTCACTCCTTTCTCTCACAACCGCTGCAGAGTGTTTTTTATTCATTCTAAATTTGCTATCATATGAATGCCACCAGAGTCGCTGACAGGCTCAGCTTCGGGCAGCAGCAGGTTCGTTTTGGAGTCAATAGGATCTGGCTCTGTCCAGTGTGTGGACTCCTGATCTGTTCTGACATTAGCAACCACTGAAGCAACCCTACACTACTAAAACCTTGCCATAAAAACCTTAAACCTTAGCCCTTTTTTTTTTTTTTGCAAATTGAAAGCAAATTGATTGGCTAAAGCATAGCCTTACATTAAAAAACTTAGAACTTTGCTACAGCTAAATAACTCTGTAAAAGCAGAAAACTGATACAGTATTTTCTTTCAGGAAAGAAGAGATGTATAGAAAAACCTGATAAATGCATGGCCTGGCTTCATGCACTACTACAACTAGTTTCCTTACATTTTTTTAAACAAGCTGAACCACACAAAGACTGAATGCAACTTTCCTACTAGCTAGGTTTCTGTGAACTGAATGCAAATTTCTTTATCTACTATTTCCATCTATCATTTCTAGTTCACCCTTCTTCCTCTTGAAATTCATAATGAAAATATGAAATATAATGAAAAAGCATCTGAGGTGTTAAAAATGCTTGCTTTCCGTTCAATATGTCAACATCGATATGCTGCATATTCACAACACTGCCATCTAATGGAGGATGGAATGGAAAGAAGGAAAAAATATTCAACACAGAAATTGTAATTTTATGCAGCTGCCTATAATTATAGTTTTTATCCAAAATACCATCTGAATGCTCCCTTTTCAAACAACATGCATATACAAACTTATATATACACTCTGAAAAAAACTCAAGCATATTTGAAATAGTATGTTTCATTCAGAGATTCCTTGATTGGTCACAACGAACAGCAAAAAAAACCAAAGAAGACACTTCTGTATACTAGAAAAGTGCACAGAAGTCCACAGTAATATTTTTAAATTTTAAAATTGAAATTTTTAAGATAAGCACAAGCAACAGTGGATTTTCTCTCCTTTTGATGCATGAAACCTTTTCGCATTTAAGCCCTGTTGCTGCAACAGACCAGTAAAAAATGATGGTTAAAGCCAAAATTTTGCTGTTAAACACCAAGACTTCCAGTGCCTTGAGAGAAAATAATTACTTAAGTAAGCATTGAAGCATTAAGGAAGAAAATACATGAAGAAGTAAAATGTATTCTGTTACGGCATGATAATGAGATATTAAAAGACACAATAATCACATCTAAATGGGACACAATTTCTGTCTTCAGTAATCTTTGATCAGTTTCCACTTCATTTTAATAGAACTCCTGCAAAAGAATTAACAAACCCAGGCAGGTACTAAAGTAGAATTTTTTTAAAGTTTTCAAACTTTTAAAACACACTTTTGAGTTAACATCATGCTCAACAGTATCACTGCCTGAAAAAACAGAAGACGGGCTTCCAGGCACTGAAGGGTAGAAATACTTGGAAGTATCATATCAGACAACATGAGAAGGAATGTTCTGAAAATAATTTCTACTCCTACTTCCTTGAATGATTCAAGAAAAAAAAAAAAACCCACCACGAACACAACAAAAACAGTTGCTTTGATAAATAATCTGGAGGATCTTTCATTCTTCTTGGTGTGGTTTTTACTGTTTTTAATTCATTTATCTTTTGACTGGCTTGTAGCTGGCATTTATGTCACTTCCTGCTCCCAACTTGAAAAAGTGATGGAAAGATTCTCTCAAAAACAGAACTAAATGTCATTCTGTTGAAGGAGGCTCCCAGGACAAACACAAAACTGGTATGTTCCTGTCTACTAAAGTACTCAGAGCGATTTTTTCTTTTTGGAAAAAAACTTGTGATATTTTTTTAAGTAAATACAGAATCACAGTAGTTGGACTACCATGTAAAAGACAGCTGATGTTGCCATCAATAAATGTAATAATCATCAATAACCATTGAATTAGAAACAATTATTTTCTATATGCCACAGAATGAGTTTGATACTTACTCTTCAATCAAAGGCTAGAATGACAATCAGAATACTAAAGAAAATTAAACTCTTTCATAATTCTTACTATTAAGTTCTTACTATTAACATCATCAGTGATTCCACTACTATGATTATTATGTATCCTGCCATAAATACACAGCTTGAAGGTAAGCAATTCAACTAAAATCTATTAGCAAGGTCAAACCTTTACAGAACTAATTGGAAGAAAAAAGTTTTAGCATCTTTAACTAACTGCCATAAATATATGTGAGATATATTTGTGTTATGAGAAAAACACCTAGGAGAGACATACACAGCCAAAAGAATTTTATCAAACACATGCTATCTGTGAATGTAAAAAAGAATAAATATTTTATCGTTTAAAAAAAAAATTTCTTTTCCATTTGGACACTGATTCAGGAAAATAATAATGAACATACAATAAACTTCTAGACTTAAATATATTAGACACAAAGTTAAGCGCATTCTAAAATACCTGAAGTACCTAAGAACAGTCATTATAAAACATTTTATTTCATTAGGAACCAAGTGCATGACTTACAGGTCTTTCTAGCTTTTCATCGTTAATATTTAATATTAACGATGAAAAGCTCTTTCATAACATGAATAACTGGATTTTCAAAACTAACATAAAAATATTCCATCTGTACAGTATATCATATTTTGCTGCAACAGAAAGCAAATAGATGGTTTATTATTATTTGATTAATAGTACCAGAGTAGTGTTTCCTAGTGCCGCAGTTTTAAGCATGGAAATGCATGTCCAGAGTCAAGTCTGATGTCTTTGTTCACAAAAGCACCTTCTCCACCAAAACATTAGTTGCTATGCTACTTAGTATATTAAAATACTTAACATACACACCTTAAATTATCTAAGGAATTTGAACATTTTGCACTAAGTATTGGATTTTGTTAATTAAAATGTGATTTTCATTATATCTGGAATCTATTTTAGTTGAAAGTCTTCCAGCGTTTTAATTTGAAGAATAGTAGTACTTCATTAGGCTATTTTTTTTCCTTCACTTACATAATCATTTCAGAAAGAAAGCATCACCTAATTCATATTGCCGCTGTACAATGTAGGTAAACTACATTGTGGAACACTCATGTGGAGGCTACCAGTCACAGGAGACCATGCAAAGTTCTCTTCTTCGTAAAGAGAGAAAGGATTTTTACAAACAGTTGCAAAAGCAACAAATTAGCAGAATGAGGAAAGCATTAGGCTGGTAACTTGCTTTACGTTCTGTAAGCCTCAATCCACAAAGTATGTCCTAAAATTATTTAATGAAGATATTTTTCAGTGATGCTTCTTTCTAATTGATTGCAATGACTTCAGCTTTCCTCAGAGAACAGTGGCAATGATGTATTTATTGCAGACAAACATTTTAAATAATTTAGATTCTTCTTATCAGCTTCAGCTATGTGCAGTAGATTATTTCATGCACTATATCCTACTCTTGCAATACTTTAAATGAATCATGTCCAAACAATGTAAAAAATTCATTTTGATACAAAACATTTTAAAGGTGCTGTGACTGCAACTGCTTCCTCCTGGACTACCAGTAGAAGTGCTTGATAGGTACTGTTTACTAGGAATACAGGATTTAATAAATCCTGGTAACAGTAACTGTCCTTTTCTATAGAAACAGGCTGTAATGTATTTTTACGCTAACCTTCTTGCAACTTGTAAGTAGTGTTGCAGAAACCGTTGGTAGCAGCTCGCCATCTGTACAAGCATTGAGAAAGCAAGCTTTCCTTTGGTAAATCACAGAGTACACTCTTTCCCCTGATACATCCAGTCACATGCAACAAAAACACAAATGCAAACCATCACTCTCTAAGGTTCTTTTATATTATAGAAAAAAAACCTATTAAATTCATTATTTGTGTTAACATATGTAAAAGTAAACAGTCCAAAATATTTTTAAATGGTTCAATATTAAATAGTGCCTTACAAAACAGTGTCTTACATGGCTTTTTTCCTTAATTCCTATTTCTAATTTATTTTACACATAATGCCACCTACACATTGCCACAAAAAATGTATAATTGATTCTACCAGCATCAGTTGCCATTGCAAAAAAGTGGTCATTTTACTCCCATTCCTTCAAAAGCTGGACAACAGTAACAGTGTGACAAGACACAATTAAAGGAACCCCATATTTTCTTAAATATTCCACCTCACAGACTTTCCTCTTTGTCCTTTACTGGTATCTTTAACAGCACTACTCTTACCACTTGAAAGATTAAGCCACTAGCTATCAAAGTTTTTTTCTTTATTCTGATTTCAGTCTCTATTTCCAGCCTGAATCTTTCTCCTCTTTCACTCACATTCACTTCTCTGTCCACCCCTGATGTCTGCACAGAAGAAACTCTCTCCATGGAGCCTTTACCACTCTTGTGTGTGTTAAGTGCTCTTGCTCCATCCTTTTCTTACCTCTCTCTTCTTTCCTTTCTTACAGACTTTGGACCTCACTTTCTCAGATCCATAAAATGACAGCTTCTATCCCATGTCTTGAACTGCCTACCAACTCCTGTATTTTAAAATCGAATGATTCTGAATATGTGAAATTAGAATTTATTTTGAAGAAATTAATCTCCAGCTGCAGCAGACAAGAATTAACCAATTCTGTAATAGCTCCTAAAGTAAGAAAATAGTCTGTAATAACATCTGTGTATATATATTTAAATGTATTTATATAAATATAAACAATAACTTGTAGTTGTGCAATACCTAATATTGACACATTACCACGTAACTTGTCTTGTTCATATAAACATTACAGTCATCATCATGGATTTAATAACAGAAAGTTTACTATTATCAAACATAAAAAAGAAATTCACAAATGATCCAAGTACAGTAATTCAGATAAATTGCATTATTCTTAGCTCACTAATTACAGCAAAGAGAGTAACATCTTGCAGGGTAAGAAGACAATGTAACAGGACACCTAGTAAGGAAATTAGTAAATAAGAAAAGATTCCTTCTCCATTCTCAAGAAATCAAAAGAAAATCAATAGGATATCAATTTTAAAATTGTATTCTAAATATATCACTTGGGGAAAACCTCAAATTAGAACTCAACGTATTGCAGATTAAAGGGGAAGACATACACCTCGTATGAGTAAATGGGCCGAGGAATAGGAAATTTTCCTTTATTTTGGACAGCTATAAACTGTTGCTCCATTGGATTATTTAAAGCCATTTTCTGGCACAATTAGTCTGTGCATCACAATTAATATTTCCAGTTAGTGTGATACAGAAACTCAAATTATTTACCAGACTTCCAGAAGTCTTCTTTAAATTCAGGTTTTGGTTTAATAATAATTGAAGATTCATGGCAATATAACCAGATGAGTATAAGGAATTTTTTTCCCACACAACTGAAATGTATAGAGAGCTCCAAGTCTAGTTGCCACTATTAAAAACTATGGTTGCATTTACATGTGGTAATGTTGACAGACTCATCATTTTGAAAATTAAAATACTAATACCATATAAATCTTAGAACAACTGGGCATTCCTCACTGCTGTCTTAAACAAATGTCAGAAAATGGAGTAGTGACTTGTTTCTATATTAATAAAATTATAAATTATTTTTGAAGTTCAGAAAATATTTTTTCTAAGTATTTGGAAGGTGTTCTAAAATTTCACTTCACATTCTTCTCAGGTTTCATCTTTTAGCACCTAGTTCATTGTATTAATGGATGCTAAAGCAAGCAAATTAATATGATCAGTGGTAAATCACAATACATAATGACTTCTGTCTGAGGGAAGGAAAAGAATGAAATGAAATTCCCATCAGAGGGATAAGTTCTGGCCAAGTCTCATGTGAAGCATGTAAAACTCCATCACATTCATTGAGTTTCTCTAAGGCATATGATAAATTCTTGCAAAAGCTTGGCTAATTTTTTTCAAGGTTTAGATGCCCAAAATTAATCACTCATGTATATCTTGTAGCTTCTGTAAATCCAGAGTCAAACAGCAGGATGAATTAACCAAGTTTCTTTATAAACCAAAAATCTCATTGCTTCAACTGGTAAGCATTATTTGTAACTGAAAATTCACAGATAATAAGACTACAAAAATTAAGACCACACAGATTTATTCTAGATTCTCAATCCACTGAATTTTTTTTTTGGCCAAAATGACTCTTTCATCAAGTTTCAGGCACTTCATTTGTGCTTTTGCTCGACAAAGTAGAAAAATATTTAGAAAACCTATATTCTTTCCAATAAATAATGAAAAAAGTGTAGTTTTAAACAACTTCCTTCCAAGAATTTCAGAAGGCTTTGCAAATATTTGTGTTTCTTCCTCATAACACAGAAGAAGAAACCAGACCAAAGAAAGGCTTATTTATGGTCACAAGGTAAGCCACCATCAGAACTGACACTGGAATATATTCAACTTTCAGTTTCCTGCTCCAGATGTTAAGTCCTGATTTCTAAACTGAAGAGAGGAAAAATTAATCATTTTTTCTGTTATTAAAATAATTTAAAGACTCTTCCTACCATTCAAATTCTATTAAAGAGCAAGAAAAACAAGAGCAGGAAAACATCAGGGAAAAATTATGGGGTCCTACAATGTATTTTAAAAGGTAATACAACATCAAAATTTTTTAATAATTTGCAGCTATTTATGTAGCTTACCCCTTAACCAAAGATGGAAAGTAAAGAAACTAGCTATGCTATGTTCTACGTAACATTATGTTCTATTTGAATCTAAACTAAGTAAGCAAAGAAGCATTATGATATTAAAAAACCCCCAAACAACAAAATTTAAACAAAATAAAAACAACAACAAACCACATACAAAAGAAAACCACGCAAAAGCCACCAGAAAAAAACAAAAAAACCACAACACCAAACAAAATACAAACAATGGGGAAAAAACTAACAAACAAAAAAACCCCACCAACAAAATAACAACCCACGCTCAAAAATCCCATAGCTCCAACCCTCAAAAAAAAGAGGCAAACCTGCCAGGAACAATGCAAAGAAAAAGCATCCATTTCAGAGGGATCTCAAAAGCAACAGTTTCTGTCAGTGTACAGAAGTACACCATGTGGCTAAGAACAGTGTTGTGTTGAGGCTGTTTTGAGATACTGGGAAGAGAGGCTTTGTAACACAGGTTGTCCAGGTTTGAGAAGGTACTAAAGGAAGAGAAAGAGGCACAAAATATCAGTAAGACAGAAACTGCAGAATCCTCTACAATTTTTTCCTCTAATAAATAAAAACTGCTTGTGAACCCCATTTTTCCATCTTGCAGGCCTATAAAGTAATCTCCTCAAATGTTCCTATCAGGGTAGTGAAGGGGCAAGTTGAGCACAAAAACAGTAACAACATTTAAGAATGAAATCTACTCACAACAAAATATAAGGGCTACTGTCTTGAAACACTAGGTTCAACTATTAAAGCTGCTCAAATATGCAACTTGTGAAAATAGGAATCGAAGTGAAACCACAGCATTATGTATTTCACCTACCACAAAGAGAAAAGAGTAACAAACAACAATTCAGTGAATGAAGTATGCATCCAAAACAGAGTGAAAGTACCCCTAGATATTTTTGAAAGAAATAGAATATGTTTCTGTTGACTAAAGCTCTCGAACAAAAAACTGGACACACTGATGGGAAGCAAAGTCCCTTTCAGCAAGCCCTGGGTTATCAAAAAATACATCATTGTCACTAAAGATCCTAGAGAAACATCTGCCAACAGTCATGGAAAATTGAACTCATTCCTAGAAAATATGAGTTTCCAACCAACAAATATGATAGACAAACAGAAAAGCTCAATGTAAATAGAGACTGCATTCAATTTAAACTCTAACGAAAAAAAATGACAGACCATTCAAAGCAACAGAATTTCTTTTCACTCAAGCAAAGAAAGAAACAAAGGAAAAATTATATTAACAATGCAGGCTTTTCCCTTCCCTCCTTCTTGTCAAATCTTTTTTTTTTTAAATCACTCACCCTGAGTTCCTATCATAAAGCTTTCATGGAAATGTATTTAAATCATCCTTATTATTAACTGTCACCAAGCTAGTGTTGTGCTGCATGCTACCTGGAGTCCTATAATCTTTAACATTAAATCTTTACTGCAAAAGATGTGCTTTAATTTTAAATGAGCTAAGACAAATTTGCTGTCTCAATGTAAAGTTCTGCAGGACACAGGAAACAACCTTTATCACCAGTTAGTTAGTGGGTTAAAAATGCCTTGTCTCAAAAAGGATTTACATTTGGATGGACAAACTGTGGTACTTCCTAACACAAAATGCACAATTTTCTTAGTAAAGAGAGTCTCGCTCATCAAAAGACTCTATTTTCAATATGTATATATTTATATATATACTTATCTATATAAAATATACTAGAGAACAATTGGTTTCTTTCACCCTACAGAGAATATGACTGAATCCCAAACTCCTTTACCATGTTGCCTTTGAGAAGAATGAAAATTAAGTTCTACATTCCTGTTGTTCTTTCCTCTGGTCTCCCTTGAAGGAGAAGGTAGTTATTTCCCCCTTTATTTTACTTTTTAACCTAGACATTCTTACTATTGCCTTACCACTTGTGTTTTTCAACACAAGTGTTTTAACAGTTTCATTT
>VXAC01000971.1:2025-114856 GCA_013399225.1 Rhipidura dahli
GCGGGACTCTGCCCTGCCCACAACCCTAACCGTGGTGTCCCTGCATCCCAGCTGCCGTACCCCTGCACCCGGCTGTGCCCGCTTCCTGCACCCCAGCCACGGCACCCCTGCACCCGACCTGTGCCCCTCTGCACCCCAGCCACGGCACCCCTGCACCCGACCTGTGCCCCTCTGCACCCCAGCCACGGCACCCCTGCACCCGACCTGTGCCCCTCTGCACCCCCAGTCACGGCACCCCTGCACCCCTAACCACAGTCCCACTGCACCCCTCATAGCCTCTCTGCAGCCCCTGCTCCCACACACCTCCCAGTGTTCCCCTTCACCCCTCCTGCTGAACCCCCATGTGCCCCTAAGTACCCCACATCCTCCTGCTCCTCCAGCACCCTTCAAACAGCTCCCACAGTACCCAGTCACCCCAATGTGCTCCCCCAGTACCTCCATCCTCTGTTAATGCTCAATCCCCCTTCACCACCCCCATTTCCCTGCACCCTCAGAGCCCTTCCTTGTAGCTCTTCTGCACCCCTCAGCCAGGCAGTAGCCCCTTTTCCCTACCTGCACCCCCTTACACCAGCATCCCACCTTCCCTGCCTGCATCCCCCAACATTCCCCCAAACTTCTAACCCCTGGCTAATCACAACTACCATGTCTCCCTACCTGACACACCCCTCTTCCCCTCTACCCTTCTTCATACTCCTCCGCCTAGTTGCCCCCCTTTCCTCCCAGCTAGCCCTTCCCTGGATTTCACCCCTTGCCTGGGCATCACAGCCTGTCCTGGCACTGTGTTTGGGGCAGGAACATGTGTTTTGGGGGAAGAAAGACAGGACAGCATGGGGGGCACGCCCCATCCTGCCCTGTACCCAAGTGGGGGGGATTTCTCCCATGGTGGAAGTGTCCCAGAAGTCGCATGGGGAGACCTTTGCCCCGTCTCCCTTCGGTTTCTGTGACGACTGAGCGTGCGGGCGGACTTTGGAGGGGCCAGTGGGTAATTAACCATCTTACAGCTCTTTCCCAAGAGCTTTGCAGCCCTGGTTCCAGACATGGCACCTGGGAAGCCTGG
Organism: Rhipidura dahli; assembly: GCA_013399225.1. NCBI lineage: Eukaryota > Metazoa > Chordata > Aves > Passeriformes > Rhipiduridae > Rhipidura > Rhipidura dahli. The sequence continues at coordinate 3,083 of VXAC01000971.1, forward strand.
GAAGAGCACAGGGGCCTCAGAGAACCCCTCGGTTACGCTTTTCCGGGAGTACCTGAGGATTGACACTGTCCACCCTAAACCTGACTACGGTGAGGATGGGGGCACGGTGAGGACGGGGAGCCATGTGGGGATCTGGCAATGCAGCTTTGCAGCTCTGATCTTTGGACCCAGGTGCCCAAGTCCTGTGCTGGGGCTGTTTTGATCGTGGTGTTAAGGAGGGAACTCCTTTGAGCCTTATCTCTCCGCTGGTGCCTTTGGTTGGGGCAGGGACGTCTCAAGTGCCTTCAGAGCTGCTGTTTGCTTCTTCCAGTCCCGTGCCCCTTGCTTCCTTTTCCATGCTGCCCTGGCTCTGGGATGCGTGATCTCCTTCTGTTAACATTTATATCTTCCCACTAAAGTACATTTTATTGGTGAGGAGCTTCCAAAACTCTGCTGGAGAAACATTCCCCCTGAACTCACCCCTCTTCAATTTTTATTTTATTCGTATTTCCCAAGTCCTCACCACAAAGGGATGGTGATGAGCTGCTCCTATCCCTGCTCATGGCTACCTCTCGTGTCCAGGACCTGCAGCACCTGCCCTCTCTTGTCACCTCTTTCCCTGGTCTGGGAACCCCACAGAGCCTGGGGGGTTGCAATGAGAGACCCCACTGTAACTCTGGGCATCCCCACTCTTCCCCAGATGCGGCCATCCGGTTTCTGGAGCGTGTCGGCACCGACCTGGGCTTGGCCTGCCAAAAAGTGGAGGTGAGCAAGCTGACGAGCAGCCTCCAGTCTGTCCACCCATCCATCCATCCATCCATCCATCCACCTGTGTTTGGGTCCTTAGTGACCAAGATGTTCCTCTGCCTGCGCCCAGAGCTGGACAGGAGTGAATCCCCTCTGCCTGTAATCCTCTGCTGACCTGAGCCCTTCCTTAAGCCCGTATTCCGGCTGCTCCCCACTGACCTTTGCAGCTGCCTGTGCTATGATTAGCTGGGGACCTGGCAGGGTCACATTGACTGGGGCCATCCTTCCTGCTGGGCACCGACTGTCCTGGGAGACTCCTGGGCACCAGGGGAAGATGCTGGGTTTGTCTTCCCTCCTCTGAATTGCAGCCAGGTTTGGCACCTGCAGCCAGGCTCTGGCTGGCTGTGGGGGTTCAGGCAGGCCTGCTCCCTCTCCCAGTGGAGAAAAGGGTGACTGGCTGGGTGGCATCCAGAAACTTTTCCCAAGCTGATGCTTTTTGGCTCCAGCCTGCTGGTCCAAGCCTTTCTGTCCCTGTCCTGGACCCTGGTGACATCCTGCCTTCATCCCACAGGTGTGCCAGGGCCGTGTGGTGCTGATCCTGACCTGGCAGGGCACGAACCCCCGCCTGCGCTCCATCCTCCTCAACTCCCACACCGATGTCGTGCCTGTCTTTGAGGTGCTGGGATAGGGCGAGGGGTGGGAAGGGTATGGAGAGCAGGATGGGGTGGACGAGAGCTGGTGCCCTCTGTGCCCCTCTGCCATCGTGGATGCTCCTCCCTGCAGGAGCACTGGACCTACCCACCCTTCGAGGCAGTTAAGGACTCGCAAGGCAACATCTACGCCCGGGGTGCCCAGGATATGAAGTGTGTCTCCATCCAGTGAGTGGAGGGCTCTGCACCCACTGGGTGGGCACAGTGCTGGTGGTGTCTCTGAGGATTGCAGGGCAGGATGCCACTGTCCTCAGGGTCCCTGGGGCCAGAGGTGCCACTGCTTGACCTGCCCTGAGATGGCTGAGAGCACACAAGCCCCTCTCCTCCACGATGACTGGACACTACCTTCCCTTGCAGGTACCTTGAGGCCATCCGGAGGCTGAAGACAGAGGGAAAGTCTTTTGCCCGCACCATCCACCTCACCTTTGTGCCTGGTGAGTCCCCAGGCTGTCCCCTCTCAGGAGGTACAGCAGGGGCTGGCAGCTGGGCTGTGGAGTCTCTCATGGCAGCCAGGCACCAGGCTCTCCAGATTCCAACCTCCCCTAGCTTAAGGCTGGAGAGGTTTCCATGTCTGAGGACATCGGGTGTGCTGATGGCATCCAGGCTGGCATGGGAGGAGGACTAGGGGGTGGTGGGCTGGGGGATACCCCAGTGCCTTCCTCCATGCCAGGCTCTCCCCCACAGATGAGGAGGTGGGCGGACACAAGGGCATGGAGATGTTTGTGCAGCGCCCCGAGTTCAAAGCGCTCAACGTGGGCTTTGCCATGGATGAAGGTGAGTGGTGGTAGGGCTGGCACAGGGACGTGTCTCCTCTTGGCACACGCTCCTCTGCCTGTTGGCATCACTCCCCAGGCACCAGCATCTCACGTGCTTCCAGGGACCCCCTTGGGGATCCTTCCCCTGGGCAGTGACCCACATGATGCCAGTTGGGAGGGAAAATGCTGCCAGGACAGAGCAGAGGGGGCACATTGTAGCACCCCCATGCCCCACTGACCCCCTGTCTGTGTCCACCACAGGCCTGGCCAGCCCATCTGACACCTTCAGTGTCTTCTATGGCGAGAGAAGCCCATGGTGTGAGTATCTGTGTGTTCACTGCCCTGTCCCTGGCTCTCCTGAGCGCTGGGGCACCGGTGCTATCCCAGGCTTTCTGCTCAACCCTTCCCTCTATGCCTACTGCTGCAGGGATAAAGGTGAAGTGCATGGGTAGCCCCGGGCATGGGTCCCGCTTCATCAGCAACACAGCAGCTGAGAAGATGGTAAGGGGGGGTACACCCTGTGCACCCCCCGTGCTGCCCCGGGCTGCCAGGCCCCTGCCCACGGGGCTGGTACTCACCCACTGCCCTTCCCTCCCCAGCACAAAGTCATCAACTCCTTCCTGGCCTTCAGGGAGAGCGAGAAGCAGAGGTAGGAGATGGGCAGTGGGATGGCAGCGGCTTAGTTCAGTGCATGAAGGGGGTCCTTGGGATCCCAGGCCAGGCTGTGATCTGGCGCTGCTGCCCCGTGCCTCAGTTTGGGTGGGGAAGCACTTCTCCCCACGGGGGCAGGGAGTGACTCTCCCTTTCATCCCCCAAGGCTCAAGTCCGACTCCAGCCTGACCCTGGGGGATGTCACCTCGCTCAACATGACCATGCTGGAGGGGGGTGTATCCTTCAATGTGGTGCCCTCCGAGATGGCCGCCAGCTTCGACATCCGCATCCCACCCACCGTGGACCTGAAGGTGGGCACCTTGCCAGCCCCACCCAGGAGAGTGGGATGAGGATACCCTGCTCACACCCCTCCTCTGGTCTCTGCCCCAGGCCTTCGAAGAGCAGGTGGCCACGTGGTGCCGCGGTGCCGGGGATGGTGTCACCTATGAGTTTCACCAGGTGAGGGGTCTCAGCCACCCGGGCAGATTGTGCCTGTCCCTCCCCTGCCAAGTGCCACCCCCTTGCCCCTTCATCTGCTTTCTCCCTCTGTCAGAAATGCATGGACCAACACATCACCTCCACCGAAGAGTCAGACCCGTGGTGGAAGGCCTTCAGCGGGGTCTGTAGGGACATGTAAGTAGTGTCCCCAGGATGGGCAGGACCCTGGCAGGGACATCCTCTGGTGGAAGTCAGATGGTTCCTGGGGGTCTCTGGGGTCATGTCAGGGGTTGAGATGGGGAGCCCTGTGATGTGCCAAAGCATCTCCCCGTTGCCCCCTAAAAGGGAGGGGATTGAGTGTCCCTCAGGGCTGAGGGATGTCCTGGCACAGTCTCTTTGCCCATGGGGTGTGAGGGGGACAGGGGACTTGGCTGGCCCTGCGCCCATGCTGACACAGGGTCTCACTTGACAGGAAGCTGCAGCTCAAGCTCGAGATCTTCCCGGCTGCCACCGACAGCCGCTACATCCGAGCGGTGAGTGCGATGCCAGCAGACCTGCAGCCCCAAGGAGGAGCAGGAGCAGGCAAAGGGGTGCACGTGGTGCCCATGCCAGCTGTGACCTCACCCTGTGCCTCCCCATCTCCAGGCAGGACACCCTGCTATTGGCTTTTCGCCCATGAACCGCACCCCGGTGCTGCTGCACGACCACAACGAGTTCCTGAACGAGCAAGTCTTCCTGCGGGGCATTGAGATCTACGCCCGCCTCCTGACTGCCCTGGCTGCAGTGCCCCCGCTGCCCGCCGAGGGCTGAGTGCCTGGCGAGGGGCAGGAAGGGGGTGCCAAGCAGAGAGAGCCAAGGCTTTAAGAAGAGGGGCAGGGGCTGGGCACAGCAAATACCTGCCAGTGTGCTGGGGATGCAGATGGCATCGTGCCACGTTGGCTGTGTTCAGGGCTGGCCCGATGGTGACACCCAGGGGGTTGTGTCCCCTTTGGCCAGGTGCCAGCAGAGCCTCATGCCCAGGTGCCTCCAGCCTTTCCTGGTGTTGTCAGTGCCTCCCCCTGTCCCTGTGCCATCACTGGCAGCACTGGCTGGGTAGTGAGGGGCTGGCCAGTGCCCCACTCTGCCTGTCCATGCCTCGTCCTGCCTCCCTGCCCACTTGCTGGGGGAGCTGGGGCCAGTGCTGCCCATCCTCCCTGTCAATAAATCTCCTTGGTAAGCACAGCTTGGAGCAGGGCAGTCTGTCTGTGTGTCTCTGTCTGTCCATGCTGGTGCTGCCCGCAGGGTCTCACCCAGGCGCTGCGGATTTCCTCGCGTGGTGTGGTTTGCTGGGGCACCTCTCCTCCCCTGGGCTCAGTGCCTGCTGACAGCACTGCGGGCAGGATCCTGCCCAGGCAGGCTGAGGGGCCTCTGCTCCCAGTCAGCCTCGGGGCACTGGTGCTGGGGTTCATCCTGCTCCTTCCCTCCCTTTCTCTCGGCAGAGCTGCTGCAGTGCTGCTCCTGCAGATCCTCTGGTCAGGGCAGGCAGTGTGCGGGTCTGGGCAGGCAGCTCCGCTTACCTGCCAGAGCTGCCATCGGCTGCATCTCCTCCTTGCTTGTTCCCAGCCCTGTGTGGCTCCCCAGCACCCCGGGGTGTGGGATCTGTCCCAGCTGTGCTGTTCCTTGGGGAAGCCAAGGGCCCACTGAGCAAATTGGGGTGGTTTTACACTGCTCGGGAGACTTGCAGAGCTGCCCCGTTACAGAAGGTTGGGGGTGAGCCAAGGCCCCCAGCCTCGTGACCTCTGTTGTAATTAAGAAAGCTGCTGGAACCCTCGGGGGTCTGGGGATAATGAGGCTGCTCCGTGCCAGCCTGGGAGAAGACATGAGGCTGGTGGTGATGAAGCACTGAGGGAGGAACCACCAGTTCCTCAGCCCCTTCCCCTCCATCCAGTGCCGGGGGAAGTCCAAGGTTTTTGGATGTGGGACACACCTGCCTGTGTGATGAGGCTCCCAGGGGAGGCTGGCGTGGGTTCTCTGATGTCTCATATGACCACATCCCCTGACCTCGCAGCCCTGGGGGAGGATGGCATGGGAGTGGTGTGGGTACCATGCGGTCCTTGCTGGCTGGGATGCCTGCCCAGGGTGTTGGCACCTTTGCAGGCAGACAGCAGTGCATCCCCTGCCCTGTGGGTGTGCCAGGGCTACGTGTGGCACCCCGTGCCCCCGTCGACCCTGCTCAGTCCCCTGCCCCAGCTGGCCTGCTGTCCCCAGCTCGCCGGGCACTGAGGTGGCACCTGGCAGCTGTGTGCTTGCTGGTGCTTGGAGATCACACCACGCTGAGCATCCTTCTCGCGGGGCACGTGTGTGCCCTCTCCTACTCCAGGAGTGCGAGGCCGGGGGACCCCAGCTTCTCTCTCTTGCTCCCCATCCTCAGGGGTGAGCCAGAGGTGCTGGCAGGGTCACTTCTGAGGAAGGGGACTGCAGTAACGTCCAAAGCGTTGCTGGCAGAGGACACTTTGGGGATGTGCGGAGTTCTCGGGGTACCCCCGGGAGATGGGGCCGTTCCCCCGCGCATCCCCGCCGCCCAGGGATGGGGTATGGCGGGGCCGGGCCAGGGCGGGCCGGGGCGGGCCGGGGGCGGTCGGATGTCGGCCCCATAAAAGCTCGGTGCCACCGGCGGCCGCGGGTGCGGCGGCGGGATGCGGGCGGCTGTGGCGGTGTCGCTGTCGCTGTCGCTGTGCTGGCTCTGCTGGGCGGCGGGGCACAGCCTGCCCCGGCTGCGCCTGTCCTACCGCGGTGAGCCGGGCCGGGGGCACCTGCTGCGGGACGGGGGGGGCTGGCCACGGAGGGGTGTCCCCAGGGTCCCCCCCTCCGGGGGCCGGGTGGGGGCTTGGGGAGCCTCAGCTGCGGAGTGCGGGGTTTTTTTGGTGCGGCTGGTGGGCAAATTGTGCCGGGGGCTCGGGCTGGGCTGGGGTTTCGGTGCGTGGCTGCCCGGCACCCTCCGCTCCCCACGCGGGACGTGGGGACCCCCCGAGGAGAAGGAGGAGGAAGAGGGGAGCCGGGTGACGGGGACAGGGGTTGTGCCGCCGGGCTCCGCGCCAGCCCCGCCGCTTCCCACGGGGGACCGTCTCCCACGTGGGGTGCGGGGAAACTGAGGCACGGCGGTGTTCTGGCCGCGGCACGCTTTGCGTTGTGTGCTGGGGGGGTGCTGCGGTGCGTGGGTGGTCCCCCGGCGCGGTGGGCACTCAGCATCCTGCCCTCGGCTGGGTGGGGGGGTCCCCGGGCTGCATCCTCCGAGCCCCGTGGCGCTGGGCTGCGGGTGCTGGGGTGCCGGGGCCCCTCGGGGGACTGCGGGGGCAGTGCTTGGTTTTAATTAAAACTCTCCTTGTGATCCTGCTCTGGCTCGCCGCATCCCCCGCTCTGCCAACCTAATCCACGGGCTGCTCCAGCCAAACTTGACAGAGCCTGGGGCGCCCCAATCTCCTCCTGGCCTCAAAGCAATGAACCTGCTCTAAAAAAAATTAACATAAAATAAGTTACGTAATGTGTATCTTCCGTCTTCCCAAAAGTGGGAAAGGTCTGAGCAGCCCAGCACTTCCAGAGCCCCGGGGGAAAATCTGCTCCTCTGCTGCCTGGGCTGGGGGTTCCCGGGTCTGGCTGCATCCCCTGCTCCGTCCTGGGGCACCCCGAGGAACCCAGGGGCTGCCTCTCTGTTGAACGGGAAACTGAGGCACGCAGTGCCCCCCGCCCCCTTATCCTGAGAGTCCGGGATGGCTCATGGCTCTGCCCCGTGATGCGATCCCGTGTCCTCAGGTTGGGTTTGGCAGCAGAGTGAGGAGATTTGGGGTCTCAGCAGGGGTGAATTGTGGAGCTCACGGTCTGGCTCAGTGTCTGATCCACTCCAGCGCAAAGTCCAGCCGTGCGGGGCCGTTTCCCAGGTGCGAGGAGCTGCCCCGGGGCGGGGTGGAAGCTCTTCTCAGCCTCTCACGGGGAACGAGCCACCTTTGGAAGCTTTCTTTCTTTTTTTTTTTTTTTCTTCTTAAGCGGATTATTCTGTTCGTCTTCCAAATTGGAAACAGAAACTGAAATTTCCCATGAAACAAATTCTGCCACCGCCTTCTCCCCGGGGGAAGAAAAAAAAAAAAAGAAAATTTTAATTAAAGACATTAAAGCCTCTGAAATTAAACCCGTGGTGAGCTTAAGTTGTTTGTGCAGAGCTCCTCGACCTGGGCTCTGCGTGTCTGTGAGGTGACTTTGGGGGGTGACAGGGACAGTGCTGTGGGTGCCGGGGTGGCCATGTACCCAGCTCTCCCTCACACTTCAAGCCACTCTTTTCCTTTTGTTTCGACTTCCAACAGTGGCTCACGTAAGAGGGGAAAGAGCATTTTGCTGTTGTGTGGAGAGGAAGCATTGCAGCACAACCCTGTGCTCTTTGCTGTCCCTCCCTAGGGACCCCCACTTGTGGGGTGGCTCCCGTGGGAGCCCCACCCTGGGGTGAAGGCGTCCCAGGGATGGATGGGGCATGGCAGGGGGCTGTTCCCTTGGGAGGTGAAGAGGAAGGTGCCCTGGTGTGCAACCCGAGGCACAGGAGGAATTCACCAGGTCTGGGGGAGAAGGGGAAGCCTTGCCTGAAACAATGAAAGGAGCCTGCCGACTTGGCCAATGTTGTTCTGAGCTGGGAAAATATTATTGCTGGGCAAGAATAGAAGGAGACGACGGTGTTTTCCTGGGCTGGACCTGGTGATACGGGAGGGCCTGATGCTGGGAGGGCACAGGGAGGAGGGTACCAGACTGGGAGGAGGGTACCAGACTGGGTGGAGGGGCCAGCAGTGCCTGGAGCCAGCTTTGCTTGCAGGCACAGGGGTCTTCCCGAAGAGGATGGAGCCGCTGGGGCTGTATCCTCTGTGCCACTGGCATCACCAGTTTGGGCACTGGGACTGCCCTTGAGCAGGGATGGGGTGTGTGGTGGGGTGAGGGTGTCTTGTCCCCTGCTGGGGATGGGCCCTGTCTCCCTTGCAGGGCCTGGAAGATGCGTTTCCCACCAGGACGGGGCATTGCGTCACTGGCCACCTCCTGGCTGGGAGTGACAAATAAATGTCCCCTCAGCAAGAGCAGGGCTTGGCACCCCAGTGTCCTGACCTGTGCCAGCTGGGCTTGTCCCAACACCACCTCCCTTCTCACGGGGACACGTGTGGGAGATGCTGGGGCTGGGTGTTTCCCTGGGGTCAGCAGCAGTGGCTGGCAGCCTTCTGGGCTGGAGGGTGTTTGGGGACAGAGCTGTGCTCATCAATGGCGCTTTGTCCTCCTCCTCCTTCTCTGTCTGGCAGTCACAGTGGCCTGGCCTGGGGTCGGAATGGGTCTTCAGAGCCCAGTGACGCTGAGCCATTCCCTCTGGCCCTCTCCCTCCGGCAGCTGTGGCAGCTGTGTGGGTGCCACTGTGTCGGCTTGGTGACCCTGAAAGTAATTTCCCACTGGAAATGGAGCCACTGCCCCTGCCTCATCATCAGTGTGAGGGTCCCCTTAGCATCGCACAAGATTCAGACTTGGACCTGCTCTGGGGGCTTTGACTGTCAGACCCTGTTGCTTTGAGATGTGATGTCCATGCCAGGGGTGCAGTGCCCCCATGCTGGTGCCTCTCCCCAGGTGCCTTGTCTGTGCCGTGGAGGAAGCGTCCCTGCCAGTGAGTTCTGGTGGTGGTGGCAGCAGCGAGCTTTGTGTGGCAGTTTCCCCATGGCACTGGCTGAGTGCCTGCTATTGTGTCCTTGGCTGGCACCCAGCAGGGACAGGACCTGCTTTCTGCCCACCCCATGTCCGGTCTCGCTACCGTCCCAGCCCTGTGTGAGCCCAGCCTGGGGCTGATGGCACAGCCCAGCTCAGTAGGAGTCTGGGGTGGTTCAGCCAAACCTTGCTGGGGGTGGCAACCTTGCCTGGGACCCTGCTGCTTGATGACTCTGCAGCTTCATCCGTGGCTGGCAGGGAGAAGAGCACTCCAGCCAGGTTGAGGCTGGGATGTCTGTGCCTCCGGGAAGGGATGGAGACAGATGCTGCACTCCAGAGTGGCTGTGAGCAGCTCTGCTGACTCCAGGACAACTGCAAGATGCTCAGAAGCAGCAGCTCAGAGGAACCCTTGGGGCTGTGATGGCTCCTGCTGATGCTTTCATCTCTTCCTGGCAGAGCTTTTAGGCACCAACCGCTCTGTCCTGTTCTTCGGTCACCGCGGCTTCCTGGGCTTCCGCTCCCTCTACCTGGACGAGTATCGCGACAGGCTCTTCATCGGGGGGAAGGATGTGCTCTACTCCCTGCTCCTGGACGGGGCCAGTGCAGATGCCAAGGAGGTGAGCTGGGTCCTGCTGAGCACCCTGGGGTCTCTGTCCCCACCCTGGCCCCCTCTGGACCTGTCAGTGCCCAAATGAGCCAGGAGAAGTCGCTCTGCAACAAGACCTGCCCTGGGCACGGCCTCATCTCAAGTGCCTCAAAATTATTCCATATACTTGTAGAGCCTGGCAAGGGCAGGCTGGCTGTGGTGTCTGGAGGGCAATTAGCTGGCAATTAGTCACGATCATCAGCCTCAGAGACTGATGGTGCAGCCCACCAGTGATTCCTGGGTATTGAGCTTTGTTTTGGACCCGACTCTTCTAAAAAACTGCCATTGGGAGATTGAGTGCTGCCCATCCCCATCTGGGCATCCCCTTCACAGGCCAAATATTCAGGTGAAAGCCTGCAGAGACAAGGAGCTAAAGGGATCCATCATTGCAAGAAGGTGTGCCAGGGTCCAGCCAGCAAAGCCCCCAGACCTCTCCTGCTTCCTTGGTGGGAGAGGTGACAGACCAGAGTGAGGGTGCTGGGTGGTGGCTCCCCTCCTCTTTCACCCTCTCCACTTTGACTTCTTGTTTTTCAAACACGGCTCTAGGCTGTTTCTAGCTGAAGAAAGAGGAGGAGGAAATGAAGTGCCCCTTGGTGTGCTGGGTCACTGCAGTGGGGTCAAGGGCTTGTGTACCCAAGCTGCCCTTGGTCTGACAGCTGCAAAAGGCTGTGGAGGACATGGACTCCATCACTCCTGCTGTCCCCTGGGCACCCCTTCCCCAGGCCACCCACAGGCCCACCCCCTTCCAGGCCAGCTCAAGCCATCCCCAGCATGACCACTCAAATCCAGCCCAGCTGTGAGCTGTGCCTGCCTGGATGCATCTCCCCAGGAGGAAGGGTCCTGCCCGGGGTTGTTGGGTGGGAGTCCTGGGCTGGGAGGGCTCCAGGGAGCTGTGGTCCCTCTCTCTGTCCCTCTCTCCATCCCCTTGCCATTGGCAGCCTGGGGATATGGATTTGCATGGCTGGGTCCCTGCTGTCCCCTCTCCCTGCTCCAACAGACCCTCTGTGTTCCAGATCCATTGGCCACCCCGCCCTGGGCAGACAGAGGAGTGCTTTCGGAAGGGGAAGGACCCAGGGGTGAGTCTGTCCCCATGTGGGGGGTCCCCTTGTGCCAGATGGCTCCCCCCATGTTGGGGCTGTTGTCACCTGCCAGCGATGTCCCCCCAGGGCTCAGGGGACAGTTAATGTTGGTGCATGAGGGAAACTGAGGCAGGGAGTCAGTGGCCAATCCTAGCCATGCAAGAGGCTCCAGGCTCTGGAAATCCTGTCTCAATGGATCTGCTCAGCCCCATGGCCACAGAGTGGTGGTCAGTGTGTCTCAACGTGGCTGCATGAGTGGGCAGGGATAGCTGGGCTCTGGGATCCAAGCCTGGAGGGACAAAAACCCCCATACTGTGCACCAGACCCCAGCAACACTGCCTGGCCCATCCTGGCTGTCTCCGATGGTGGGAAATCTGTAACTGGCTCAGGTTTGGTGACCTTGTTCCCTAAACCTTACCCCTCTTTGCATCCCCCTGCCCTGATACGAAGCAGGACTGTGGCGGGGCGAAAGTCCCCAAGGCTCCCCTGGCCCAGACAAATTGCTCCCAGGAGCCCCTGTTCTGCTCTCTGTGTTTATTTTACCAGCTCTCACCAACAGATCCAAGCCAGGGCAGGCTCAACTTTTTATTTTCCTTGAACATATATTTTTTTTCACTTGCTATTTTAGAGGCTCTTTGCAAAGGGAAAATAAACAGCAGGAGGCTGGGAACCCCCGGGGCGGCTCGGCAGCGGTGTTCCCAGCAGATGAGGGGCCTCGCGTCCCGCTGTGGAGGGGACAATGGAGGGCAGGCAGGGCTGGCGCTGGCCAGGGGGAGCTGCCAAGCTAATGGTGGAAAAGGATGGGAGCCCTTTTCCAGTGGGAACTGCCAGGAGAGAATGCACAAATTCAGAGGTGGCAGGTCTCCAGCCCTGGGGGTGTCATTGCTGCCGTCCCCCAGAGAAGGGGACAATTCTAGACAGCAGCGACCAGGGCTGTTCTGGAGGCAGCCCAGGATGCCTGTGGGTCTCTGTCTCCGCTGTTTCCTCCTTTTGTTTCATCCCTGGCGTAAGCAGGAATGTGACAGGGAAGGATGTGCCTGCATCTGGTCACGTCCTGGGCGCCAGGGGCTTGGGGCAGGGTTTGGAGCTTGCCGGGCAGGTGACACTGCTCCCCTGGCTGGTGTGGGCTGTGTGACAGGGTGAGTGCACAGGTGCCTGCAGGCAGGAGATGCCCAGGTGGCAGCTGGATCCCCTGCAGTTCCCCTGGGATGCTCTTGGCAGCAGGAGGAGCAGTAAAAAGCCCTGTCCTTTTGCAGTGGGCTGCAGACCACCCAGATGAAGCCCATACAAGCCCTGTCAGTGGGCACAAGCTGCCACCCCAGATCCCTGGCACCAGGCTGGAGGCAGGGAGCCAAGGCTGGGGCTCACCCACTGTCGTAGGGCCCCAGGCAGAGGCAGGGGGCTGGGGGTGGGCAAGGCACCAATACCCTGTGACCCTTCCTGTCCCCTGCTGTCCCCCCAGACTGACTGTGCCAACTATGTCCGTGTGCTGCATCCCTACAACCGGACACACCTGCTGGCCTGTGGGACGGGCGCCTTCCACCCCATGTGCAGCTTCGTCTATGTGGGGCCTCGTGGCGAGGTAGGGCAGCATCCCCAGCAGGACATGCCAAGGGATGGAGATCCCCATTGCCTGCCTCTCTCCTGAGGGGCCTTGGGGCTGCCTGGGGATGCTGAATGTGGAGTTTGCTCTACCCTGAATACTGGTGGGGGGAGGTGGGGGGGGAAATGTCAGGAACCAGCTCCCTGCAGTCCCTCTGTCCTTCTGCTGCCCCCTGTCCAGCTTTCCCACCTGTCTGGCCTGGCATCCCCTTTACAGACATGTCCCCAGGGGCTGGTGCCCTGCCAGGGGCTGAGGTGGGGGTGGCATTTCCTCTTCTCTCAGCTAACTGCTCATATATCAAGCTGGCCGGGGTGGAATGGCAGGACATCCCTCAGAGCTCTCCTCACAGCCTGGCCCTGCGTGGGCAGCGGGAGCCCTGCCTGTACCATGATGACTCTGACCAGGCAGGCAGGCAAGCAGTGGGGCTGGTGGGTCCCTTTGGACCCTCAAGGGATCAGTCTTGCCTCAAAAAGCGTGGATCCTGCTTCCAGATGATCCTTTGGGTGCACTGAGTGAGGTGCAAGTTGGGCAGGGACCAGAGCTGGCCCCTGCATGCCCAGGCACAGCCCGGGGCTCACCTGCCTGCTGCCCTCCCCAGCACACCTTCAGCCTGGACTCCGCCAGCGTGGAGAGCGGCCGGGGCAGGTGCCCGCACGAGCCCAGCCGCGCCTTCGCCAGCACCATCATCGGTGGGTTGTCTTCCTCAGGGATCTGGGAGCCTCTGGGGTGTGGGGCAGGGACTGGCCCCGTGGCAGCTGGGTGTTTTTGCAGGTGGGGAGCTGTACGCCGGCCTCACCGCAGATTTCCTGGGACGTGATCCCGGTGTTTTCCGCAGCATGGGGACGCGCTCCGCCCTGCGCACAGAGGTGGACCAGCGCTTACTCAATGGTAACAGCTTCCCTCTGCCCCTCCTTTCCCCTCAGCAGGGCTAATGCCAGGGACCACGAACCCTGTGGTGGCCATGGTGCAGCCTCCCCCATGCCAGCTAAGAGCAGAGAAAGGCAGCGGGGCAGCAAGGTCTGGGGGTGCTCCTGGCTGGCATCTGGCCCCAGCATGGTCTGGGGTCGGGAGGTGGTGGCTGTGCCCTCTCTCCCCACGTGACATGGCCGGCTCCTGCTTGTAGATCCCAAATTTGTGGCAGCCCACTTGATCCCAGACAATGATGACAAGGACAATGACAAAGCCTATTTCTTCTTCACGGAGAAGGTGGTGGAGGCAGACAGCAAGGAGCACGCCATCGTCAGCCGCGTGGGGCGTGTCTGTGTGGTGAGATGCTGGTGGGGACCGAAGGGGACAGGGATGCACCAAGTCACAGCAGTGGCCCTGATGCTCCCTGTCCCTGCAGAATGATGCTGGTGGCCAGAGGGTGCTGGTCAACAAGTGGAGTACCTTCAACAAAGCCCGGCTGGTGTGCTCTGTGCCCGGCCCTGGTGGCATCGACACCTACTTTGATGAGCTGGGTAAGGGGTGCATGGAGCTGTACCTCACGGGGGCTAGTCACTTAGTTGGTGACTGGTCACCGAGTTGGATTCCAGGAAAAAAAACACGCTTTAATTCCCAGAGGATGTCTTCTTGCTGAGGACGAAGGATGGGAAGAGCCCGGAGATCTATGCCCTCTTCAGCACCGTCAGGTGAGTGGTCCAGCTCCAGCCCCTGGGGACATCCAGCTGCAGCTGCCCATGACCTGCCCTGTCACTGTCACCAAGGGTAGCTGGCTGCTCCCCTGGTCTGCACGGGGATGTCGGTGCTCCCGCTGCCAGCAGTGCCAAGCATGGCTCTGCTCAACCCATTCTCCATCCCCTTCCAGCCATGTTTTCCGGGGTTCTGCTGTCTGTGTGTACCGCATGGCCGACATCCGGGAGGTCTTCAACGGGCCCTTTGCCCACCGGGAGAGCCCCCACCACCGGTGGGGTGCCTACGAGGGCAGGGTGCCCTACCCACGGCCGGGCGTGGTGAGTGACTCCCTGGGGCTCCAGGTCCCCTCCGCTCTTCTGGGAGGGTGGTGGGGCCATCCCCCATCTTCTCACCTCCTGGAGAGGTCAGCAAGGTCTGGCAAAGGGATGGAAAAGGTGGATTCCAAACTGGAAGGCAGAGAGGGACCCAAACCAGTTCTGAGGGGTGACAGAGGGGGAAGGGGGGGGGTGCTGGGTGGCTGGGCTGAGCCGGGCTGTCCCCTCTTGTCCCCGCAGTGTCCGAGCAAGACCACCAACCAGCCCCGGCGGCAGTACGGCACCACCAAGGACTTCCCTGACGAGGTGCTGCACTTTGCCCGTGCCCACCCACTCATGTACAAGCCCGTGTACCCCCGGCACCGCCGGCCCCTCCTCGTGAACACCGACCTGCCCCACCGGCTGCGCCAGCTCGTGGTTGACAGGGTGGAGGCCGAGGATGGGCAGCACGACATCCTCTTCCTCGGGACAGGTGAGCAGCAGGAGCAGAGCACAGGAAGGAGCCCCGGAGCTGGGGCTCTCAGGGCTGTGTGATGCAGGGTGCTCACACCTCCATCCTCCCCGGCCCCCAGATGCTGGATCGGTGCTGAAGGTGGTGGTCCTGCAGAAGACGAGCTCAGCCACGACTGAGGAAGTCATCCTGGAGGAGCTGCAGGTTTTTAAGGTGACATTTACTGCCCCAGTTGCAAGGGAGGGGGCAGTGGGGTGGGCTCAGGTTGGGGACACACATTGGGTCTGGAGGCTCAGGGCTGTCACTGTATTGTTGGTCACTGGAAGGTCTTGGGGTTGTGAGAGCAGAGGGTGGCTGGGGGCATTTTCACCCTCCACAAAACATTTCTGATGCTCCGCCAAGCTCTGGTGGCTCTGAATGGGCCAGGCTGTCCCTGATGAGGGTTATGCCAGCCTGATGACCACTCCCTTCCAGATGCCTGTGCCCATCACCCAGATGGAGATCTCCGTCAAGCGTGTGAGTACAGACACAGCTCAGCCACGGGGCTGGGGACTGGGCAGGTGACCAGCTGTGGTCACCAGCCTCTCAAAGCCGTGTGCTGCTTGCCATGGGGTGTCCTGGCTTGGCCCTCAGGCACCGAGCCCATGGGGGTTGCCAACACCACCACCTCGGTGCTGTTCCCCCAGCAAACGCTCTACGTGGGCTCCAGCCTGGGGGTGGCCCAGGTGCGGCTGCACCACTGCGAGTCCTACGGCACTGCTTGCGCCGAGTGCTGCCTGGCCAGGGATCCCTACTGTGCCTGGGATGGCACTGCCTGCACCCACTACCAGCCCTCCAGCAAGCGCCGCCAGCGCCGCCAGGACGCCCGGCACAGCAACCCTGCCCACCAGTGCCTGGACCAGAACCTGACCGGTGAGAGAGAAGGGGGCTCTCAGGGCTGAAGGGCTGCTCCAGCTGCCCCTAGGTGTGCTGACATCCACAGTCCTAGCATGCAGAGGAGCTTGTGGCCATTCCCTGTGGGCACTCTCACCTCCCCATCTCATAGAGCAGAGCAGGCCCCAAGAGAAGGTGGGTGCTGCTGGGGCTGGGGCTGTACCTGGGGAGAGAAGGGGATGAAGCCACATGGTGGCCAAGGGCAAGTGGAAGCCTGGCTCTGCCCTCCCTGTGAGCCTGTGCCTGTCTTTTCCCCAGTGGATGATTTTGAGAGCGTTGAGGAGAAGGTGCTTTATGGGGCGGAGGACAACAGCACCTTCCTGGAGTGCGTGCCCCGGTCCCCGCAGGCCAGCGTGCAGTGGTTTGTCCAGAGGCCCCCTGACGAACAGCGGGATGAGGTGAGGCTCCCCTGCACCTGCTCCCCTTACAGGGACACAGGGGTGGGGGGATGTGGGGCCAGAGCTGGACCCCCCCTGACCTCACAGTGGCCGGCAGGTGAAGACGGACGAGCGGATCCTGCAGACGGAGCACGGGCTGCTTTTCCGCAAGCTGCACCGGCACGACGCCGGCATCTACTACTGCAAAACGCTGGAGCACGGCTTCACGCAGACCGTGGCCAAGACCGCCCTGGAGGTGATCGCCAGCGAGCAGCTGGCACACACCGTCCCCCGAGGGCGAGGGGATGAGCTCCCGCACCTGCTCTGCCCCGAGCCCCGGCTGGCGCCACAGGCTCCCAAAACCTGGTTCAAGGACATCATGCACCTCATCAGCTCCCAAAACCCGCGGCGGGTGGAGGAGTACTGCGCCCGCCTCTGGTGCGGCACCCGCCCCCACCACCGCAAGAGCAAACTGGCCCAGGCCAAGCTGGTGCTGGCCGGTGTGGACGTGGCCAAGAAGGGACGGACGGCCAAACCCCACAGCGAGAGGAACCGTGTGCCCCGGCAAGCACCGGCCGCTTAGAGAGGGCAGGGGCGTGGACGTGGGGCAGCCACGGGCAAGTACCAGCTCCCCGTGCTGCTGGTGGCCCCGGGGGCACCTTGCCCTGGTGGGTGGCTTGCAGTGCTGCCAGCCTGGTCCCCGTGGCCAGAGTGGATGGGCAGGTCCCTGCCACCCTCAGTGGCTGCAGGGTCACCTCACAAACAGGCGGTGATGTGGGACATGTTGGCCCCCCCCTTGCTCGTGCAGGGGGCATAGCAGGCGGGGGCTGCAGTCCCTGGGTGGTTTGGGGCATGGTGCCACCCAGGTCCTGCTGTGGCCCTGATGCTGACTGGATCCCTCCGTGAATAACAGGGCCGAGCGTGGTGCCGTGGGGAGCGGCTGATGGCTCCAGGCTCTTTCCACACCAGCACAGAGCCTGGGGAAGATGATGCCTGCTTGTATGGGGGGCAAAACCAGCATCATCCCAAAAAGCCTCTGTGTGCAGGAGGAGCCCTGTCAGCCGCTGTGCCTGGGGAGCTGCAGCTGTGCTGTGTCACCCAGGGCATACCCTGGGGGACAGGGCTCCTTTCTCCCTTCCCTTGGCACTGGGACACACTCAGCAGTGCCAGCCTGTTCCTGGGTGCAGCTCCCCACTTCCCCTCTATCTGCCCCACAGCCACAGTTTTGGGGCTGGACAGGGCTGGGAAGAAGAGCAAACGGCTGCGGGCAGGTTAGACCTGTTCCTGGGTAAACACTGGGAGAGGCACTAATGTCACTGCTGTCACTGTGCCCAGGGGGGAGCACCGACAGGCAGAAGGCAGCTCCAGCACAGTCTGGGGGGCTGCACCACAGCCGGGGTGCTTTCTGTTGGTTGGTGGCCCCACAGGGGCATGGGTGGGACGTGGCTGGTCTGGGTGGGCTCCTGCTTGCCTGGGGGAGCTAAAGCAGCAGCCAGGGCCTCCCCCAAACACAGGGGTTGGGGCACGGTGCATGGAGGGCACCTCCAGGCTGCCAGCAAGGTGTTCCTTGCTTTCCTCAGCCGACATGAGCTCACACACGGTCAGCCCGGGGTGATAAAGATCTGCCCCTTCCTGAGGCAGGGCAGCCCCACACAATGGTGTGAACCGCGGCCCCGCCGGGACGAGCATTGTTCAGAGCTGGAGGAACGGGAAAGAAAAATAATAATAATAATAATAATTAAAAGGCCCTAAATAGCTCTCACAAAGCCAGGTCGTGATATCATCTCTCCTCCCTCTGTGTGTGTGTGTGTTTGTGCTGCAGCAGCGGCTCCCCAGGAGCAAAGCCCCTTGGCAGCACTGCCCCATCCCACAGAGACATGCTGGGGGTCCTGGCCCCCTTCTCCAGCTCCCTGTCCCACCTCTCCTGCACACTCCGAGTGTCTCCTGGGGTGGGAGAGCTGTGGTGAGGCTGGCAGGCTGGGACATGTCCTGCAGGGAGGGGAGTGGCACCGGCAGCGCTGATTTATGGGGCGAAGCACGTGGATTTGGATAATCGCAGGCCTGGGGGGCACAGGAGGACAGGAGCCAGCAAGCAGAGACAAGGAGGGACCTGGTTGCAAAGCCAGACACGAGAGGCAGGAGTCTGATTCCTCAGGGACCGGGTTAAGCAGCTGTGCAGTGCCTGCGCTGGGCTGCGCGGAACGCCCGCTCCCTCCTGCCTCCCTCCGAGCGATGCCCGCGCTCTGCAGGGCAGGGGCTGGGCTGCCCATGGCGGGGAGGCAGCCGCAGCGAGCCCGAGGGTTCTGCTGTGTACGGGACCTGGCCCTGAGGTGAACTGTGACAGGCACCAGGGCCAGCAGTGCTTCAAACTGAGCAGGAACAGAGACCAGGAGCAAGCGGTCCCCCAAAGAGTGCCCTGCCTTTTGGGGACCTGGTCCTCATGGGTAGATTTACCACTAAGGCTGGAGCAGGAGAGATTTTGTCCCACTGCAGGCTTCCAGCCTTGTCTCTGGTCATCAGCAGCCAACTGAGGCGACCTGCATCCCTAGAAACTTCCAGAGGCTCAACAACCACGGGCACACCCTCGAGCACCTGGGGGGTGGAAGGAGACACCGTCCCTGGGCAGAGCCAGCAGCGCACACTCTGCTGAGACCGAGGAGGATGAGCCCGAGCTGGGCTTGGCCCTGTCCCAGGGCTGTCAGGGGAGCGCTGGGGGCCGGGGCGTGTGTGGGAACGGCCGCAGAACAAAGCCCCAAGCCCCGGGGAGGGACCGGCCCGCCCCACTCCTATTTTTATCCCGCTTCCTAAGGAAGTGCAGCGCCGGGGAGTACGCTCGGCTCGCCCCGGGAGCCTTCCAGCCTGCGAGGCAGCCAGAGGGGAGCTGCTGGCCAGGTCAGCCCGGCCCCAGCCTCGCCAGCAGCCCTCCCACCTCCACACACAAGCACAGCATCAATCGGGTTGGAAGAGACCCCTGAGATCACCGATGGAGTCCAACCCATGACCCGACACCACGGTGCCACCAGGCCACGGCACCGCGGGCCACAGCCAGCCTTGCCTTAAACACCTGCAGGGACGGTGACTCCACCACCTCCCTGGGCAGCCCGTTCCAATGTCCAAGCACCCTTTCCGTAAAGAAATTCTTGCTGATGTCCAGCACGATCCTCCCCTGGTGCAGCTTGAGGCTGTGTCCCTCCCATCGTGTCTTTAGCTGCTTGGGAGGAGAGGCTGGGCAGCACAGCCCCTCATGCAGCCACAGGGCAGCCCAGGCTGCTGAGCCTCAGCCCCATCATCATCATCACCATCTTCACCATCCCCAAACAACCCTGCAGACAAACGAAACAACAACACAACCCCAAACCCACATTATTGTTCTTATTCCACATTATTATTCTTGCAATTCCTTCTGCCCAACACGCACATTCTCAGACACCTTGTTACCATCACAAGGCACGGGGGCCATCCAACAATGGCAAAATTCTGGTGGAGGCCTCCCCCCTTCCCAGTGCTGCGAGGTGTTACAGCGAGCAATCCTCCTTGAAGGCACAGGGGCCGAGCTAAAAAAGTATTCAATTATCACAATGCCTAGAGAATTATAAGCATAAAGCTCACGGGCATGTGGCATTAGCTAAATTCCCTAGACAATAACGGGAAGCAGCAGCGTGCAGTGAGGAAAGGGAGAGGAGAGCGGCTGGAAGTCAAGTCACCGGAAAGCACAGAGGGGCGAGATGTGGCACACGCCATTGCTTTAGAGGCAATACCCGCTAGTCATCCATCCTCCCCAGCAGAAAGAAGAGCAGCAGGGCATGTTTTATGTTTTAGAGGCGCAGTTTTCCAGGGGACCGCGGCCCTTCCCGGGCCCCTCCCCGCCCCCTCGGGCCCCGGGTGGCTCTGCGTGGCCGCGTGGCGCGGCCGCGTGACGTCACGGCGCGCGGCGATGACGCACAGGTTGGAGCGACGGCGGGTCCCGTAGTCGGGGCCGGACATGGCGGCGCGGCCCGGCCCGCGGGAAGATGAATAAGGGCTGGCTGGAGCTGGAGAGCGATCCCGGTGAGCGGGGCCACGGCAGCGCGCAGGGAGCGGGGCTGCGGGCGGGCCGAGGCACAGGTTGGGGTGGCGGGGGGGGCTCTNGGGGTGTACAGGTGAAGTTTAGGGTGTGAGATGCGGGCTGCAGGCCTAGAGCAGGAGGGTGCAGGAGGTCAGGGAAGGTGCTGAAGAGCCCGGCATGGAGGAACCAGCAGCAGGACGGTCACGGGCGTCCCCTTCCCTCTGCCTTGAGGGTGGATTCTGTGGCGGGGTCCCGGAGTTGTTTCATGGGCTGGGATTTGAGGACCAACGCTGGTGTTGGCTGGGGCATTGTCTGAATATTGTTTTAACCCTCTGAGTTGCTGTGGGGTGGGATGGGGCTGTGCTGTGGAAGGCTGGGAGCTGCTCTCTAGGATGGGGCGCTGTGTGAGTGAGGAAACTTGACCTCTGCAATTATCCCTGTCTCCTGCCCTCAGCAAAGGATTCTGCTTGCTGTCGGTGTCCCAGTCACCCCCCGTTTTGCTGCTCTTTGTCCTCTTTACTGGTCCTTGGAAAATGCTGAAATCATTCCCCTCCTGTCTTTCATCATGGCAGAAAGTCCCAGGACATGGTGTGGATTCTCACAGCTGGGAGGGAAGGTTATTTGCTTGGGAAATAATCTGGGCAGTTTTTTGGATACGTGGCAGCTCGGATGCAGGGGTGGCAGCTGGGACAGGTTTTAGGAGTGACCCGTGTGCTGCTCTCAGCTTTCAGCACATCCCACGAGCTGAGTGTCCCACTGGCTCCTGCCATGGGGCTGGGATGAATTCTCTGGGTGCTTTGCTGGTCAGGAAGGGTCAGTACCAGGTTTAGGTTGGCTGCTGGGTGGGGAGGAGAGCCTTGGGGACATCCTGGCTGCTGGCATGGTGTTGTGTGTGCTTTGTGCACACCAGAACGTGTCCCGGCCAACCCATATAACGTGGGATGGGTGTTGGATTGTTCCATGAGGGGTGTCAGCAGCAGGACTGTGCCTTTTGTGGATGCTCAGGTAATACAAAATATTGAAATATATCAGAACAACAACAACAAAAAAAAATAGTGGGGTTGGAAAGGACCAGGAGCGTGCTGGGGTTTGGTGTAATGGCCTGGCACAGTGAGCAGGCTGCCACTGGTATGAAGCATGTTATTTCCACAGTTTGTTTCTTCCCACTGGCATTTCTATAAGAAATACAATGTTTTCTGCTAAATTAATGAAGAATTTTTGCTTCCAGGAGTTCCCTCCCTGTTTTAATCATTTTAACTTTGGTGTGGAAGCCCCTTGGGGTCTTCTTAATGGAGCCACATGCATCAGGGTCCTTAAATCCATTGCTTAAAGGGATATTTTTCAGGATTTAATCCTTCCTATTAGTATTCCCTGGACTTCCTCCCAGGCTTTCAGCAGCCTTTATAAGGGAGCTAAAAAAGCAGATTTGTTATTCCAGTCTTGAACTCGCTAACTCCATGTGCAGAGTGACTGCCTGAAAATTGGGCTGACTGCCTTTGCTTCAGCGTCATAGTGACAGCTGCTGCTCAGTTACTGATGTCTGATAATCCTTGTTTTTTTGCTGCTGCCTCTGTATCCCTGGCTATGTCCTCCTGAGTTTTCTAGTCACTGGAGACAGGCTGTTGGATTTGGTTCCCCCAAAGAGACAGGGAGATGAAGACAAGTGTTTCAACCCCTTGGACTTTCCCACAGCCCTGTTGCTGTGATCTGGATTTCCTTTCACTGGCTTTCACTAACCAGAACCGAAACGATCTTTTATTAAAATATCCTGTGGCCTCTTCAGCCATTTTTCTCTCTGGTTACAGGCATGTGGTGTCATTCAGGTGCTCCCTGCTGCTTGCTTGGCAGGTCATCTGCAGTGGGTCAGGATGCATTGGGCTCTGGCAGGAGAGAGTTCGTTCAGGTGCTCTTGAAGAAGAGGATGATCAATAGGGATGGAGGGGTGAAGGGAGCTGGAGCATCTCTGAGCTCCACAGCCCCACTGCTGGGGCTCAGTGTGATTCTTGTGCCACTCTGCTGGGGGTTTTCTGGCTGCGCCTTGGCCTGGGACCATGTGGGACTCTTGGGGAATGACTGACAGCAGATTTTCTCTCTGCTCTCTTCAGCCAGAAGTAACCTGTAGGTTTTGTTCCTTTCAGGTCTTTTCACACTCCTGGTTGAAGATTTTGGTAAGTCCAAAAAACCTTTCTGGGAAGTTGGTTTTGTGGCTGACATTACCCTGTCCTTTCTGGTGGGCCTTACACCAGCTTCTCTCCTTTGTCTGCAGGGGTCAAGGGAGTGCAGGTTGAGGAGATTTATGATCTGCAGAGTAAATGCCAAGGGTGAGTCAGAGGCCTGAGAGTGTGAGTTTTGCGAAGCAGAATGGTCTGGGGGCCTGGGAACTCGTCACCAGGCATTCAGAGGGGCCCATGTGAGCTTGTCTGTCATGGAGGTCAGTGCTGTAAGTGAGGGACCAGGAGGGCTTCAGCAGGTTTGGGGAAGGTGAGGGACATACTTCAAGGGATTCTTCTCCCTGTGGAGAGGTGGTGTGCTTGCAATGTGAGCTTTCTCTCTGTTCTGGTGCTGTGAAAAGTCTTTGAAGGCTGTCGCTTCTTAAAAGCCATTGCTCTCAAGAATGAATCCAAGGTAAGTGTAAAAGGAGGGTCTTTCAGTGGCCAGGCATTGTTCTGCAGGTCAGTGAGTGTCCAGAGGGGAATTTCCCATTTCTCTGTCTTCAGCCTCTTAAGACTTGTCAAACCCCAAAGTTTTCAAGCTTGCTTATTGGCTGAGCCTGGAGCATCAGTGCAGGAGTGTCCCCAGTAATGTCGGGCTGGGGGGATTGTGGCAGGGATGGTCACCTCCAGAACGACAGCACTGGCTGTTCTGCTTTTCCTCTCTCTCTTTGCTCTGCTCATGGTTTGAAACAGAAGGTTTCTGGTGCTGGGCAGAGCAGCCCCACTGATGTGGTTGGTGCAAAGTGCTGCAGCTGCTGCTTTCTCTCTGCAGCCCTGTGTATGGGTTCATCTTCCTGTTCAAGTGGATTGAGGAGCGTCGCTCTCGCCGCAAGGTCTCCACGCTGGTGGATGAGACGTCGGTGATTGACGATGACATCGTCAATAACATGTTCTTTGCTCACCAGGTAGGCTCCGGGAGGGGGGAAAGCATGTGTGGGGTGTCTCCTGTGACACCTCAGGGAAGCAGCGTGGTACTGAGAGGCTGCACTGATCTTGCTGGTCATGAGAACAGCTCCTCTTTCCTGGGACTGTTTTCCCTGAGCTCCAGGTTGGAGGGAATCCAGTGAGGGCTGGGAGACTGTGGCCTGCACTGTGAGCAGATGGTGCATGGTGAGGCTCACTAAGTGGTACTGACTTCCTTCCTGTGAGAGCTGAGGTCAGGTCGCTGCTCTCACAAGCACTGCTGGTTCTTGCATCAGTGCTTTCAACTGATTGTTGTCAGCACGGAGGGGTTGTTGAAAGGCTGCCTTGTTCCTGCCGGTTAAGTTGGTCTTTGTGTTACTCTCCAGCTGATCCCCAATTCCTGTGCCACCCATGCCCTGCTGAGCGTCCTCCTGAACTGCAACAATGTTGACCTGGGCCCCACGTTGAGCCGCATGAAGGATTTCACCAAAGGCTTTAGCCCTGAGGTAGGGGCAGGCTTGGGCAGGGCTGTGCAGGAGTGGCACATGTGGCTCTGCCTCTCACTCCCCTCTTGGGGGTGATGCTCTTAATGAACTGGCTCCTTCCCTGCCCTCTGTGGTTGCACACTGCAGCAGGATTGCTTCTTCTCTCTCATATTCCTGCCTTGCCTTGCTCAGAACCTTGGTCCCCTTTAGGCTGGGCACAGCTCTGAGCCTTCTGTCATGTTACTCCCTGTAATCAAAAGTCCTCTCTCCTCCCTTCAGACCTATTGTGAAGTCTGTTTTTCTCCATATGTAATTTATTCAGGGGAAATTGTGTGCTCTTTCCATCTTGGGCTTTACCTGTTACTTGGAAGAGTGCAGGGTGTGCCTGAGGATTTCTGTCCTCGTCCTGTGGGTAGATGGAGGGAGGGAGTGGGAAGGTGGTGGGTGAAGCATTTTGTTTGTTCCCTGTCACTTCTCAGCTGTTCTCCTCTCTTGCTGTTGGCTGCAGAGCAAAGGCTATGCCATCGGCAATGCCCCGGAGCTGGCCAAGGCCCACAACAGCCATGCCAGGTGAGTGAGGGGTGTCTGCAGCTCCCTCTCTCAGAGGAGGAGGAGGCAGACTCTCCATGACCTCTCCCCCTCGCAGGCCAGAGCCACGGCACTTGCCGGAGAAGCAGAACGGGATCAGCGCGGTGCGGACCATGGAGGCTTTTCATTTTGTCAGCTATGTCCCCATCAAGGGACGGCTCTTTGAGCTGGATGGGCTGAAGGTCTATCCCATTGACCATGGTAAGAGCTCACCTGTCCCTGCTTGTTGACACAGGTGAATAGCACCGTGGTGTGTCCAAATGTACTGTTTTTCGTTGCCTCTTAGTGTTAATTGGTGTTAGTGGAGAATCATTCCAATGACTCCCAGATTTGTCCTGAGTTTTGACAGTTCATTTTGGAGCTTGTGTGCTAGGGATTGTGCCTAGAAAGCAGTTATTTCTAAATGCATTACTTTTGTTTTTCCAGCTTTGCCATTTTCCTCCTCAGTTGCTCAGGGCCACAAGGTCCTTCAGCTCTGAACTAATTTCATATAGCAAGGAGAATTTCTCTCCTCACTCTCTCCTTGTGCCACATAACCACTGTGTGTTGGTTGAGGCACCAGGTCCCAACAGATGCAGTGGTCTGCCTGCGTTACTCCCTTCTCTTACAGCTTGACCACTCAGTTCTGTCTTTCAGACAGTTATTTATTCCTGCCAGGTTTCTGTCTGTCAACCCCTTTGGTAAGGTACCCACTTGAGGTACTTGGTTTACTTAAACATGGCCTGCTCAGCTAAGTCCATCTGTGTCTTGTTACCACAGGGCCATGGGCAGATGATGAGGAATGGACAGACAAAGCCAGGAGGGTGATCATGGAGCGCATTGGCCTGGCTACTGCAGGGTGAGGTCCTGGGCCATGTGCAGGCACTGGCCCCTTTGCCATATTATCCTGAATTATTTGTACTGTGGTTTCTGAGTGTCAGGGTGTGGAAGTGGGGGTGAAGAAGGTTGCCTATGGAGAAGTGAAGGTGCTCTGCCCCTTGCCTTCTCTTGCCTGCAGAGCATGCAGAGAAGCTGCATCCCCTGTGTGATGCAGAGTCCCTGCAAATGCTGCACAGTGTTAAGAGTGGCCTGGTTAGGTCCCTGTTACCTCAGGTCCGTAGGAGAAGGATTGGTGCTTCTGGTCTTGAGCTGGGCCTCTTGGATGCTTGGGCATGAGGGTGACAGCACTGGCACAGGTTACCCAAAGTTGTTGTGGAATCTCCATCTCTGGAATATTCAAAAGCTGTCTGGATGTTGTCCTGGTGACCAGCTCAGGGTGATAGTGCTGGAGCAGGGACCGGAGCAGAGGACTCTCACAGGTCCCTTCCCACCTCGACCAGCCTGTGGCTGTGAGGAGCATTTTGTGTGTTAGCTGAAGCAAGCTTGCACTGCTTCACCAGCCACTGTGAGGTTGACGTGGTTTTGGAGAGAAGCCTTGGGAGTGTGGGTGTTAAACACCTGGGCAGGAGGTGGGGATAGGGCTGTCACCACAATCCCTTGGCTGAGGCCTGCTGCCCTTCCTGCAGGGAGCCGTACCACGACATCCGCTTCAACCTGATGGCCGTGGTGCCCGACCGGAGGATGAAGTACGAGTCCAAACTGCACATCCTGAAGATGAACCGCCAGACTGTGCTGGAGGCCTTGCAGCAGGTAGGACAGCCCAGGCCTGGTGAGGGGAATAGGCTCTTTTCGGGCTATTCCTGTGCTGCCAGGGCCCTGGTTTTGAGGGTTTTGTTTGGCTTTGGGAAAAGTTTCCTGAGAAGAGGAGATAACCAGCCTTGCTGCTTGGCTGTTGCTGCTCACCTGGGAGGTGTCTCACCTGTGGTAGTTGTGTGCCTGGGCACCTGGTGTTGGCTCACCCTCATGAACTCTGCAGTGCTTGAGTGGGAAGGATGTGGTTTGAGTCACTGCTGGTCCAGCATGCAGTTTTTATGTCATTTGCTTTCAAGCTTATCCGAGTAACTCAGCCTGAGCTGATCCAGACCCAGAAGTCTCAGGAGTCTCAGCCTGCTGAAGAGGCAAAGCCAGCCAGCAGCAAGACCGTGACTCCAGAGAGCACCCATCCAGGTAGGACCTTGTACCAGCAGTGTTGTCAGCCTGGCCATGGAATGAACCCAAGGTGGTGACAACAGCTGGCTGACCTGGAGCTTGGGACATTTTCATTATCAGCTTCACTTTCTTTTCTGTGAGCCCTGCTCCATGCCCACTGTGCTGGGGTGTGGGTGATGCCTCTGTGCCTGGGGGTAGCTGGAGGGATGCGAAGCTTGAAAGTGGGAGAGTTGGAGGTGGGTGTGGTGGTCTGGAGAGTGTAAGAGCTCCTCTCTCACCTGGGTGAGTAAGGAGTGGTAGAGGACATGGAGTAAAAGGTGACAGTGCTGGTGATGAATGGAATGCTGTGCTTGTGTGGCAGATGGCACTGAAGAACCCACCAGCCAGGGCCACCCCCCGGCCACGCAGAGCCCACCCAGCAAATCCAAACCGGTGCCAAAGACGACAGCGAGCAGCATCAATGGGGCCCCTCCAGCAAACCCCAACCCCATCGTGCAGAGACTGCCAGCCTTCCTGGATAACCACAACTATGCCAAGTCCCCCATGCAGGTAGGCTTGAGCACCAGGCCAGTGGCACACCTGAATCAAGCTGAGCACTTTGCCTGCAGTCAGTCACCTCTGTGGGAGCATGGCTGTCAGCTGGCCTAAGCCTGGCCCTGCCTTGAAGCCAGCCTGGCCCAGCACTAACCCAGGCTGGGAGGAGGAGGGTAAATAAAAACTGACCTGACAAAGGAGGTTAACCTTAATGTGGGTAAACTGAGCAAAAACAGGGAAGGGTCCCTGTTTCCTCTCAAAAGACACAAGTCCTGGTGTTAAGCAAGGATGAGTCCACTGGGCTCTTCCTCCTTGCCCTGCTGCCAGCCTGCCTTCAGCAATGGTGTGTTGCAGGAGGAGGAAGACCTTGCAGCAGGAGTGGGTCGCAACCGGGTCCCAGTCCGACAGCACCAGCAGTACTCGGATGATGAGGATGACTATGATGATGATGATGAGGAGGAAGTTCGTAACAGCAACTCAGCCATCAGGTGACAGCTTGAGCTGAGGGTGGGGGGCTGGGACCTGACATTTGCAGAACCATCAGCAAGGACTTTCCTGACCTCTTTTCTTAGCTCTGGATAGTTCTCTTCTTCTCTTTACCTGCCATTTTACTTTTCACTCACTGGATTTTGTGAAGTCCTTTTGTAGCTCTGAATTTCAGCTGCCCTGAGAGTAACTGTGTGTTGGCAGCAGGCACTGGGGCTTTGAGGAACATTGCTTCCACAGTGCCAATTGCCAGTTCAGCTCCTGGTGACAGTTGTTGATGTGCTTGGACTGCTGCTAAGGCCAGGAGGTTGGAGTCACAGCAAGGGAGGTTTGGGGGCTTTGGAAGAAGAGCAGGGGTACACAGCACCCTGTGCCCCCCAGCAGTGTAGGGATCCCTGGGACTGAGTGGTTCAGTGGTACTGGGGTGCTGCAAGAGAAGCTGATGGCACTGGGGGTGTCCTGGAAGTGTTTCAGACCTTGTTTCATCTCAGCAGGCAGCCTGGACTGCTGAGCACAGAGCTGGCAGTGTCTGTGCTGGGCCTCTACCTCCTTCCACCAGCTGCTCACCTTCCCTGCTGTGTTCCTGGGCAGGTACAAGAGGAAAGGGCAAGTGAAGCAAGAGCATGTGGCAGGGGCTGCAGATGGCCAGCTCTCTGTCCTGCAGCCTAACACCATCAATGTCCTGGCTGAGAAGCTGAAGGAATCTCAAAAGGATCTTTCCATTCCCCTGTCCATCAGGACGAGCAGCGGGGGTGCCGCCGTGGCAGTGGTCACCCACTCGCAGCCCTCCCCCACGCCCAGCAACGAGAGCACGGACACCGCCTCCGAGATCGGCAGCGCCTTCAACTCCCCGCTGCGCTCCCCCATCCGCTCGGCCAACCCCACGCGCCCCTCCAGCCCCGTCACCTCCCACATCTCCAAGGTGCTGTTCGGCGAGGAGGACGGGCTGCTGCGCGTTGACTGCATGCGCTACAACCGGGCTGTCAGGGACCTGGGGCCCATCGTCAGCTCCGGGCTGCTGCACCTCACCGAGGACGGTGTGTTCTGCCCGCTGGCTGCTGCAGGTAGGTGCCTGACAGCATTTAGGGAGTGGTATCTCACCTAGGGTGACAGGACAGTTGTCCTTTGATTTTGGGAGTGGATACCAGTCCTTTGTGATGGCTCCTAACGCTTCTTTCCCCTGTGTGTAGATGGGAAAAACTCCCCCTCTTCCATCAAACCCGGTGAAGAGGCCCCGGTTGCAATCAAACTGGAGGAGAAGGAGGGCAGTGAGGCCAGTGACAGCAAAGAGAAGGTGGGACTTGGCAGGACCAGTGATCACCATGGGGGGGAAAAGTATTCTCCCAAGGTGAGTTTTGTGCTGTGACAGCCCTGGGAGCGTGGAGCTCACCCGGAGGCGCAGCAGCGCTGGCAGTGACTGAACCGCATGTGCACGCTGTCCCCTCGCGTGTCATCGCAGCCGTGCCTCGAGGCACAGGGCACTGCAGGTTTTGTGCCTTGTCATCTCGGGGACCTTTGCCTTGGTAGTGGGCACAGCCCCTGTCGCTGCAGCTGAGATGTTCAGCCTGCTGTGCTCTCCTCTGGGCCAGGGGCTGGTGAGACTCTGCATCCCCAAGCCTCAGCCTGCTGGTAGCTTCACAGTCTGTCTGTGCCCTCCAGCCAGGGACAGGACCAGGCTCGGGCAGCACCAAGGGCTCTCAGGAAGAAAGCTGGGTAGAAACTGCTACTCCAAAGGGAGGTCTTCAGATTTCGTTTTTGAGGGGAAGCAGGTCCTGGGGGGGGGTGTTTCTGGCACGCAGGCAGCCCCTCCCCCTGTCCCAAAACCAGGTCTATGGGGCTAGGGCAGAACCCACCTCCCCTGGGGCTGGCTACAGTGAATTCCCTACAATGGACTGATCTCTTTTTTTTCCCCTGGCGAGTGTTTCTCCTTTGAATCCTCCCTTTCCTAGCACAGAGAGGAACACCTGCCAGCTCACCCTGCTGGCTTCTGGGCTGTGGTGGGCTCTGTGCTCACATTCAGTCTGCTTGATCCCCATAGGAGCTGCTGGCACTGCTCAAGTGTGTGGAAGCAGAGATTGCAAACTATGAGGCCTGCCTGAAGGAGGAGGTAGAGAAGAGAAAGAAATTCAAGGTGTGTTGGTGGCTGGTTTGCATTGCTGATTTAGCTGCCCAAAGGTTTTTGTCTGGGGTGGTTTTATGGCATCTGAACTGGGATGGAGACAGTCCTGGTTGTGCCCTGGCCCTAGATAGGCTGGGAGGTGGGTCCCTCCTTGCTTCAGTCTCCTTATTCTGTGAGCTGGGCCAGGTATGCTAGTTGCTTGTCCCCTGCTAACCTTGAACTCTCTCTTCTCCCTGCCTCCCAGCTTGTGGATTATTTGTGGATTTGTCTCTTTGTAGATTGATGACCAGAGGAGAACCCACAACTATGACGAGTTCATCTGTACCTTCATATCCATGCTGGCCCAAGAAGGTGAGCTGTGCTCATGGGGCAGAGGGTTTGGGTTCAGCTGGGTGAGCTGCACTGAGTGTGTTGGAGCAGCAGCTGGGAGCCTGGGAAGCTCACCCTGCCTGGCTCCCTGTTTATGCCAGGCCTGGGGCACAGGGTGACGCTCAGTCTGGGGAGCCACAGACCTCTGCTTTTACAGTCCCAGGAGGTGTCCCCTGATGGCTTTTGAGCAAGAGAGGCAGGGCTGCCCTCTGGCATGGGTAATCCCAGCACTCAAGGCCCTGTGTGTGTGCTCTCCCTGCAGGCATGCTGGCCAGCCTTGTGGAGCAGAACATCTCCGTGCGCCGGCGGCAGGGAGTGAGCATCGGCCGCCTGCACAAGCAGAGGAAGCCGGACCGCCGGAAACGCTCCCGCCCCTACAAAGCCAAGCGCCAGTAGCCAGGGAGCCAAGACTGAGAAACAGCAGCTGGGCTCTGTGGCTTTGGGCACTGGCACTTGGATCTGTGTTACCCTTTGCCTAAGGAAGAGGGACCACAGTGACGAGCCCTCAGCCCAGGTGGAGCCTGGGGACAAAGGGAAATCGAGTTTTTCTCTGCACCTGAGCTGTGAAAGGCAAGAACCTGTCTGGAGGAGTCCCTGCAGCAGAAGGGAGTCTGGAGTGCTCAGCTGCCTGACCATGCCATGGCAGCACCCAGATGCCGTGGCTTCTGTCCCAGCACCCTGACTGAGGACTGTGACAGGAGGGAAAGAGCCCGTCCAGCTGGGGGATGGCTCTGGTGTTGTGGGAACGCTGGCAATGCCCATGTGAGGTTGTGCTGGCCGCAGCTGGCTGTGGCTTATGTCCTCCTGCGTCCGGGCCTTCAGCTCTGTGCTTCCCTGGGATGTTCATGTCTGTGTTTTCTATCCTTCTCCCTTCCCCAAACTCATTTTCGGTCCTAACCCAGGCTTTGGCCATTCTGAGCAAGGTGGCTCTGGGACAGAGCTGCTTCTGCACCCACCCCCAGTGCTGGCCGAGCTCCTGGGGATGGCCACACCTTCCCAGTGTAGCCTGGCTCCCCAGTGGGCCGTGGCAGCTTTCTTGCTGGATGAGGGTGGGGAGGCTCGTATGTGGAGCTGCCTAGCCCTCTGTGGTGCTGCTGGGGGTGGCCTGTGCCTCTTGCTGCCCTGGCTGCTCTCCTCAGGACCAGCTCTGGGTCCCACAGCATTGCACCAGGCCCAGGCCCCAGAGAAACCCTGTGAATTATGAACAGACCTAGGTGCATATGGGGGCCTTGGTGGTGCTGGGCACAGCACGAGGGTGGACACTGGATGTGGCTTGGTTTCAGCCTCTTGGCAGGGGGAGAGGTGGCTGGTTGCTGCAATGGTGGAGGTGGGGTAGGGGCAGCAGTGGAGGGCTTCTGGCTGCTAACCCAAGCTTGCTGGTGCAGCTTGGCTGCCTCTTGCCCACTGCCTCCTGCCAGCCCCCAGGAGCCTGGCAGAAATCTGAGGTATCAGAGGTAAGCACTGCTCTCCACAGCTGTCCTGGGATGGAGCTGCCACAGGAGAGGACTGAATTTTTTCAATATGTGTACAGATCTTGACTATGGAATGAAACAGTTCTTTTGGTATTTGTTGAAGGAAAGAAAATCCTTCTGTCTCTTGCTGTGTCTAATATCAAGTGCTGTAAATAATGGATCTGTCTGAAGGAATAAAGCTATCCTGTAATGGCCAGCCAGGGAAGAGGTGTGTGAGGGAAGGGGCTGAGGGGGTAGTGGGGCTGGGAGCACCAGGTGCCAGCTCCAGGCCACGTTATCCCTGCTGGCAGCTCTGCTGTGGTGTAGAGATTTGAATTAAGTGTGGGGGATACAACAACACCAGGCTCAATTTATTGACACCTCAACAGGACAAGGGTAGGACTCACCTCAACAGAAGGAGGGCAGGAGGAGAGGGGGGTAGCAGCCCGGCTCAGGCCCTCAGCTGCAGCGGGTTCCTGGGCTGGCTGGCTGCGTTTCCTGGCTAAAAGTCCAGGGCACAAATCAAGGCCGTACCACGTTTGATCCAGTGCTTCTCTGGCTTGTCGGTAGGGATCTCCACAGCAATCACGTAATTGGTGGAGTGGCCCGTTGTTGACAACGTGCCTGTAATGGGGGAAGCGAGGGCAAGAGCGTGGTGCTGCTGCACGCTGACCGGGCAGTCCCAGACAAGTGACCCCATCCACAAGCCTTTGTTCCCACCCTACTCCAGGTGCCAGGCTGAGCAGGGCTGGGGGAAACAGGCTTGTGGGCTTGAGGGGCACAGCTGCAGAGACAGGGTGCCTGCCTGCTCCATCTCCTCAACTGCAGCAGGAGAAATCTTTTCTCCCTGGCTGGCCACTGCTAACGATACCTTCCTTGCTCCATGCCCACGTGTGGCAGGAGGAACTCCCTACTGCCTCTCCCAGGCCGCCCCTCCTAGCTGCTCCTGCAGCTCCCGTGCTTCTGGAAATCTGCCTTTAGGGCACCTACCTGCTCGAGTGAGAGTCTTATAGATGGGGCACAGGTAGGAGCCGGATTCTGGAGGCTTGCGGTTGGGGACAGGCACCAGCCAGATGACAGCCATCTCCGTGTAGAGCTCCTTGGGGCGTGACTCCGCCAGCTGCCCCGCAGCCGCGTCCCAGCGGGCGCCCTCCAGGAACAAGCCGTGGATGTAGCAGCCCACGTCGGGCTGCTTTGTCAGCTCCTTCACCGACTCCTTCATGACCTGCCCAGGAGAGGGGCATCGGGCCCTCGCTCAAGGCGTGTCCCCGGCGGATCAGCCCCAAAAAGCCTCTTAATCAGCCCTTAGTTAAGCCAGCGCTGCCAAAGGAGAGCCTGCTCCAGCTCTCAGAGGGACTGGGCTACGTTTTTTGGCAGCTCACATGTGGGGGAGCCTGTGACAGAGCTGGTGCAGGGGGATGTGAGCTGGTCTGGAAGCAGAAGCCGCTGCCAGCCTTGGGGAGGTGTCTGGCAGTGGGGGTGGGTGGGTGTATCCAAGCACAGAGGATGATGGGGCCATGGGCCACTGTATAGCCCGGTGCCTTCACCTCTTGGGCAGATCAGGGCCTTCATGGCCTTCTAACAGGAGATTCCAAATAAATTCAGAGCCCCCACCTGATTTACTGACCTTGAAATTAAATGAGATGGTGTCAATGGAGATGACAGACTTCCTGGCGAAGTTCTGCAGTGTCCCCGTGAGGAAGGCCTGGGGGAAGAAGAACCCACTGATCCAGAACACGGAGGGGATGCCATTGCTGATCCAGTTCTGCAGGAATTCAATCCGCTGCACCAGGTCGTTCACCCACGATGCCAACGGCTTCAGTGACGGATAGGCCTGTGGGGCACCCACAGAGGGAGGTGCTGAATGCAGCCAAGGACAGCCCAGACCTTGTGCCTCAGTTGCTGAGAGCTGCCCAGAACCCAGGGGGGCTGGGAACAACTGGGAGCTGCACTAGGCAGGAGACATCTCCATGCCAGGGGACCAAGAGCCAGCTCCACATGAGACAGCCCAGTGCAGTGGCAGCTGATGACCCATTCCCCTGGTCTGGGTGAGCTCTGGCAGGCTCTGGGCTGGCTGGGGCATATGTACCTTGGCGTTCCATATTTCGGGAACACTGTTGTTGTACAAACTGGTGGCCATCAGCTCCAGCCGAGAGGACATCACGACCAGACCCTTGAGAGCTTTCAGCAAATCCTTCAGACTTTGAGCAACCTCCTCCAGGAGCTTGTTGTACCTACAGAGAAAGGGCAGAGGGAGCAGAGTGACTCGGTGCAGTGGTTTATTGCCCATTGCCTGCCCAGAGAGGGTGTTGATCTTTATACACAAGTGAAGCTCCTCCGTGTAACCCCCAGCCCCAATCCTCTTCAACAGGGTCTCACAGCTGCTCCTCCAGCCCTAAATTGCTGACTGTAGCAGATAGAGAAAGGATCAGCCAAAGGTCCTGGCTGGGAGAACACAGTTGTTAGAGTGACTGCCAACCCCACTGCTGTGCTCAGTACTGAGGTTCCCCAAAGGTGGGTGGTAGCAGGGGCCTGCACCTCTCTGCTGTTCCCCAGGATGTGATCCCACAGGAGCTGTACCTGATCACTTCCTGCACCAGCACTGTGTTCATGGATTCTTCATAGAGCAGTGGGTATTTCAGGATCACCTCCTGCAGGTTCATGGGCTCAGGCAGCTTTGCCAGGATGTCATTGGAAGTCTCCTCCACGATCTGGAAGGAAGGCACCAAGTGGCAGCATCCCTCTAATCCAGCCCCAGTGGCTGCCGAGAAGGGAGAGAGCTAATGCTGGGATGGCAGTGCCACTGCTGGTACCCAGGGCATCTGCTTAGAGCCAGTGCTTGTGGTCCCTGCCCAAACTGGGCTCTGGCCGCCAGAGCACCAACAGGACTGGGGCACCCACCTCTTCCCTGCTGCGGCCTCCCAGCGTGATGGTCTTGGGCTGCAGCAGTGAAATGGCCCCCAGCAGAGCAAAGGTCTCGTTCTGAGCAAAGGTGATGTCGGCATTGTCGTGTAAACCAAAGAGCTCGGGGCTGTCGTTGAGAGGCAGGCCCTTGACGTACTGCAGGTAGCCCTGGAGAGGAATCCACACAGACTGTGAAGCCAAGAGCAGCTGAAAATCCCCAGGTTCTTACAGACTTATATTCCCCCAGGGACCTGAAGATGCAGTGGGTTTCAGGGAGGAGAGATCCCTTTTGCACTGTGACAATCCCCCTGGATCTACGAGCTGAAATTTGTGACTTGAGTACTTACATTGAGGTCAGAAGAGGTACTGATCTGCTTGTAGATACCTGATTCAGAATAGGCAAAGTCAGGACTTAAAACCTCAGGTTTGTAGAAATCTTCCAAAATGCTCATGATGCAGCGCCGGTCCCAGTCGTCGGTCACGCGGCCGCCGTAGTT
The DNA here is from genome assembly GCA_013399225.1 of Rhipidura dahli. Classification (NCBI taxonomy): domain Eukaryota; kingdom Metazoa; phylum Chordata; class Aves; order Passeriformes; family Rhipiduridae; genus Rhipidura; species Rhipidura dahli. Next base: position 37,717 of record VXAC01000971.1, read on the forward strand.
GATCTCCCCAGCTGTGTATTTCAGAACCTGCAAGAGACCCCACCTTGGTTCTGATCCACGTCTGCATCGTGAGCCTGTTCCCTGCAGGAGGAGCACCTCTCACCTTGTAGGGAATTTCTGCGTATTCGTTCAAGAACATCTGCAGCTGACTGATGCAGATGCGGAGGTCTCCGTCTGTGAACTCATAGGGGATGTTGAACCCCAGAGGCCCAAACTTTCTCCTCTCTAGCATGTTCCCATGGAAGAAGCAAAGTGACAGCAACAAGGATTTAAACTCCGTGACCTGTGGGAAGCAAGGAGAGGAGTTGCTCAGCTTGGGAGGAGACACCCTTGGAAGGAGTCAGGTCCTCCTGGGACCTGGCACAGCAAATGGGCCAATTCAGGAGTGCCAGCTGGAGCTTGGAGAGGGGAAACCTCAGTCAGGCCATGCTGTGCTGGGGAAGGCCATGGCCCACTGCTGGCTCAAAGAGAGCTGCAACAAGTGCCTTATGCCAGGCCTCCAAAATAGTGTTGCTTCTATTTCTCAAAGTAAAACTTCCAAGTAGCTCTTCACAGGTGTGAGTTTATGAGAAATACCACCTTCTCTAGCACATGGATTCTCTAATGGGGAGGAAGATCTATGCTTGGAGAGGGGCAACATCCAGGTGGAGCAGGCACAGAATGGGGACAGCAAACCAAGGCACAATCTGGGTCTTACCTTGGAGCAAGAATTCAAGAAGTCATCACTGAAACTAATGTAGGACTTGAGCAGGTTGGCCTTGACCCCACGGGGGGGCTCGATGGTCATCTTGGAGCCATTCTGGAGAATGGACACAGGGAAGTGGTTGCTTGGCAGACTGGTGAGCCAGAGGCGAAAGTCCGGATGCACCTGAAGTCCAGAAGGCAGCAAGTGCTCAGAGGGTGCAGGCACAGCCCCTGCAGCTGCTCCTGCAATGACCCTCTGTTCTATGGGGAACCTATGGATGGGACTGAACTAGAGTTGGGCTCCTCACAGCCTCCTGCCTGTTAGCCTCAGAGTGGACACCTGTTCAGTAACACATCTCACCTTGCTGGGGTCAATGGCCTCAATGAGTCTCTCCAGTGAGGGCATCCAGCTGGGGGCCAGGTGGCAGTTCTGGAAGAACACCCAGTTGCCCTGCTCCATGGCACTGTGCAACATGGCTTCAGCACGGGGGCCCTGCAGAGGCAGAGAGGGAGAGCTCAGAGACCCTGTCCCATGGTGTGCTGTGTCCTGCTGAGCTGCACAGGGAGGCAGCTCCCTGGGGCTGGGTGGAAGGACCACTGTCCAGAGCTATGGCCTGGCTTTGCCCCCATGGCTCAGCCGGATCTTTGCTGTTTGATGGCACAGCAAAGGTTTTTTACAGCTTTTAAAAGCCTGGGAGGGAGGGTGGAGGTAATGGAAGAACTGCAGATGGATCTGGGAAGTTAGAAGGCACTGTAATGGGAGCTTACTCCCACCACAAGAAACGGGGTTGGTGAGTAAGGGCCCTGGGGCACGAGGGTGTTTTCTGCAAGTGTTTGACCAACTTGGAGCTTGGTGAGATTGACACAAGTGCCAGGACACTGCTGTTCCAGGTATGCACTGACAGCTTACCTGTCCTTGGCCCAGAGAAATGGCAGCGAGCTTTTGTGTGAACTTCATTTCTTCAGCAAACTTGTAGAGGTCGGCAGCGGGGTCAGTGCCAGGGGACAGCACAAACACCAGGGGGGTGGTGGCAGTGGAGTCCTTAAACACGACTGAGAGGTCAGTGGTCTGCAACAGAGAGCTGGTCAGAGTGGAGAGGCCATGGTGGAACCATGCAGCACCTCCTCCAGCTGCCCTCCAAGGCACCAGCATCCTCTCTGGTGCCAAGGCCAGGAACATGTTCAGTGAGGACCACACACAGCTCTCCTCTGGCTGCATTAGGAACAGGGCATGAACCACTTTCCCATTTGTCATTCCAACTCTTCCCTTGTACACCTGCAGTATCTGCCCCTCCCAGTGTGGACATCAGAAAGGCTATCCCTCATCTAAGGCAGAGGTATTTTCCCAGCTGTGGAAGGAACACTGTGGCTGCAGAGGGGCAGCAGCACCCTCATTGCAATTGGTGGCCCATTCATCACAAGCTTGAGGCCTCCTGCTCTGCTCCTGTCCCCAGCAGCACCTGCTCTTGGCAGGTTACCTGTGGCTCGATGAAGCGCTGATCCAGGTTCAGCACCACGAAGTCCTGCATGGCGTTGGTGATCTTATCTCCACGCAGACACCGCAGCACCAGCAGCTTCTGGAAGGCATCGAGCCCATCTTCCCACTTCCCGGGCAGAGGCTCTCTGCAAAGCAATTAGGTGTGTTTTGGGGCGTGTGCCAGATCCTACACTCCACAACAAGTGCCCAAGTTGCCTGCAGGCAGCTACTGGGGCTTCATGAGGGACAAGGACCTTCCAGTCCCCTGGCTGAAGTTGTTGTCTGAAGCTCTGAAACCACCAGCAGGCAAGCCAGAACTGCTTCCATTGGGGAAGCAGCAAATACTGCTGGGATAAGGGCATTGTGTGGCTCTGTCTTGGGCAAGCAGTGGTCACCTCTGAGGAGATAAGGCAGATAAGGCCTCATCCTTTCCCTTGCATGGTACTGCACCGGGAGCAGAGCTGGCACTGTGTCTCTATCAGCTCCTCTTGCTCTCCCAGGGATATCATGTGCAGTAGAGCTAAGCTGACAAAGCAGGGGACACTTGCCTGTGAGGCTTGTGGCTGTCAAAAATGGCCCTGAACCCTTCAAGGTTGGCTGCAAAATCATTGTCGAAGTCAGAGAAATTCTTCAGGCTGCTCAGGGCCAGAATATCTCCCCACGCTCTCTCGTTGAGCCAGGCTGGAGCTGGGTTGTCCTTCATCTCCTTTATGGCCCCTCCTGACAGCAGGTACCGCCACTCATCCTGGGAACAGGACATGATTTGGTCATGGATAACCCATCTGAGCCCAAGGCACGTGGTGCCATATCCAGTTAAAAACCCACAGTATCTTTCTGGCTGCTCTCCTGCCAGGTGTGTGTGTCAAGGATTAAGTGAGCTGGAGGGTCTGGTGAGATCAACACAGTGACTGCTCAGCTGCCACTCCCTGCTAACCCCTGCCTGCTCCCTCTGAACTCATTAACCTTTGCAGCAGTCTGGCAGCAAGCTGGCAAGAGCTGCAGGTGATTCAGACACAGAGAACAGTTTGAAAGCTGAATAAAGAGAGGCCCTGTGTTTGCCCAGCAGGCTGCCAAGCCTGCCCCTAACCCCAGGGAACAAGGCTCCTTCTCCACCCAGCACACAGTTCTAGGGGCTGAACAGGCTGTGCCTGAGCTGCCCCGAGGGGATCCCTGCAAGGACTAAGGTGACTTGCTCACCATATTGATCTTCCCCTCATTCATCAGAATCCGGGCGCTGACCAGGAAGGCAAACATGAGTTTGTGCTTCTCGAAGAGGCTGCGGCACACGTTGCAGTAGAGACTGAAGGTGATGTAGTTGTTGATGTTCTCCACCCGCTCTGTCAGCACCTCTGAGAAAAGGCAACAACCAGACAAGGGTGGTGGGTGCCATGGGGGACGTGGAGGGGGCTCTCCACATCAGCTCTGGGTTCCTGGTCACAGAGGCACACCCACACCCTGCCTGGGGAGGGCAGATGCTGCTCTCACACGCAGAGCTGGTGCAGATGTGGGGTGAGGGAGAGGGTGGGAGGGGGCTGTTCTGGGCAGGCACCTGCTTTCTCAGAGTTACGGATCCCCATGAGGAAGATGTTGAGGAACCACTCGAGTGAATACTGGTACATGGGGTCCACGTTGGACAGGTCTGACACACAGAAGTAGAGGATCTGCGAGCGGACAGCCACAGGCACGTACTGCATGCGGGTGATGTTGATGTCCTTTTCTGTCTGCTCTGCCACTGCCACCTTGGCCTGGAGGACAGCAGCGATGTCACGGTCACTGGAGTGCTGGCAGGGGATGCACAGCTGCAGGGGGAGAGCACCTTTCACCACTGACCTGGATCTCTCCTGCCTTCAGCTTGGACGCCTCCAACACTTTGATGAGCTCCAAGTCATCTACAGGGTTTCCTTCAGAAGTGCTCAGCCGATACAAGATCTGGTCTTCTATCTCCTTTAGTTCCTGACGCATCTGGGCATTGCTAATAATCAGCTGGTTTCTGTCTTCTTCTAAGTCAGGCCGCTCCGCAGCCACCACTTCTCCCAGCAGTTGGTCTTCCAAGCCACTACAACAAAAGCCATGGAAGTGAGGGTGGCAGGTGAGGGGGCATCAGGCCCGAGGATCTGAGGACTGCAAGGAATGAGGCTGAGCAGCATGGGCAATTGATGGGGTAAAGGCAGGTACCTGGGTGAGAGGGTGAAGTTGATGAGGGTGAGCTTTGTGGAGACCTCAGGGCTGTAGTGAGGGTTGGGCAGCTTGGTGGTGATGTACATCTTGAAATCATCGTGGTAGGGGATCACTGTATCCCCCAGCTTCAGCACGGTGTTGCCTTGCTGTTTGAAGGTCTGTAGGGGAGAAGGACAAATACAGAAAGGCTGGGATGGCTGTCTCTTGTGAGAGAAGGCATCCTGCTGTGCCCTGGGCTCTGAAGGCTCTCAGGACAGAGGAGCTCCAAGCTTCCCTGCAGAACTGAAGGCCTGAACCTGAAGACAGCAGTTGTATTTGCCCTGCCTCCCAGGCAAAGACGACTGCTGGCAGAAGACCAGTGTGTGCAGGAGGCTGTCAATGTGCTGGAGCCCTGGCCAAGGCATGGGACTCACTCATCCACGTGAGTCCTGCCTGCCCACGGAGACCTATGAATGCACCACACCCCATGGCACCCTGGCCAGATGGCCCCTTCCAGCTCAGCCAGGCACCCACTGCCCTCCTTGCCAAGGTAAGACACAGGACCTCTTTGAGCAGCACAGGCTCAAGGACTGGATCCAGCTCCTCGCCGACATTCTCCAGCAGGAAGGGCTTCCCAAAGCTAATGGTGTTTTCCAGAGTGGAGAGGAAGTCCCGGTCACTCAGCTTGGCCACCTCCAGGCTGTTCTCCCTCTCCTGAAAGGCAGCAGGGGAGGGCAGGGTTTCTGTGGTGTCCTGCCACCTTCACATCCAGCTCTGGTGCACAGTACACCTCTCACTGGACTGATTTAGCTCCCTGGGGCAGTAGAAATAATATATTTTCTTGCTCAGCTAGACTTTGGCTATTTTGGCAAGTTTATCCCCCATCAGAAGGTTCTAGAAACAGCCCAATGAGGCAGCAAACTGGGAAAATCTCCTTCACAGAGCCATACCCCTTTGGAGCCCCACCCTGCTAACTCAGGGCACAGACTGCAAAGTGAGAGCAGGTGCCCTCAGGGAGAAAAACAGGAGCAGCTGCCTCAGCCTCCTGCCTGATCCTTCAAAAGGGCAGTAAAGCGTGTCTCTGGAGGAGATGTGGTGGTCAGTGTTGTCAGCACTTTGGCAGCAGGGTTTGTGTTCAACAGCCAGGTAGTGCCACCCTGATCCCTCCCTGTTCTAGAAACCCGAAAACCATTATGGGAGATGCTGGTGTTGTTTTGTGAGGTGAAGGCTCCCAGAACGTTAGTGGAGAGCCAGAGTGGGAGTCTGGTGCTTGCTTATGTGAGGGCTCCTCCTGCCCTGTGATGCTTTTCCCAAGAAGGGAAATCCACCTGGGATGAATGTGGATGTGGAGACTGTCTGGTGCTGGTCAGGTTGGGCTGGAACAGTGTGGGCGTTTTGCAGCTCTAGAGCCCAAAGCCTGAGGTTGCTCTGCACAGTCCTGGCACACCTGGCTTTCCTCCCCACAGCTCTTACCAGGTTCTTGATCCACTTGTTTGCTTGTCCTTGTGGGTCTATGTAGTGAGTCCAGCGCAGGGAGAATCGGGTTATTACCCCATTCTCCACAGACAGGGCATCGTTGGGTAAACCAGCAATCTAACAGGGTAGAAAAAGTTGTTGGGACATCTGGTAGCACACACAGGTGACCAGAGAGAAGCCCTTGTTGCCCTGGCCCCTGAGTGCTCCTAGTGGATGGACAGGGGGTGGTTGTGAAGGTACCTCTGCTGGCAGCTGAGCCCTGGGATGGAACTGTGCTGTGGGGTCAGGCTTGGGCAGGCTGTGACCACAGCTTGGCTCTAGGCCAGGGATTTGTAAAGGACAAGCCTTACAGGTCAAGGCTGATGCTTTCATTGCTGCTGCCCAAGCCTGGCAGCAATTCCAGCTCTGCAGTGTGGAGGTGCTTGGTCATTATCCAGCTGATTGGTTTGGGGCCTGTCCTTTGGTGCAGGTGATCCTACTGAGTGGTGAGCTGGGTGCTTTAGTCTTTACCTGAGGCCCCTGCTTCCTCAAGTACTGTTTGGTTTGGTTTTTTGTTGCAACTTGCCTGCCAGGAGCGGATTTCCACGGGGTCTCCGAGGGTGTTGATGAGGCTGGCATCCCAGCTGTGGGGAATGTAGTTTTTGGCCAGCTCCTCCATCCACTCCTCAGACAGTGCTGCACGATAGTCTCCCTGCCATGAGAAACACCATCATAGCCTTTCTTTAAGCTGGTCTGTTGTGAGCATCTAAACCCTCCTGTTCCCATTCAAATGGGCCCTGTGCAGCCTCTGGCACAAGTGGAGAGAGATCCTGGGAGGATCTTGCACCCCTGTGTCCTATTCCTTTCTCCATGGCCAGGACAGCAGAGCTGCAAGCTGAGTGCTGAGCACTGCACACTTACTGTGAAAGGGCCCAGGTAGGCCACAAAGCCAGCTGAAACCAGCACATCCCCAGAGCTGTTGTTGATCTTGTCATCCAGGCTCTCCACGGTGTCCTGCCAGCGCACCTTCTCATCAGCCAAGCTGTTGATGAGCTGGGGGATAAGTTGCACACGTGAGAGCTGCTGTGTGGTCTAACCTTGTGAACTGGCCCTGCTACTCTCTGGGTAATGCTGCAGGTGACTTTGGTGACCAGAGGTTGGGGTGGCCCCTGACATATTCTGAATTCTGTTTCTGGCTTTGAGCACTCAGTCCTGGGATTACTGAGCTGCTCTCAGCTGTCCTGGTGACATATTGCTAGCTGAGGAAGCTGTGCACAGGAGGACAGCAGCTTTTCACATCAGTGCCTGGCTAGCTTAGCTTTCCAGTCCTGTTGAGCTGCTGAGATCAGGCCAGGCTGCTTCAGCCTAGGACTGTCACGAGCTGCAGGCTCATGGATGTTTTCACCACTGTGCTGCGTGGTCTGAAATTGAGTTGGCTCACATGAGCAGGCAGAGCCAGCTCTGTCCCTTACCACATCGGCGCGGGCCAATCTCTGCAGACACTGCTCACATTTCATCTCCAACTCCTCCTTATTGGCTTTGCAGGCCTCGTACTTGGCTTGCAGCATGGCAATGCCATCTTCAACCTCCTTCAGGCGTTGCTTGGCTTCGTCAAGGACCGCCTGGGTGGCACGCAGGTCCTCCTCTGCCTCCCGCAAGGCTTGCTGGGGAGAGGCACAAGGAAACCATGAGTGTGTTGGGCACGTGGTCAGGCTCTTCCCTGAAAGTCAGAGACCTTGGAGCAAGAGTTGGTTTTCCATAAAAGTGCTTGCTGATAAGTGCTAGCTACTGCTATCTCAGTATCTCTGTCAATCCAACCCCTGCATGAGAAAGACATTACATCCTGACCTGCAGGATGTGGTGATTCCCAGCATCTCCTGCCCAGTGGAGCTGCTGGTACCATGTTCCTGAACACCAAAAGCAACTGGGTCACAGAGTCTCTTACCCGCTTGGGCTCCACGACCTTGGACACAAAGTGGTACTTGTGCATGGCACGCACCCATTGGCAGATGGAGGTACAGGCTTTGGAGACCTTGGCGATGGCAGCTGGCTGAAACTCCTCATTGTCAATGTAGGGCTGGATGGCCTTGATCACATTGTCTGAAATATTGTCCTGCAAAGAATGGCAGGAGAGAAGGAGACTTTCCTCAGTCAGATCTCTAGCATGCCCATCACTCATCTCCTAAGGGCTTCCCCCAGAGGCAGGAGCACCCCAGGACCTGACAGGGTGCTCAAGGCATCACATTGGAGCAAGAGGAATCAAATTGCTGCATGCTGAGGTCTGGGAGCCACAGTTGTGGGATTGGGTAAATCCCTTCCCATACCACTTCTATACAGCTCCTCCACACAAAAGAGCAGGGGGACAGAGTGTGAAGGTTTGTGTGTCTGAGTGCCCAAGGCACTGAAGTGCACCCAACTGACACGAGGGCTTGCAGGCCAAATACACCCTCATCCTTGGTGTTGCTGAAGGGTGCTGCCCACAAGGAGCTCAATTGGTGAGAAGCTGCTGCTGTGAGAAGGATGTCTGTGAGGCAATACCTGATCCCATTCACAGCCTCCTTCTGCCACTGCTTACCTTATCGTAGTCATACAGGCTGTTCAGGAACTGCACTGGGTCCTGGAGAAGGGCCCTGCCTGGCTCCCAGTAATCATCCACCTTGGTGCCTATCTTTTCTCCTGCCACCTTTTTGGGCTTTTTTCCGTGCATAATGCAGACAGCTTCAATCACAATCTTCACGCCAGGGGGAGGCCGCTGCAGGGCTCGTACCTGCAAAACCCCAATAGAAACAGTGGGTTAACCTGATTCTCTGGGAGATGGGGGGCTCATCCCTCCCTCAGCCAGGACAGCAGAGATTGGGACCAGAGGTAGGACACTTAGAGGATGTAATACACAGACAGGAAGGACAGAGGCATTTGAAGGGAAAGCTGGTTATCAGAAAGGGCATGGAGCAAACTGAATGTAGGCTGAAAGAGCCTGCTCTGATACCCTGAGAGGTGTGTTCCTATAGGCTGAATATATCTTGGCAAAGGAGCTGAATCTGTATGGCCCCAGGGAGAAGGCTGTATGGAAATGGGGCATGGGCAGGCTTTCCCCCTTGTTCTGTGGGCTCTTGTTTGTCTTTGTAGCACAGCAATGTCCCACCCCGTGAGCTGGTCTTCAGCACTTGTGGAGGGACTGCTTGAGTCTCCCCTCAAGCAGGCACCTAGGAGTGCTGCTGCAGCACCCTTGAGATGACTGTGGTGTCAGCACCTCTGAGGATGACTCCCGCTTTTTCCCTTCTAGTGCTGACCATCCTTGCCATGTTCAACTGGAAATGTTCCCAGGCCTTCCCACTGGGCACTGTCAACAGAGCAGCAGACTTTATGGCAACGCTGAGGCTGATCTACCCCCACGCAGACACCCTCTGCCAGAAGGACTTTGAGTGGCTCTTTGACTGCCCTGAGACAAAGCAGTTCCTCGAGTGGTTCTGCAGCATGGTGGGCGAGGAGAACGTGCTGAGCCCAGCCGAGGTGGAGGCCTATGAGGCCCTGCTGGCTGCAGGCAAACCCATCTTGGAAGGAGATGCCCTGGAGGAGGCCCTGTGGGTGAGCTGCCAGGTCACGCAGCTCCCGAGCATGATAGCAGATGAGGAGCCCTCTCAAGAGGCTCTGCAGCAGGAGCTTCAGGAGCTGAAGGACTATCGTGACCGCCTGCTCTGGAGGTACAGGAAGCTGCTGGCCTGGACAGACAAGCTGCAGCAGCAGCAGAAGTATTTGGAAGAGGAGGAGAACATGGTGAAGCAGGACGTGAGGATGGCTCATATGGACCTGAAAGAAAAGATCTTCAAAACCAGAGCTGTCTTGAGCCAGGTCAGCCAGGCTGCAAAGCAGGTGTCAGAGTGTCAGGGGAACATGGGGATGGGCCAGCTGCCAAAACTGCTGTGCCAGATGGATCTTAGTCCTTACCTGGAACAAGAACAACAGGCCACTGATGCATTTGAGAGCTTCCTCCAGCAGGTCCTACCAGAGAGTGTCCAGGGTCCAGATGCTTGGGAAGTAAGTGCACAGGGAAAGAAAAGCCTGAAAGAAGGGCTGGAGGCTGGTACACAGATGGACTCATACTGTGAAATGCCACAAGGAAGAAGAGGAGCTCCTTATCAAGAATGCACAAAGACACCATGGAGGGTGGCACCAGCAAGCTGGGGAATATCGGTCCAAGGCCCAAAGGCAGAGCTGCTAGGGGATGTGGGGAATGAGAGAGAGGTGTTGAGCATGGAGAGTGAGGAGGAGAGAGATGGCAGCCAGGATTTCACAGAGAGAATGGACACCGAGGAAGCATCAACACCAAAAAGTCTTGGGCCTGACAAAGATGAGCTACTGGAGGACCAAGACAGCTTCTGGAAGGAGCTGGGCCAAATAGAGACATCATACATCTGTGCCCGGAGGGAGGTTATAGTCACAGCAGCAAAAGTGGAAGGCGCCCGTGCTGCCCTGGAGTGGGCCCAGAGGACTCTGGAAGCTCTTGAGAATAACCAGGTAGGGCCAGTGCCCCTTTCCTCCACCATCCTTTGTCCCTCCTGCTGACCGCTGAGGCACAGCAGAGGTGGGGGCAGAGCCAGGCAGCGCAGTGTCTCCAGCCTGTCTCGTGTCCCCCTGTGCAGCGGGAGGTCGAGGCCGAGCTCCGGAGCCAGGCTGCCGCGCTGCAGAGGCAGCTGCACGTGCTGCGCTTCGACATCGCGCGGGCTCTGACGAACCAGCTGCCGCCCCTGCTGAGGGCTGATGCCCACCGCCGCTTCCGCCTGCCCATCCTGCACGGGCACTTGAGCCGGGAGGCTGCCCGCCTCCACAGCATTGCCAGGAGGCAGGGGGAGGCGGCTGCGTGGCTGCCCGGCCAGCACAGCCGCCTGGATCTGCTGGAGCTCCAGCTGAAACGGGAGAGAAAGCAGCTGGAACAGAAGGTTGCTTGGCTGGAGAACATCGAAACCATCGTGAGGAAATCCCAGACCAGGCTGCAGGAGCAGCAGAACTACTCCAGAGATGCCAGGTCCTCCCAGATGGGTCATCCACGCAAATGGATAGACCCCAAAGACCTCACTGCTGTACGGTAAGGGCCTGGGGGGTCTGAGTGTGAAGAACAAACTAGATGTGGGGGCAGTGGCATGGGAATGGCCAAGGCAGGCAGCAGATCCAAGCTACCAGACAGACTGGCAGTGCTCTTCTGCCAGTGCAGAGCCACTGTGACTCCACAGTGGTGTGAAATTCCCCAGATCTGCTTCTTTCTCACTGGCTTGGACTGAGGAAGCAAAGTATGGGCTTGGAGAATGGAATGAGTACAGAGAACAGAAGTTTTTCTATAATGTTAACGTAGAGAATGTAGAGTCAAGTCTTCAGCCATGGAGAAGGAGAGCTGCTTAGAGCAAGACCTTTCTCTGACTAGGTGTCCTGCATTAACTGGGTCTTCTCAGTCTTTCCCACACAGTTCTAGAGTAGCTGGTGCTGGTGTCTGCCAAAAAGAAATCACACACTGGCTCTTGAGCCAGCCTGGTCCTTTATGGTGCTCTTCCCAGAGCTCCATGACATGGGATGCTCATCAGGAGGGGCTGTCTTCTCATTGCTGACCCACATCTGTTGCATCCCAGTCTTACAGTGCACAACAACCTCAGAGCCCTGTTCTTCCTCAGCACTGGTGCTGTACTCACAGCTCTGGCTGGCTGTGCCCTCTCACAGGCTCTGGGACATGCTGATGGGGAAAGATCAGGAGAAGCAGCCCTTCCGCAGCTACGAGGCCCTGGCAGCCAAGTGCTCCCAGCTGGTTCAGGACAAGAGGGCACTGGAAGCCCAGCTGGAAGCTCCTGTGCCCCAGGTGTCTGCCCTGGAGTCCTCTGTGGAGGTGCTCTACCACCAGCTGTACAACAGCTCCAACCAGCTGCAGCTCTCCTCGCCGGTAAGAAGCACTCCTGCTCCCCTCTGCCATCCTCCCTGGGTGCAGGGGGGAGACCTCACTGCCTCTCAGCCACAGAGGGAGGGCAGGTTGGCCTGATCCTTGCCTTGTCCCAGAAACCATCTGGTGAGGCAGTGGCTGGCTATGGGACAAAGGTGATTCTCACTGTGTCTCATGTGTGCTGTTCAGTGTCGAGATTGGGGTGCCTTAGCCAAGGTGTCCCAGTAAGCCACTGCCCCTCCTTGGACTGGGAGGGTTTGGAAGCCAGAGCTGGGTGGGTTGTTTGTTTCTGGAGGGCTGAGCTGTTCCGCAGGTCTGAGGAAAATCCCCTTATTTCTCCATGTTCACATGAGTTTGGGCTCTGTCTCTTAGGAGATCACCAAGCTGATGCAGCAATTGGTCATCATGCAGGACGACCTCTACCAAAAGCTGACAGACTTCCTGGGTGATTTGGAGGTGAAGCGCAGGGCTCTGGAGAACCCCGTCCTGCAGGCAGAGCGCAACCTTTATGTGTATTTTTACTGTGATGAGGATCGGCTGAGAGAGGTGGTGGAGGAGCTGGAGAAGCAGGCATCAGCTTCATTCCCCTCCCCTGAGGGGGAAGGAGTAAGTCAAAGGGATCCTTGCTCCCTGCTACAGTAGTGGTGTCCTCTCTTGGTTGGGCTGAGTCCTTAATTCTGGACTGGGAGAGAACTCTGGTGGTCTCTGCTCTGGTGACAGGTTACTTGGGTCATGACCTGGCAGCTGGATTTAAAAGAAACTGGGAACTTTTTCCTTAAATAGAGAGTTTCCAGGGGCTGGTTTAGATGATGTGTAAGAAGTGGATGCATCTTGTGGCACTGGAAGCCTTGGATAGACAAGACACCTCTCATGCCATCTTTACAAGAGGATGGGTGCTGGGGGCAAGTGGACCAACACTGTCTGTGTCTTTCCCCACTTTCTGGGGAAAGGGTTTTGTATGTTTTTGGGAGAATAAAAAAGTCTGTTATGCACAACTGCAGAGCAATCAATAAGTCTGTCCCTGTGTGGTGAAATCTACTTATTGAGTGTGCTCTCTTGGCTACAGGCTGTGATGCTTGCAGGCTCAGAATCATCCTTCTTTCTCTCACTAGCCTATTTCAAGCCAGCATTCCTTGAATTCAGCCTGCTGCCTCCTCTCTGCCTGTGGTGGGTCCCTTTCCAAATAGCCTGCAGGTTCAGGGTGCTGCCAGCTCTGTCCCTGTCCTGCACAGTCAGCTCTTGGGGTTGCTTGGTGGTCCCTGCTGCCCACCCCCATGGACAGGCATGTGGGGCCAGCCCTCCTCCACAGCCTCTCCAGGACATGCTGGAAACACTCAGGAGCCCCTTGCTGCCTTTCTGCCCTTCAGTTTGCATCTGAAGGTGTGAAGGTGAGAAGCTGCATGGGCAGCTGCCCAGAGTGAGGCCAGGGGGATGGATGGAGGAAAAGGCTGGGGATGTTGCAAGCCTATTGAAGGGGAATTGCTGCAAAGGAAGAGGCTGTCCTTGACCAGACCCAGCTCTGCCACCCTCTCCCTTGACACAGTTACCTCTGTAACATCGTTTCTGTTGAGGTTCTTCAGGCTGGCAAGAGCAGCATCCAGGGCTGGGAGGGCTTCAGCCAAGTCCTTCTGAGCATCATCTGCAATGGCTTGGGCTTTCTGAGCTTTCTCATTGGCCTTTGCCTCCTCAGCCTGCACAGCACTTCTTGTCTCTTCAGCCACAGCTGTATCCACCTGCAACACCAAAGATAACCTCAGAAGCATGCTGGAGGCAGAGCTTGGCTTGGGTAGGAAAGGATAACAGCTCTCCTGGCACCTTGTGTGTCTTCTTCCAGCAGATCTCAGGGACCTAACTGCTGCAGGGGATGCCCTTCCTGCACTAGGAGAAGGTTTTTGTCAGCCTATATAAACCATCTACAAGCTCCAGCTCTGGCTGTGCCTGGAATGATGTTAGTCTTGCAGGAATAAGCTGCTCTACCCATTTTTCTATTGGCATGAGTAGAGGAGGCATAGGGAGGGCGCAAATCTGTGGGGAGATGGAGGAATAGGAAGATATGCTTAGGGGTTTGTTTCTAAAACTGCCACTTCTGCCTACCCCAAGGGTTAAAACACTCCCAGGAGGCATAAAGGAAATTGGGAAATACAACCAAATCCTTATCTGCTATGTGGGAATTTAGGAGATTGCAGACTCTTTCCCCTCTGCATGCAGAGCTGTATGATGTTAGTGTTCTGTTCACTCTGGCCCGGTGTGGCCATCCCACAGCAGGAGATGGGCAGGCAGGAACACAAGGAAAGAAGGCAGTGACAGCCAACACAGAACAATTCCCTCTTCTGGAGTGGCATGAGTGACTGTGTGATGATTCCTGAGGTTTGGGAACATCACACAGTGATGGGGGGCAGGCTGCAGCTGGATCAGCTCCCTGGGGATGGGATGTGGAGGAAGGATTCTGTCCAACAACAACAGTCTGGCTTAGAGCTGCTCAGGCTACCTGAGGATTGTGTTAGTGTTGCTAGACTGTGCTTGCAGGGGCCTGGGAGCTCGGCTGGCTGACCCCTGGGTGCTGGTTTCAGACAGGGGCAGAGGAGCCATCGCTTCTGCAACAACTGGTGCTCACCCACAGCAGAGCAGGACCCCAGCAGGTCCTTTCTGCTGTCCGTGCAGCTCTGCACAAATACCTGCAGTACCAATCTGAGGCGTTTTTACCTCCAACCAAGCAGGATTTTGCACAATCCCTGCCAGGCCCCTCCAGCCCATGTCCAGTCCAGTCTGAACAGGCAGAGTTACAAAGTGGGTACCTTTATCTGTTCTATGGTTGCCTCGGTGTCCTTGGCTGCCTGTGCCAGGAGGGGGCGGGAGGACTCCAGCTCCTCCTGCATCTTCGCTACATCCTCTGCTGTTCGCAGGAGCTGTGGGAGCAAAGCAGAGTTAAGAGCAGGGCCAGCAGCCATGGAAAGCCCTAGGAAAGCGCTGTGCTGCCCTGAAGGGTGCTCCCTGCCGAGAGTTGGGCTGTGCAAAGCACAGGTCTTGCTTTGGTTCCTGCTAAAGTGACAATCTGACGCTGTGGTCTGTTTACAAACAGCAGTGCCTAATGCTGCCTGCACATGTCAGGCACTACTTCATAAGCTCCTGGCAATGAGGCAGCAGAACAATCTTTCTGTTAGAGAGCTTTCAATTACAAGGTCAATAAGGAACATCCTGAGAGATGAGCTACACAGAGGTCTGTGGTCCCCAAAGACTGGGGATCATTATTCTGTTAGAGCTGTTACAGACTCAGACCTTCAGAAAGACTGGCCCTGGCAGAAGGCATAAATGTCACTTGCTTTAGCCTGAGTTTTTTCCTGTTACACAGGACATGTGTAGGACATCTCACTGCATCTCTGCAGCTATAAATGCACTGCTCAGAGTATGTAAGGGGTGGCCCCAAAACTTTCCTGGGTGTGAGGGACAAACCTTGTCCAGGCCACTTTGCATCCTGTTCTTGGCCGTCTTCAGTTCCTGTTGCTTCCTTCCAATGAGGGAACTGAAGATGCTGAGGAATTCCAGGTAGCTTTTGGGAGTGATATAATTGTGTCTGCCCAATTCTGCTAGGAACAACTGGCACTTCTTTGCCACACTCTGGTGGATTGCTACACATACTTGAATCTACAAGGAGAAAGGAAAGAAGCAATCTTATTTAGCACTGAACACAAGAAAGGCAAATCCATGTGATGCCCAGAGAGAGCAAAAGGGGCTTAGGAAGAACCAAACTATACAGTCACAGCAGAGCTTGTGTGTGTGTGGGGGGGCTTTAGTGCCACAGAGGGGTGACAAAGGGCCAAGCCCATTTCAAGGCATACCAAAGCTATGCAGTTCTGCATTTGAATGATCCTGCCATGGCCCATTTCTGCTGTGGGGTAGGACACTTCTGAAGGTGTGCCCTGCATCCATTGTGTTGGTGTATCCAGAGACACAGCACACTGAACAGACAGGAGCAGACTATTCCCGAGCATGGCACCTACCATCCCATTGATGTCTTCATTACCACTACCAAGAAGTGGGATTTCACTCAGGAAGGAGGAGGCAACGCTCTGCAGGGCTTCAGCAGGCCACTCATTGAACCAGTCAATGGTACAGCAGTTCACAAGAGAGGGGAACTGCCTCAGGCGTGCGCGGAACACTTCTCCGATCGGGCTGAGGGCGAGGCACGCAGGGAAGATGAGTTACAACTGGCTCTAAACACAAGGACAAAACAGCTTTCCTTCTACAAAACCACCCTGAAGCCTTGAGGAGTAAGAGGGACAGGAATACCCCAGGGAAGGAGGGAAAAGGGGAAGGAAAGTTCAGGCAGTGAGCTGCATGCCCAAAGGTACGTGTCTGAGCCTATTCCTTGGCAGGCCTTGGGATATTCTGGGAGTATTAAGATGGTAGCAGGGTGATGTTTTATGGGTCCCTCCCTAGGGAGAACACTTAAGGGATAAGAAATAAATGTGCTCTGAAGTTTATTTCAAGCAGGTGGGTGCAGAGATCACATCACCAAACCTGAATCATGGCCCTCCTGCAAAGGAGCAAGCTGCTTATGGACTGTGCATCAGATTCATGAGTAAACATGGTGCAACTGAGCCCCAAATTCAAGCAAGGTATGTCTGTAACAAATGGCTCAGTGGTGCACGGGGGAAGGTGTTCTACAAACCATATTCCTATTCTTCCTCCTCCTTCAAAGTCTGGGGCTTGGAAATAAAGATCCCATTACACAGTGATGCAAGGCAAAGGATAAGGAGGGAATAATTAACATTAAAAGCATAGAGCTGTAGGCCTGAAGTGTACCTCATGCACAGGACCATGTGGATATTGCTGCGAACCCGTGCTGTGTATGCAGCCATCAAATTGGCCTTGGTGGGCTGCTGCCCTAGGTCTCGAACAATGGGCTTCATAGCTGTCAGGATCTGGTCTTGGTCCTCGGGATTGTAAATGTTGGGGATGTCACCAGAGTTGAGCAAGTTGTTGATATCTTCGAGGAAGGATTCACTTTTAATCTAAGTAGACGATAAGTAAAAGAAAGCAGTTTCGTAAGTCAGAAGATGGTTGTGTCTCACATGCCATGGAGATAATTTCTGCATCAATACAGCCCTCAGCCTCTGTTATAGGAAACCATTTCTGTGATCACTTGGCTCCAGAAAGGCACACCCTGATTCTTGTCCAGCACTTCCAATCAAGCAGCCATATTCAGCCATTTCAGGCGTGGGATGGTGTGTTTGAGAACAAACCTCCTTCTGCCCATTCTGTTCCTCCTTACAGACAAACTGAGCTCAGGCTCTTGCTCCCTGCCTCTGCAGGCACACCCCAGACACCTGGTTGCTCCGGGTCTTCCTTCCTCCAGCACACAACTCTTCATTATTAAAATAAAGCTTATCAATGTGGGAGACAGAATAATTGTAAGGATGTGTCACAGCCTGTGGGACGATCTCCCTCCAGCACTACACTCACCTCTCCACCTTTGCTAAATCAGAAACACACAGTATCCATCTCCTTGACTAAATGTACCCTCCTGGGCCCCTCTGCTCCCACATATGTTTCTCACTGCAGGGAAAAGGCTGCAGGAACAAGTAGCATTTGACTGATGCTCATCTCTCTGCCTAGGGCTCTGCCACAAGGGAATGGTTCCTATGATAATGAAGGCAGTAAAAAAGCCTATGGGGAACATAAACTGTGATTCCAGAAGTGGAAATTGGCCTAGTCATTAGCAAGTTACAGTTTATAGTTACAAGCCAGCATTATCCTGTGGAACCAGCAGGAGTAAGGTCCTAAATCTACTCTATTTTTTAAAAGGAAAAGAATAATTTTACTTAGGACTTCTAATATCAGTGACCAACATAGTGCTTAGCTTCAGACAACTTAAATCTATGTATCCTCCAAACTCTTGGATGGAGCTGAAAGGAGCTTCCTTGAGCTAGAGTAGAATCCACCCACTCACACACAGCTCTACAGACCCTCTAGCAATAAATGCACCACCTCCAGTTTCCCTGGGGCTCTTTTATAAGATGATGAATATAGGCTACTGAAGAAATACAAGTTGTGTCTGATTTGTGTCAAGCTCCTTAATACTCTGTAGGGGAATTTATTGAGCTTGGAGATGTGTTTCTGACTCCTTTTGAGATGGAATCCACCATGCTAATATTCCTGTACCTGTGTGTCTACAAATAGGAAGGTCTTGGGTAGACTTTGAAGGCCTGCCTTCATCATGATCTTCCTCACATCATCTCGCCATTCGGTCATGCCATAATTTTTGGACAGTTCAATCTGGAAACATTCATTTTCTGCCCTAAAGGAAAAAGAAACCCGTGGAGTTACATCAAATTAAAAGATCCTCTTCTGTCAATTCCCTGTATATGTTGTGGACTCGGGGGGAAAGGACTGAAGCAAATTGTTTTCCTACAGTGAGTCCCGAGCATATGCTTGTTCTTGAGCACCAAGGACAGCCACCAACCCAGGAGCATGTTTTACACAAAGCAGAGACGCCAGAGCTAGCTAGAAACCCAGTGCACATGTGCATGTTAACTGAATCTTAGCTTTTGACTCATTTGAGGAGTCAGCAGCCAGAAAAACACGTAACTGGCAGTGGGAAGGGCAGAAAAAGAGATTCTCTGAAGGCAGCCCCAATGGAGCTGCTCCACATTACATGCATAGGTGGGAGTGCATTACTTACATGTGAGATGCCAGTCTGGTGAGAGACTGTCTCCCACTTCCCCCAACACCCAGGAGAAGAGCGTTGCCCGGAGCCTGCCGCAGAATGCGGCTGATTCGGCAGATGTGCTGGATGGCATCCATGAAAAGCACCAGCTTCAGTTCTGGGGTGTTGCTTTGATTGTACTCCTCCAGGTAGTCCTCAATCACAAGCTTCAGCTGTGGGTAGAAATGCTTAGTTGTGGCCACCAGATAAAAGCAATTGTGTGTGTGTGGGGGGTTATTGTCTGCTGGCACAGCCAGGACAAGGGGAGGGCAGAGCCTGGTGCTTAACAGGGTCTGGGAGCAGCTCTCCTCCATGGAGAGGAACTGCCACTGCATGGGCTGAATTCAGTTAGTGGTGGTGGCAGCAGCTGCTCAATGGTGACCTTAAACTAACTCAGGCAAGTGACTATGGTCTGCTGTTCCCAACAGTGTTGTTTGCCTCGAGCAACAGCAGGGTGTAGTTCAAAATAAAAGAGCTTATGGCTGCCTGATCCATACTGCTCCAGGGCCTCCCTCTGGGTTAGTTTCCTTGCTCTGTAGCTGACCACTGCCTGCTGCTGAATCCCGTGGTTAGGATCCTGGCTGGAAAGCACAGGTGCTGGGGAAGAAAACAACACTGGCTGTAGATAGGTAGAGGAGCACGCTCCTCTCCCAGTCCAGCTATCACATGGAATAGCTACAGGTGCAGTTTCTCCTGCCCTTCCCAAGGCTCTCTTCAACAGCACCCTCAGGCCAGAGAAGGAGATGAAGCATGAAGATATCTGGGATTTGATCCTACACCCTCACCAATCTCACTGTGAAGCTGGGAAAGCAACAGCAGCTGGAATTCATACAGTGCTGAGATCCCTGCCTAGATGCCAAAGTTCTGTGTGCATGAGTGGGGACTGTAGGGCTGCCTCGGTGGAGGACAGGCCTATACCTACTTTGCAGAAGGGATTGGAAAGCTCAGTTAATTACCAGTACTTGTCACACAGCTATCACAAGAGGAGAGACGATAGAATAATCATCTGTTTCTGATAATGAGAGCAAAACGCACCACTCATTGCCTTTGCTTAATCACCACTACCCAAGTACTCCCAGTATCTTTTCCAACAGGGAGCCTGGCAGTAACATTAATTACTTGTAAAGGTCAATTGTGAAGTCTTTAATGGCAAAAGTAGTATTGTTTGGGGGTAATGTGCCATTTCTTTCCAGCAAATTTCACTTTTCAGTCCCAAGTGTGGCTCATCTGGGAAATTTGGCATAGCAGGCTGCCTCCAGGATTGCAATGCAGAGACAGCTTGTTCCACCTCAACTGCCCATCACAACTAATGCAGCCGCTGTTCATATACAGGGTAGGATTTCACAGGAGACCCCTGGGAGGGTTTGTGGTTTCAGACACCTCCAATTAAAGCACTGCTGTTGTTACTATTACTGTTTTCCATTGTTTATAGAAGACTGGGAAGCTGTGAACGTAGTTCACAACATGATTCCCAGGGTCCTTACCTTATCCTGGCTCTCGATTGCTTGGTACACTTTGACATTGGCACCTGGCTCCATGAAGTCTCCAAACAGAACTGGCAGGGTGGGAATGACCTCCTTAAAAGTGGTGCCAAACTCCTCCATCTTCGTTGTCATTAGGTTGTCAAACCAAGTCCGGTCCTCGTCGCTGACCAAGCGATCACGGAAGACCCGGCAGCTCTCGTGGTACCACAATCTCAGCAGCTGCTCTTTGTTCTGGTAGCAAATCCCAGCAAAACAGCCCCCGTGAGAGAAGCAGAGAAGTGTTATGAGCATTGCTGTCAGGAAAGCTGGTTCCTGCCCAGCATGTGGCCAGCTCCACTCCTGTTAGGAGGCAGCTGGAGCGGAGAAAGAACTGGGCGGAGGAAGCTGCTTTCCCTTCTCTCAAAAACAACTCTTGTCAAAACAGCTGCTTTGCAGAGAGCTCATTACAGCTTCAGCATATCCTCCTCTATTTGTCCATATGTCAGGCTTTCTTTGAGAGATTTAAATTTTATATCCTTTGTTTTTATCTTTCCCCAGTTTGATTTAATTTTTACGGTTTTCCTGTGTGTTTTTTGAAAGATCCTCTTATTTGCCTGATAGCACAGAACCTATAGTACTTAGGGTCCTAAATACTTCCAGTAATAATTCAATCTTTACTGGCCAGGCTGGAGCCAGAGCAAGGTTCTCAGGAGAGCTGAAGGGGCAAAAGCCTCCACTGACAGAAGCAGGTAACAGGACAACACCTCTGCCCCTGCTAAGTCCCTGTCTGATCCCCCACAGCTCCATCCAGCCCTGAATGGGTGGGCTGTGTCCTACTGACTCCCTGTGGCCACTCACCATGGCTTCACCATGCCAAGAAAAGACTGTGATGAAGGGAGAGTCTGCCTGCTACTGGTAGCAGGCAATAGCCAAAGGGGAGGCCACCACACCCACTGAGCAGTTTCAAAATGCATGTCCAATGTGAAATTTAAACCTGCTTGCAGGCTTGTGGATGAGGCCTCAACTAGAACATTTCTGCTCTTGCCCTGTGTGGCAGGGCTGTGCTGATGGGAGGACTCACCTCGACCTTGCCGGGCTCAGCCATGAGCATGCCCTGGAACACCTTTGAGAGGTCTCTCAGGTTGAAGGTGTAATGTGACTTTGCTGGCGTGGGCAGCAGCTGGGATGTGATGGTCAAATACACGGAGATGGTGGCATCGACTAAGGGCTCGTTCAAGTCTTTTACTGCATCTGCTCCCGCTGCAGAGAGAGAAGTAGTTGGAGAGGATGTCAAGGTGCTGACTCTGGGCTGAGAAGGTCCTTGCAGTGCAGGAAAGTGGCACTGAGTGATTTGGGCAGGAATGCACTTCTTTTCTGCTTTTTTCTGCAGAGACACTGAGGGACCTGACCAAGCACCTGCCCACTGCAGTGGACAGCTGTCAATGGGTTTATCAACTAATGTGAACCAGATTTGGGGGTGGAAGAATGTTTCATAATGATTCTGTGGTGTGAAGACTTCACGCCCCCCAGGAACATAGGAGGTACTGCCAGACAGGTAATTGATGCCTACCTGAAATATTCCAGACAGGTTTTCCTTCTCCCTCCTTGCACTCCCGCAGTGAAATCTCAGCTACTTTTAAACTAGAAGGTGTGAGTGCCCTCTTAGCTAAACCCCCTGCAATTTATTACGCCCAGCAAATGCAGAGCCACTGAGGAATAATTTCTTATGCAATAGTCTGGCAAGATTTAAACACAGCTGCCAGTTTTAGAGCGTAATTATTTTTTTATCCCAATGAAGTTTATTACAAACACTCCTGGAGAAGTAGAGCCCTGTGACACCCCAGCATTTTGCACTTTTTTTGCATTATTTCAAAAATCCTTTAATTTCTTTCTAAACCACAGCTAGATGTTCCAGTGTGCCCCTGAAATCACAGTCAGGTACTGCTGCTTCTGAATATTGCAAGCACTCAGATAGCTCTGCTTTGCTTCTCCCATAACTGACTATTCTCACCCCTTTCTACTGGCATATTTGCAGATGAGGGCATATTTGCAAAGATGATCCTAAATTCCCACCCTGTCAAGTACAAGAGGACTCATTTCAGTCCAAATGAACCCTTTTTTCATGGTGGCTGTAGCATCACGCTCAGAATCACCCTGCTCAGATGTCCACAGGCTGCAGCAGATGGAGAGTAACAGAAGGCTCTGCTTCCACAGAAGGCTGTTGTCTGGGCAAGTGTCTGTCTGCTGAAAGCACAGGTAAGCTGTGCCATGCTGTGCCCACCAGCTTGCTCTGTTCACAGTCTCTCTCATCTTTCTGCTCTTACTTACGCACGGGATTTCTGTAACTTTTTTCTCCTAGGAGTCCATCTAAAAAAAGACAAAAAAAACTGAATTCTAGTTTTGCCTGTTGAGGTTAAGAATATCTGCATCATCCATCACAAAAAAAAAAAAAATCCTCTTTGAAAGGCCTGGGCTATAGGATAACATATGCAACAGTGAAAGCCAAAGCTAAAGTTTGCTGATTTGCACCAGCTGAGTTTGGCCCTGAGACTAAATAGTGTATGAGCTCTCTGTTTGCTAAGCCTCATAAAACACTTCCCCTAAAGTTGCAACTACTCCAAGTTCCATCTTTCAACACTTTGATCAGATCATCAGTATTGATTCCTCCCCTTCCAACTCCATTGTCATCAGGTTGACTTGCAGCATGAGGAGAAGGTGGTGGTTTTCTGCAGGACTTACCCATCCAGCTGCCGAGGATGGTGGAGAAGATCTTCTTCTTGCTGCTGTCATCCATCTCAGTGAAGGAGAGGTAGTTGAAATGGCGAGTGAGGCGTGGGGTGACAGGATTCCTTCCCCCTCCAGGAGGTCCCATGGCACAGACAAAATTAATATCTACCAGCCTCTTAAAAGTACCTTGGAGAGTACAAAATCAGGAATGAGTGCTGAGTTGTAGCTAAAAACCCTCGCTAGAAATCTCCTGGTCTAACAGGCCAACTTTTGCCGAGGGCCCTGGGCACAGGATCTGGCTCCTACCGATCTGTTTCCTGTCGTACCAGCCCTGGTGGTCCATCCACTGCCGCAGGAGCTCGATGGGTGGCTGAGCTCCATATTGCTCCAGCATGGGCATGTTCAAGTCGTCGATAAAAAATATGAAATACCGACCAACTGGAGGCCCAAACACTCCCTTCCGCCTGCAAGGACAGAACCCATGTCAGGACAACTCCTGTTGCAAAGGTACTCCTAACTTGAACCAAAAGCATCTTTTTTTTTCTCTGGATGCTTCCTGAGTCAACAGTTTCAGCTATTTTTATGCTTGATACACTCCTGTATAAGGGTCTTTGCATGGAAAAGATCTGCAGCAATGTTCCAAGCTTCTTTCCAAGCAGGAGTGAAATTTTGTCTACTTATACAAAATGCCAAGGAGTAAATGGGTGTAAATAAAAGCCAAGCTTGAGCCCATGAACCTGTTGGAAACTTCCAACCAGTGGCTGACCAGGGAGGTGAAATGGAAGCTCTTTACTGTGGGGAGTGGGACTGCGGGTGGGCAGCCACATTTTCTCCCTTCATCACTTTCTGTAAAGATCCCACACCAGGCTTTGCAAACACCTGTGCTGTGAAATGTAGTATTTCTGGAATAACTAGAATTGGAGCAACTTTTACAGACCCTCACTAATTCTTCTTACTTTCTTGCCATTATAACAAGCTATTATTGGCTCTCACAATCCCAGCTCAGATGTGCTGTGTGTATTATTTGTTATCCACACCTGTATGTGCTCAGGGCCCCTTCAAGTCTTGGGATGAAACTAAATAGCCCAGTTGATAGAAACAGTGAGCTCAGGGATACTGCCTTTGCACAAAGAGAAAGGAATCTTGCCTCTTATCCAGTTTGCTGTCGATGAGATCCTGGGTTTGGTTAGCAGAGGTGCGTGCTGAAAACATCAGGAAGTGGGTGATGTATTTGTTAGGCAAGTTCTTCAAAAGCTTGTCTGCAATTGTGAGAGTTTTCCCTGTGCCAGTGGGACCAATGCAGAGAACCTAGAAGCACAATCAGCAATGCAGTATAATCACAGGCAAGCAGTCTGTATTTCCCAGCACTCTGACATTTTCTGGAAGAAATGCAGGTTACTTTTAGGCATTTAAAGGTTGGGAAAGGACTGTTGGGCTTGCTTCTTCAGTAAGGTCAGCTGCCCAACACCAAAATCTCTTGGTGTGGATGGAATCCAACCAGAGAAATATGAAATGGAACTGTAGGAAACAGGTAAAGTGGGATGGTGATGGGCTATCTAGCAATTGCTGTGTTTTAACTGAGCAGCTGAGTGTTGGTATTCCTTTGGGGTGCTGCTATGGTGCCTGGGGACTGAATGGATAACTCTTAGTGCTTAAGCACAGATTGGAGCAGAGAAATACAAATCTGTGGGAGTGGGAAATAATCTCAAAGTATTAGGTAGCTGTTAAGTTCTGACTGCACTGGGAGAGGAAGAGGTTCAATCAAAAACTCAGAGGCAAGGCTGGGCACGTACTGGCTTATAGTTGGTGAGCAACAGCTCCAGCAGATAGGCCATTCGGACCGTGTTCATCGTGGGCACAATAATGTCACAGAAGTTGGTGTCTGGAACCATGGTGAACTTTGCTGTAGCATCCAGCCACACCTCCCAGTGCACCTGAAAGATTGGAGTCTGCTTAGAGGGGGCAGTTGCAACTATCCCTTCTAGGAAAAGGAAAACTCATTCTGCTGTTTTCCCTGTCACTGCTCCCTGGGTAATAGCTCGGATTCTGATGAGAAATCCAAGTTTCCAGCCTCTCTGTTGAGTCTTGCCACTCTTACCTTTCTGTATGGCAATGCTGGGAGTGTTTGACTCGTTACTTTTGGGAGGGACAGAGCCTGAGAGTTAGAGGTTATTGCCCCAGCAGCGACACACCTGCCCTCCCTTCTGAGAACTGGGATCAAAGTGGGATGGAGCACTTGTGATATTTGCAAGAACAGGAATTCTGCCCACAGCAGAGGGACAAAGGGGGCTTCTCTGGGATCCTGTCTTCCCACTCCGTGCCATCACCCATGTTGCACTCAGAGGCACATGAGGTTTTCTACTTGTACAAGACATGGATCCCTTGTGCTAGATTGGAGCTGCAGATGAACCTTCCAGAGGCCACTAAGCAAACGAGACAGAGGTTCTGCCAGGGCTGTGCTGGAGAATACAGGAGAAAATCTACATTCCTGACCACTCCATGTGTCCTTCCCACTGAGACCACACTGGCACCTTCTGTTAAGCATCTGACACTTGTGTAGGGCTCTTTTCTTTCACTTCAGGAAGGGGAAGCATTTTCCCTCCTTTTTAAATTCCTTTTAGCCCAGTCTGGCAGCTGTCAGTCAAGATGACCCTGACATGCCCTACACTGCTGTCTCTGGTGAAAAAGGTAGAATATTTGTCTGCCTTGCTGCTACTCCAGACTCTGCTGCACACAGCTCTGGTGCTGTTGTTCACTGCTTTCTAAGACAGACAGATCTATCCCTCTGAGCTTATCCCTGTCCTCCAGTAGCCACACCTGTGCCACCTCTCACTTTTCTGAGCACTGACAGAGGCACCCAGGTCTCAACTGACCAGCTCTTGGCTCAGACTTGAAAGATCTGGTTCATAACTCTGAAGGCAAGAAACGTCTTCTTGATTCAATGAAAAGCTTAACTTTGATTTAAACATTCTTATTCGCTTTCTTTAGGCCTTTCTTATTTGTCCTTGATGAGAAAATCTTACCAAATCCTGTAGGACTGTGTTGCTTCTTGGTCCCTCCTCATAAATTACCCAGCTTGGAATTCAAAACGAAATATTTTACCTCTCTAACAACTTCCTCATCCATATCTTCTTCAGTACTGCTAAGCCCAGCATCATCCAGTTTATAGTCATAAACCAGTCCTTCTTCTGGGAAGAGTAACCGGATCTGTGAGAATAAAGCTGTGGTGAGCCTGGCTGCCACTCAGCTGAACTCACAGGAGAATATGCACTACTTCAAGGAAGACTTGACTAATGGGATGCTGCCCAGGCCAGGGGGCTCCGGTGTCTCCCAGAACTTCCAGCTCCAGGGGTCCCTTTGAGACAGTGGCACACCAGATGCCAAGAGGAAGTCCATCCAAAGCCTCCAGGCATTCAGCTCTGACCCCCATTCCTCACTACTAATTCCTCTATAACGAGAGAAGGTCTGCTTTTCCTTTACTCACCCTTTCCTTTGACATCTTATTCCTGAGCCATGAGCTGAAGGCCTCACGGCCTGCAGAATCTCCAGTGGCACCCACGCTCCAGATCAAGGCAAATATAAACCAAGGCTCAATCAGCTCTCCCATACGGGCAACCTTCTCCCGGGGAATTGTCTTAAATCCCTTTGAACCAGAGACAAGCAGAAGAAGAATTCTCAGGTATAATTGAGGTACACAAACCCCAGACTGTTCTTAATTTGCTCATAATTCTGTTTAGCTTCTGTGTAG
This sequence comes from Rhipidura dahli, assembly GCA_013399225.1. Lineage (NCBI taxonomy): Eukaryota > Metazoa > Chordata > Aves > Passeriformes > Rhipiduridae > Rhipidura > Rhipidura dahli. The sequence goes on from VXAC01000971.1 coordinate 64,054, forward strand.
TTTTTTCTAGCCAGTTTTTCACAGGCCTTGTTAATATATTCTGTGGATTAAAATTTGTTGTTTCACTGGTGTACTTGAGAGACTCCCTTTGCTGAACTAATATCACTCAACAGGAGCTGGGAGAAGAATTTAGTCTTAGGTTTTTAATTTGAAAATTGTCCAGCCTTCTTCAGTACTAATTCTCAAAGGACCTGCAATCTGAAGTGCATCACTGCTCAGCTCTGATCTCTGCTTTCCACTCATTCTCCAATTCCCTCTGCTATAAATAAAAGTGAACCTCTGCCCTCCAGCCTGGTAGGCATAGAGCTTATCTTGTGTTCTTTCAGTGGGCAGAGCATAATCCTTCCAGGTTTACCTGTGCTTTGCTGGATGCTGTATTACCTTCTGCCACATAGATGAGCTACAGCATGACCTTTCTGGACCAACATCTTGTTCTCTGGTGACTAACCCTTCCCATGACTGAGTGTCCTTAAGAGTTACAGGCACAAGTAACAGTGATAGAGGTAGCAAAATCTACCTTAATGGGAATGAAAGGCTGATACAAACATTCCAAGAGTACGAGGAGGCTCCTTGTGAGGTTACTGTCTGTTGAGGCAATGACCTCCTTCACAGAGCTTCGCAGAAAGTCAATGGCCTCCTGGAAAGATAGGCAGGGACAGCTTAGTGTCACCATCCAGCACAGCTGTCTGTGCTCTTACCTTCTTGTTCATCTCCTTCATGTTATGTTTAGCAGGGAGAACGTGACTGAGAATGCTGCCATTTCCAACTGCATTCCAAGTACCACTGCTTTGGCTGGAGAAAAGCAAGCTGAACCCCTTGGTTCAGTGTGAACACCAAGAAAGCTCTGGGCCTCCCTTTTGGTTCTGTGGAACAGTTATGTTCATCCTGTGCTATCAGTGCTGTTAAATGGTTTGCTCCCTTCAGAGCTTTCCTTTGCAGCTCCAGGTTCTTCATTAAAATAATGGCTTATCAGCAGAGTAGAAATAACAAGATTTGTTTGTACAACCTTCTCCCTGGAGGTACTCCACTATAAGCTATGGAACTGCACCAGGGATGGCATTGTCCAGAAGATAATTTTAAAATTAAATAAAACCAACTATAATGACCAATAAGACTTAGTCACATCTACAGAGATCAGTGAGTAACCTCTATTAAAGCCACGAAATTCACAGGAAAGTTTCTATGATAGGTATTATGCTGGTATGAAATTTTCCCACACTGGCATTTAAAACCTGGCCTTGACAAGTCTGGGCTGGCTGATATACAAGCTGACATGGAAAGGCTGGAACAGAATGGTAGCTCACCTGGAGGAATCTCTTGAAGAGAGAATCCAGCTTCTGTGAGAAGCGCTGCATGATGTCTGGCATATTTTTCAGCCAGCATTCAATGAAGGGTTCCAGCCCCAAAATGCTGGGTTCCAGGTAAACCATGCCACAGCGGGAGACTGTGGCAGGGGAAGCAACAGCCAGATCCTGGACTTCAAACATCATGGTCATGCTCTGGAAATTATAAAAGAGAAGAAAGGATAAGGACCTGCTCGGTTTTGATACGTATTTCAGTGCAGGGAGGAAGGAGTACAGACAACAGGCAGCCAAAGCGAGAGGGGTGAGTTACCTCTGTCATCTTGATGATTTCCCCTGAGCTGAGGCACAGCTTCTTATTGTCATCAAGTACTGTGTTCATGTTCTCAATCCACAGAGCATCCACTGGCCCATCAAACATGTACCACTTCTTGGTGGAGTCAGTGGCCACGGTTCCCCGACGGATGAGTGTGGAAAAGATCCCATCGGTCCTGAAAGGCAGGAAGAAGGCAGGGCTTGGCCCGTTCTGCTCTTGCTGAAATAAATGGCAAAGTTCCCACCACAAAAGGCAATCTTATCCATGAGCTGCAAAAAGGTCCATCACATTCTTTTTTTTTTTACTGAGACACATCTCAGTATGAGACATCTCAGTGAGTGACACCACAAAACAATTTCTTTGGGCATTAGGATCTGGAATTCAAGCTTCCCTTTAACATCTCTGTCCCCAGTGAAGAGTAAAGAGGTCTTGCCAGTATCCAGTTCAGGTCACAGGCAGGTTATCTGCTCTCTAGAGGTGCCTCTTTTTTTCTCAAGGTTACAGGGATAAATCCAAGCTAAAGAGCATGACCCTACCCTCTTTATAACTGAAGTTTCCCATCCTCAGCTGCCTGTGAACCTGGGTGGCACCGGAGCTGGTGACCAGGACAGCAGACAAAAGGAATGCTGGCTGTTGACAGCAAGAATTTAATCCGTACATGGAAACCTGGAGTGTGGTTTCCATCCAGACCCTGGAATCTACTCTCACTATTAAATATTTATTTGTTATTTTTAGAGTACTAGTGAATTCCAGAGTATTGTTACTGAGATCAAGGGAAAACAGTCTGTTCTAAGGCTCAGCTGATTAAAACAGATGGATTTGTCTGTAAATATATTTTACATGACTGCTGTATTTTTCTTTTTGTCACATTGACATGCCTGTATGCTGCCCTTGGATAGAGTCACATCATAAATAAACTGTTGAGCTTAATTTGAGCTCCTATGAAATGTCCTTCAGTAAATATGAACCAGATCCTAAGCTGAGACGTTCTGGTCACAGCATCAGTAATGTTTACTTGGTTGCACTTTTCCTAGAGGTAGGTAGTTTCATATATATTTAGTTTCCCTCATTTTATAGAACACAATCTTTAGCTTTGCCCTGAAACAAGTGCTGGCTGATGGGGCCAAAGGGAGATTCACACTGCTTCTCACATCCTAGCTTATGGACAAAGTGAGCTGCAAAGCCAACCTCAGGTCACATATGGAAACATAAGCAGTAGGACCTGGCTGTAAAGAGGGTAAGTGGGCTATTGGTTCTTGTTTCCAAACCATGTAAGCAAGCAGGAGCCCTGGCAACGGGAATGAAATGCCTCTTTATGCCTCAAAGTCATTCCTCATCACTCAAGGATACCAGAGTATTTATACAGAATAATTCAAGTGCGCAGCACAGAGGTCACTTTTCTTCAGAAGCAAAGCAAATGTTTTTAATCTGCTGTATCTTAGGAGCAGGGGCATGTGCTCCACAGCTATTGAATTATTGTTGTGCAGCTAATGCTGCAAGCTGAGCTGCAGGAACTGTCTGGGCATGTGCTGGCAGACGGGCAAGTGCACAATGAGGGATGTCAGCTTAAATCGCCGTGACTGGCTATTGTAGCTTGGTGGGGATCAGGACTTGATCTCTTCTGGTTTTATGCCACCATCCCCAAACAGTTCTCAGCCTTGAAGAGAAGACGCTCAAGACCAGAAAAGTGTTTTCTGTCTGGAAGAAAGGAAAGAAGGTTTTGTACTTTACCACTCATGCGTTAGCAAGTTGAACTCTCCATAGAGCTGGCCCATTGTGATGGACTTGGGATTCAGTACAAAGTAGCGGACTGCTTCGTAATTCCCACCGCTGGCTGCAGGCTGACCTTTCAGTGATGTCATTGCAGCTGCCAGGACTTCATAACTCTGCAAAAGCCAGAGAGTTAACTGCCATGGCTCCAGAATGACAAAGCCACTTGCTCTCACAGCAACTGCATTGAAAAGGCAGTGAGAAAAGAGACATAGTGAAGGGTAGTGAATCATAGTCAGGAGATACTGGCTGAAATAAGAGCACAGAAATTAAGAAATATGCAAGGGAGGAAGAAGTTAGATCTTCTGTGCAAGAGGCCTGAAGCACCTTGAGAGGTCAAAGTATGTCTCAGCCTTAGAAACCTGCAGCAGAACTAATAACCCTCAGTCTAATCTTACAGCTCAAAAGAGTGAACCAGTAATATACCTCCCCATGGCTATACATTTTTACTAACAGACAGCATCTTTGTGCCCTGACTTCTCTCTGAGAGCAGCTTTAAATGCCAGTGTGGGTCTTCTGTGAAACAACCCTCTGCATCACCAGGTAGGTGATGGTTTGCTGGGGCCAGCAAACTGCCTCACCCATACCTTTGTCTTCCCAGAACCTGTTGGTCCCACCAGCATCAGGCCGTGACGAACCACAGTGGTCTCGTACAGCTGGATGCACTTAGTCACAAAACCTGTACAGGAAGATAATGCAGAGTGGGTCAGGGAACAAGCCTCTTTCCTAGGGCAGCGTGCTGGACTAAAAGCCCAGGCTCAGAGAGCCTTTCCCCTCACCATCAACATCCTTCAGATTCGCTTGGATGCAGGATTTGCGGATGGCTTCTTCCAGGATGCCATAATCAACAGGTGTTTCTTTGATATTTGGAAATAAATCTGAGACAATACCATTGAAGAGCTTGAGGTCATCCTGCAGGAATTTGGGTACGTTGGCATCCCTAATAGCTCGCAGGCAAATCAGCTCCTGCAAGGATTTAAGAACTCAGGACTTTGGAGATCTTTCCTCTCGTATGAGGATGCAGAAAAGGCCCCATAAGTCTATGACAGTGTGAAGTACAAGCACATTTACCTCATCCATATCAGGATTCTCTCTTTTGAGATTGCCAGCTGTTGAGATGACAGTCTTCACAGCTCTCATCCCAAAGTCATAGTGGTCCTGAAAAAGGCACAGAGGAAACGATGTCATCAGACAGAGGAGCACCACCTAAAAAAGTAAACTTATGCATGCACTTAGTTAATAGGTGAGAAAAGTGAGAGAGTTGTGCCTTCAGAACAATTCCTCCTTCATTCCAGTCTGCTCTCAGGATCCCTGAAACAACTAGTTAGTCCTCAGCTGTACAGTCTACGAATGAGGAAGATGAGAATAAATGCGTGATGAAAAATCCTAGATAGAAAGAAAAGCAGGCAGGGCTGTTTGGCTCAACTGTCCTGCCACTGTAATCCTAAATATTCTTTAAGGTGAATCCAAGCCCAACCACAGGAGCAGAAATGAGAATTAGAAAGAAGGAAGGAAGATGAAGAAAGGCTGTGGTGACCTTTTTAAGATATGCTATCACAAGACACCAAGAAAACCATCCAGGTACTTCATGCCTAGGCTCAGAAAGCCTCACATTTGAAAAACATTCATGGATGTTGGGACATCTACCTGGGAGCTGAGCTGTTCTGACAATAGTTTGAATGTTGTGGTGATCTTCTTTGCAAGGACTTTGGCTTCATTAAACCCAAAAGAGTAGAGTGAGATCTCAGCAATCATGGAATAATCTGGGACCATCATAGCCACAGGACGAAAGAGAGCCTGGAACATACACATCCAACACAACGTCAAAACACTGGTGTTTCTTGCTTTTTTCCCAGCAGGCTGAAAAGGCTGAGTATCCATCCCAGACTGTTTGGAGGACACAACATGAATGTGCCTGGCAGCTCCCACTGTAGCAACCCTGCATGCTGCAATCTGAGTGGTGCCATTTCCTTACACAAGTGTTTCAAACCTCAAAGTGATCCCAGAGACTTTCCAAAAGTGTCACACCCTAACCCTTGTCACAGACACACTGCTGGCTCCAGGCAGCACCCAGCACCTGTACTGTCCCTCTTCCTTCTGTCTGTGCAGCCTGCCCTTCTCACCTTCAGGTTATCAGGCAGTTCAGTGCGCCCAGCGTACCCTGGGTTCATTGTGATGAAGACTGCGCAGGATGGCACCAAGGGGATCTCTGTGCCTTCAAATATGAAGGTTTCCACCTGGAAAATTAAAGATATAATCATCCTCGAAGAACAGAGCCTGACCTGCAAACTAAATAATGTAGCAGAATTTTCCAAGAGGAGAACAACGGCTTTCAGTTGTTAAATTATAAAGCACAAGCACAGCTGCCCACAACTGTAGTGACTCAATCTGGTCCCACTGCAGGAACCCAGTATTACCAGCAATATTTCTCCCTGTATAAAAACTGGGCTTGTGGAAGATTTACTTGTAGGTTAATTTTTTTTTTTTTTTTACTCTTGAACAGACTTCTATCCCTCCAGCTGTAAACAAATGTCTTTCCATTTATGTTGCACTAGTGATCAGACCTGAATTAATTCATGGCAAAGAGGGCAAAGAGAAACCTAAATCCTTTTTAAAGCTGTGTAGGTAGTAATTTCAGATGGGGGATAAAATAATGCAGAAGAATTTACGCTGAGCAAGTTTCTAATTCCAAGCCAAAGTCAAGGAGATTCAGGTCTTAACCCTTCTGGGCCTCCAGAGAACAAAGCAGAGGCTGGCTGCTAGACTGGCTGACAGCTGAATCTCCATTAAAGCCAACAATTCACAACAATTCACTTTACAATGCAACTCTGTGTGTGCATGAATATACGTTTTTCTGCACATACTGGGTTTTGTGAATCCACCAAAGCTTGGTTAACACATTTAGACAAATTTGGTGCTGAGCAGCTCATGGCAGAACACTGTCTGCCTTTTCACAGTTCCAATTTTTATCAGCTCAGTGGATCTGTATCACAGTGTCTCCCACACCAAAGTCTGCTGGCATTACAGCTCAAGCTGAGAGGTGCTTCAGCCTGTGAGAGCATGGGCAACTCTAGCAGCACAGACTAGGGTGAAGTTAAAAATTCCCCCGAGGATGCTGACTGTGTAATAGACTGATACGATGTGCCACAGTTGGGACATTGTTCAAACCTCTCCTCAGGGATGCCTGTTGAAGTTGCCCCTGAGCAGTGAAGCTTGTCCTCCATGAAGGAGTGTGCAGAGACAAGGACTTGCCTGAGCTAGCTCCAGTGGAGATTTTTTTGCCTGCCTTTGCATCCACACATTCCTCACATACCCTCTGCTGCTGTGCTTTCTGGATGGTTGTGATCTGCTGGGCCACCACAGACAGCACCTCGATATCGATGCGGTTGAACTCGTCGAAGCAAGCCCAGGCACCAGAGCTGGGCAAGGAAGGAACAATGATGGGAGTCAGGAACACCACACAGCAGCAAACTTGCAGTCAGAAGTTCAGCTAGATCTCGAAATTATATATCCACATACTGGGTAGGCATTACAGAGACTAGAAGCCAACACAGAAGGGCCCTGACGTCCCATGGCAAACAGTGACACAGCCACAGTGTCCTGGCTCACTGGACACCCTGACTGTGAATCCCTGGCCATGTGATGAGTGACCATGGCAGTATCTGATCCTAGAGCTTGGGATAGATTTTGCATGGCATAGATTTGAGCTTTACAGAGGTGTCATGTTGAATTCCTGGTTTGCACCTGAGCTGTAAATGTAGCAGATACAGTTTAGGTAACTCTTTAGGCCGTTTTTCAGAATTCAGAAAACTGTGTATAAAGCTGGCAGCATGCATATGAGGAAGGTGATCTTCCCACAAGGCATGGCTTAAGAAAGAAGTTAAATTACTTACAAAGAAAACATCTGAGAAAAGAATATCAGCTTTTGTTGGAGTTACTAATTCAGATTCACCAGTGTGCAGCAGACTAATTGGACCAGCTCTGTTTGAAATGTAGAGAAGAGAGAAGCCTCTCTGAGAGGATCCCTCAGGGCTTAGAGCAGTCTCTCTTGGCTGCTCAATTTTGAACACTCTCAGCAGATTCTCCTCTTCTTAAGATTAAGCAGCTTGTGGGCTGAATCTCAGTCCAACATGGATGATATTAAAGTAAAGGCCAAAGCTGCAAACATTTGCACAGGTGGATTAGTGCATTGTGGATTAGCGCAAAGCATTTTAATTTTGCCTTAAATGAACAAGGATCTCCTTTTATCTCTCTTTCTTTAATTGGATCAACTGTCCCTCCTTTCTGGCTGGAATTTTGTAACCTTGCTCATTTTGGAACTCAGTAACCCCCTTGCTAGGGTTTTGCTTGTTCTTTCAGGCTGCTAAGAAAAATACCCACCAATTCCCAGTGTGCAGCATCCCTGTATCCTACCCACTCCTCAATAATGGCACTCAGCATTTCACTGTACCTGGCTAGTCCCTTAAAAAACTTGCCCATTGCCATAAAGTCGAGTTGGTCAGAGCAGTTGAACACCACGGTTTGGATTGCCAGTGCTTTGCCCAGGTCTTTTGTTGTTTCTGTTTTGCCTGTTCCTGCTGGTCCTGCAGGTGCTCCTCCAAATTTCAGGTGCAGAGCTCCTGTAAGCGTCAGATAACACCTACAACAAAGAAGAGACCAGCTGATGAAAAAAAAGCATTTGTACTACTGATTTCAGCAAGGAGACATATGATCTATCCAGCTGGAGACAAGGAGGAATCCATCATTCATTATTCTACAAAACTGCTTAGATATGCAGCATTCTGCAAAGGAGTTAGAGCTATGTGGCCTTGATTAGTATTCATGGGGGCCTGCATGGATAAATCCTTCTGCCACTGGCTACACATTCATTCCCTGGAAAAAGGGCAGTTACAAAAAGGTAAAACTATTATTTCTGCTGCATATTCTAGAGCACTAGCTGCTACCTTCTGGTTTCTAGAAGAGCTCCTTAGCTATCAGGTGGACATTTTATATGAGTCAGAGCACAACATTAAAAATTAGGAGAGTGAAAGCAATCAGTCTGAGCACTGATCACTAGGAATACAGTAGCAAGCAATGCCAGGGTGCTCCTGTGCACTCGTCTCAGGTAGTCCTTTACTGTACAAATGGATTCTATTTACATACATTAACCTGTAAAAACTGCATGGTCAGATCCTTCGTTTAATCCTGTTCATCCAGAAGAAAAAAAAAAAGGGAAAAAAGATGCATTTATTAGCCAGAAAACAATGTCTTTACCTGTCAGTGAGGGGAGTGATAACCAGACGGCCAGTGTTGCCCAGATACTCATAGCCATAGATAAACTCAGCATTGACTGCTCTGATGTACAGGTCTCCCCTCGTCCAGTAGTATCTAATGATGAGTGAACATGACATCAGAAAGATAAACACTGCCTGGCAGACTAAACAGCAGCTCACGAGATTACAGCCTGCAGGTTTGGAGACCTGCATGTTAAGGGATTTCCCTCTCGAGAGCAGAAAGGATAAGGTAACACAGCAGGGTGGACAGGAGTCCTCACAGGATGTGGGATCAAGCACTGCACCCCTTGGGCAGGAACACAGCTTTTCACAGTGAGATGCCATTGTATGGGTTAGTCTATATTGACAAAGAAAATGCCATCCAAACTAGAGCTGTCTCAAACTCCTGTTTCCCTTTGTCATGGACACAGCTGATGGGTAAGGAGAATGGAGACTGGCCAGGGAGGCCAGGTGAGGTTCAACAGCTGTGCTCTCTAACCTGAGCTGGGAGATCCACTCAAAATCGTTCATGCTCGTCACATTCTCCTCAACCAGCTTTGCTGCAACATCCTTGGCGTGCACCTCGATCACAATAAGAGCTGACAGCACTGCTCGCTGCATCTTGGACAGCCTCCCACGCACCAGGGCCACCAAATCTCCCAGCTGGGGAAGGAAAGGAAAGTACCCTGAAGCAATCCATTATGCACCAACCCAATGCAGTCAAACTCAGGGCATGCTAAGTCTCAGATCACAGGCTGTGCTCAGGCAACTTCTGCCTTTTCTCGTCAGAAGTACGAATGGCTGCTCAGAAAGCAAATCCTACTCTTGACTGGCTCAGAGCTGAGTTTTGCCTACACCATTACCATGTTCAGGTGAAAAGAAAGAGTTAGAGCCACCATGAAGTCCAGAGCTAATAACTCTCAGGTATCAGGTGTGATTAGATGCACAGAGCTGATGTGAAGGATGCAGTTTCTTCCACTGTCCATCACTTCAGCTCTTCACCTTTGGCTTCTTGGCTAACCCAGGAGAAGTTATCTTTCACCTTGTTATAGTGTTCAGGTGGGGATCATATTATCAATCCTGTCTATTATCTGAGGTTTATTATGACAAATATCTTAATGATTAAGAAGATAACCTGTTTTTTCACCTGTTTTGAACAGTGCTATGCAAAAATGGGTCTCTGTTTCCCCACCAGTATTGTCCTGGCATTATTTATAACCTGTCTGAGATCTGATGATTGAAAAGTCTCCATCTGGCAAAATCTCACCCTTCCATTCATTTTCATACCTGAGCACTCAGCTGTGGGTAAAGCCTGCTGGACAAATCTCCAGCTTCCAGGGCTTCAGACACTTCCTTTGTCCAGAAAATCTGGCAGCCAGCAATGACCACTTGGCCAGGCCATTGCAAAACCCATGTGGTACGTGGAGTCTTAAAATAGGAAAAAAAAGAGGTGTGAGAAAGAGGGGGAAAAGATGGTGAGACTTTTATTTATTTATTATTTATTTATTTATTTATATGTCCTCTTGCTCTGAGATTCATAATTAACAAATAAGCACTGAATTCTTGTGTAAGAGGCTTTCCTTTTTTCCCCCCTCCAGTTGCTGTGAAGAAATCTTCAGGCTCTCTGGCCACTGAGCACAGCAGGTACCTCCTCTCCACTATGCCACCTGCAGTAACCAGGTACATGCAGCCAGCAGCAGGTGAAAGAGCTCCGTCATCTATGAGACCCAAAATAATGTTTCCCCTCCTCTGGACTGTTCTAACTTTCCTACTTTCAAATTTTCAGTCTGAATTTAAAAAGAAGAGTAACAGAAATATCCGAGACCTCTTTATTTTTTAGCCTTTCTCCCTCCTTAGATTAGAAATTTCAATTTTACACCAGCATAGCTTTTATACAGAAACCAGAACTAAGATGCATCCCCTGTGCACTGACTGAAACCAACAGTTCCTGTGCCTTGATTACTTTTACCAGCCCCTAGCACACTGTGTGAGACATGAAAGCTGAAGCAGAAGACCCTTACAAAGAGAAAATAGTCTGGAGAGATGAACAGATATGGATTCATACAGGGTTGTTCTTTGCTACAGGGAAACTGAGAGGTAGCGTGCAGGGTTTGCATTCTGCTGGACCATTACCTTCTTGCTCAGCTGCCTATTCTGCACTTACAGGCACACAACTGGATGAAAGGCTGTATTTTGAAAGTGGAATAGAAGAGAATATTCTAGTAGAATACATCCCAAGTTCATCAGCCCCATCTCTGGTGACCTCTTTGGCAAGCCTGGAACCAACACATCAGAGACCTGCCAGTCTGTGATGAAACTCTTACCTCTGGATAAACACCAATTGATTTTTCTATGTTGTCCCGAACACTGGCCTTCATGGATTTCTCCACTTCCAGCAGCCAGTCCTCCACATTCTCACTGGGATAGATGGCAGTAAACAGCTTCACCTCTTCTCCTTCACCAGAGTACATGTGCGTGATCTGGAGGTCTTCCTGGAACATCAGCTAATGCAAGAAGCACAACAGGAGATGTGAGTGGAGGATTTCCTTTCTATCCCTGCCTTCCTGCCCCTGGGGGACAGCCAGCCTCTACCAGTGTTTGCTCATTATAATCCTGGTGCCAAACTTGGTTGCCAGTAGTGACAATAAAGTGTGCGACAGACGTGCAAAATGACCTCTCCAAATAATGGAAAATGATTGTATGAAAACAAGAGATTCGCATTGCTTGTGTGAATTGAGTGAAGCAAATCAAATTAGAGCTAGGATGAACATTTCTCATTGCCTGTCTGGGATTCAGACCCTTGACTCCCCCTCAATTCTGTAGATTCAAATCATTTCCCTTGTGTCACAGTGCCTGGCTTTAAGAGTAAAATTTTAACAGCTTCTTCAGTGCCCCAGCATATCACTGAAAGTCCCCTTATTTATTCCAATGGCTTTGCACCAGGTTTCCAGTTCAATTTCCTTTCTATTTTTCCAAATTAATGACTAGGAGATTGGTTTTACTGTCTGAGTATTGTGGCGGTTTGAGCTCTGACTAGCTATGGAGTCTGAAGTCTATTAGGAATAACAAAGAAGAAAAATAGCCAGGTTAACTCCAGCTCCAAAGTAAGGATGAAGGCAGAAACTTAATTCAACTCAGGCTTGTTCAGTCCCTGCCCTTTCTGGGGCTGTCAGGAGGAGTGGGATTCCATCCTAACCAGGTGCCTGCAAATAGACAGCTAAGTCAGAGCTATTTCTCTTGGCCTTAATGGTGGGATGGACACACATCTCCAGAGGCAGTGTCCTCCTAGGATGGATATCTAAGTGAAATTCTCTAAGTCACCCTTTGCAGATGCCTATTTCCCCACCACTGTCTGAAGGACAACTAAGGGTACCCAATTCAGATGCCTGGCTCTGAAACGTCTGAAGTGAGGGTGCTGGAATCCCACTTCAGGACAGGAAGCACCTTGCAATGCCTACATACAGTCACAGGTTCCCAGGAGATACATTTCCATGCAGCAGAATGTGAACATTCCTCCAGACTTTGGAATGCCCCCAGGTTCCCATGACACAGCTTTCCAAAGGTGGGGCCAAGCCCCTCACATGCTTGCTTTGCCTACCCGTGCAATGTTCTCAAAGCACTTGTGCAGGTGAGGTTGTACAGCAGTGGGGTCTTTTGTCTGAGACAGGATTTCCAGCAGCTCATCATCTGAAAGGAAATAGAACCTGCAAACACAGAGAGAGGCATGAGGAGAGGCTCTGTTTACTGCAGCAGCAAGGGCTAAGCTCTGGCATGATGGGGAACAAGCCTTTTGCTAAAGACACTGTTTCTGACTGCTCACTGATGTCTTTGTGTAGAGGAGCAGCCACCATCCAGCCATCTCCCCTTCCGTAGGGACAGACTTCTTTCTCCTTCTTACAGAAGTCAGTTACTTCCAAGCAAAGAGGGTTTAAATGAGTATCAATAAATAGAAGTCTTCCTTCAGGAATAGGAGACAAATTTACTTGGAGGTTTTCATTTTACTCCACCCTTTCTACACAAATCCTGAGACACAGATATGCAACGATGCTACCAGGCTGTCCTTAACTCACCACATTTGTGTGTGCCTGTTTTCTCCCCATCAGATGGCAGCATTGAAAGGCACAGCTTGGCTTATGTTTGCAGACCATGAATAAATCCTAAGTTTAGATGGTTTTGCTCTTTCTTGGCAGAATGAACTGCAGTGAGCCTCTCCTTTCATATTTTCTGAAGCAGGGAGTGTGATCTAGCCGAGTGAAATTCGGGGTTACCTGGGAAAAGCAGCTCTCTTTGTCTCCAGATATTCACTCAGCCCTTTCTGCACAAGTTCAAGTAGTTTATTACAATTTTGCAGCTTCTCCAGTAGCTCTGGATCAGGGCACAAAGAAATCACCTAAAACAGAATGTGTAATACAGAGGAAGCATCAGTATTCTGAGCATGTGGGAGATAAGGCAATGGAAATAATTGGGTTGCCCAGTGATGTTACTGATAGGATTTAAATGACTCATTCGCAGGAATTCTCAGGGATCTGGAGAGGTGTAAGTTTTGTGGGCAAGGAGGGTAAACAGCCCTTATGGAGACAAGCACATTTCTGGGTTCCCCTAAATACCAACATTTGTAATATGGAATACAAGTGGTGAAGTGGCAAGTGGAGACTGGAGAACAGAAGAGAGCAGAGCACTGCTACCAGGACACAAAAACAGGCAAAACCAGTGGTTCTTAAAAACTCAGAGAGCCAGTCTTGAAGAGGAATTGAAGGAGTTACCCTATGGATTACAAGCACAGCAGGCTACAAGACTCACAGGAGGCAGGGAGTCTGTGTGTTGAGGAGGAGGAGTCTGGGGGGCTGGAAGGCACTAAAGGGTGACTACTCTGTCCTTTCAGATACCGGAACAAAAGGCCAAGTTCCAAGAGAAGAAACCCAGCACAATGCCCTGGGCAAGGCTACATGCTTAATACAGCACTGCTCATGTCCACACCATTATGAAAACAGTCACTCAAAGACACAGTCCTTGTGTGAGCACAGCTCTGAGGTGTTTGAGGTACCTGCACTGGCTTTCACCAAGGCACATACCTCAGGGTTTGCATTAGCATTCTTCATGACACGCCTCCAATCCTTATCCACGGTGTTGTAGCGCTGGCTTTCCACTGGGAGCTGTCTTTTGATGTCCTCTGATCTAAAGATTGGCTCCAAGTAGAGCCAAGAGCGCTGACAGTTCAGCCACTCCTCTAGGACATCCTAGTGGGAAGCAAGAAAAGCATATTAGGACACCATGCTATGAACCTGTTCAATAAAACCACTCAAACTGTGCATCAGAATGGGTTTAAAAAAACAAGGAAGAAAAAAAAAAGGTGATGCTGCAGTTAGACCTTCCACACTTCTAAAATCTACCTACAGGGTCAGGAGCTGGAATTTCCTTTCCAAATAATTAACAACTTCCTAGCACTCCCCTTTCCAAAAGTTTTGGAACTTTTCTCCTGCAGCACTATTATTTTACTGTCCGAGTCCTGCTCCTGGTTTGATGAGCAAGTGGTGGCACAGTCTGCCAGATCCTGCTTAAACAGCAGTCTTCCTTGTGCTTTCCTACACTGAGATGTGAATGATTAGTGTGGATTCCACAGAATCTGTAAGAGTGAGGTCCAGTCAATACAGTATGATTAGAGAGACCAGCAACACTATTTCCAGCAATGGGCGAATTCTGGGCCCACCAAGACCTGTCACAATAGGCAGCAAAAGGGCTGTGTTACTTTCCTAGAGTCAGAGGGCTTTCACAGGTCCTGTTCTTCCCTAGAGACTGATACTCTCTTGATAATTGTCCTTCCAGCTCCCTAGCAGCAACTGCACAGTGTCCATGTTCAAGCATGGCAGCCCAGCCCACCTGCCTGCCTTCCCCACACGTGTGTGGGTAAAAACCAGTACCTGTGTCATCTTCAGCTTGCTTTCCCACATGTTCATCCTTTCCTCAAAAGGCTTCTTGAAGGGTGAGAAAGACATGCTCTGAACCAGGACAATATGATCGTCTAGGAGCTGAGAAATGTCATCGGTGCTTTTCAGAATATAGGTGTTTGTGTCTTTGTAAAGCATCACAATGAATGCAACAGATTTCCATTCATTCTCTACCTTGTTGAGTGCCTGGAACAGAGGGACAAACAATTTAATTTTCAGATACAACCTGTGCAAATGGTTATCTCAGCTTCCACAACTCTCTTAATGCCACTCTCTAGAAAATGACAGATTTCGCTCTCGGATTCCACTGGAAACTGCAGCTGTGTGTTTTATGCATGACACAGTCAGCACCAGCACATTTTCTCTGCATTGTCCACAGGTTCAACACCTCAACACCAGTGCTGAAACGAACACCCTGAGGGAAAAAAATGGCAATTTCACCTCCAGGCCTATTAATGCTTTAGGTGCACAGAAGCTGCCAGCAAAGGGCTTATTAATGACTATGATTAATGACAGCTTTGTCAAAAGGGGAACTATCCATTGGGAACTTGCCTGAGATTTCAGAGAACAAGAGCTGCCAGAAGGTCAAGGCCATCTTAGATCACATCTGAACTGATGAACTGAAGCTGAAAGACCATCTAACCCATGAATCTCCAGAGCTAGCAAGTTTCCCCTGCACATTTACTGGTTTAAAGGATTTGCCATCTCTGTTTCCAGTCACAGCTAATCCCCCTGACATAACATTTGAATGGCAGAGTGCAGACAATCCATTTATTTTAACTTAACCAGTCACTAATCCCATGGTGAGGAGTGAGACCCAAGCAGTGAATCGACATAACCATAAAGCAGTGCTGTTAATAACAAGCGAAAATCTGCACAAGGTAAGTTCTTCTAGGGTGTCAACCCAGTTGTGTGGCCATTGCTCCATTCTGTAAGGACAGCAACCTTTTCACTCGTGCTGCAGAATGTGTCTAATGTGCTGGGACAACAGGAACACCACGCAAGGCAGTGACTGCCTGCTCAACAGGAACCTATCTGAGAAGCAAGCAGAGACACAGCAAAACCTCTCTGCTCACACTTTCGATGGCGTATTCCTTGCTGGCTGTCTCAGCTACTTTGAGAATGCTCTCCATGTGGTCCTGCAGGTTCAATTCCAAGCAGCGACCAAATGTCATGCTGGGCTCCAGCTCGACCTCGGTCTTAATCTGGTTGGAGAGCATCTCCCAGTGCCGGCTCCTCATCCCGGGATTGCGCAGCCCTTGAATTAAAGGCACGTATTGCTTGAAATCGTCCATCTTCTCTCGAAACTCCAGGGCAACACTCTGGCAGTCTTTCAGGGAGAAAAACAGAACATGATCAGCAACAACACTGTGTGAGGAAGTTGCCTTAAGGAACTTCTAGATGCTGTCTAAAGCCTGGTGTGCATGTAGTCATGGGATGTGGGGTAGGTAACCAGCAGGAGAGAGCACTGGGAAATGCAGGTTGAAGCAAGGAGGATATGAAAGCTTTCTCTATATGGCCACTAAGCCAGGATTGAAGCCCTCTACCAGAAGCAGATCTGCCTGTTATCAAAAGCCTGTTACAGGCAATCCCATGCTAAGCAGAAGTGTGCCTTAGGCTAGAGCTCACCAGAAGAAGGGAAGCAGACAAATTTAACTCCTTGACATGGACTGAAGCATGATCATCTGCCAGTAGATATTTTAGAAGTTCCTGTCATCATTTCAAGATATTCACTTCTTAACAAGGCTGCAGTTAAAGTTATCTCACACCACAGCTCCCGTCATCCTCAACAGAAGATGGACAGTAAGGAGATGGAAGCAGGCTGGCATCCCAGCCAGCTCTGGAAATGGAAAGTGTGCAGGACAGGCCCTGCCAGCCTATGGCCATGCTAGAGACAAATGTACTTCTGCCTCATAGGAAGGACAAAGTGAGTGAAAGGGCTTTTCTCTCTGGGGACATCCTAGAAAGTCTCTGCACTGTTCACATCCTACCCTTTTTTCAGCTTCTGCTACTGTGAATATAACAATGGGTAGGTAAACAACACGGCACTTGCTTCCTTTCCAGAATCTGGCTACAGCATCTGCCTCCTTTTATTGCAGACTGCATGGTTGCACTGCTTGCTCACAGAAAGGATGTGACCACCTCATGCTCCCTGCTGGGGATATGCAAACTCAGACTCAAGGACAAAAGAAATATATTACGAAGTACCAGAGAATATTGCAATGAACACAAGCAGGTATTCTTAGTATTTCTGTTTATCATAATGATTCATAGTTACTCATGCATCCACTCATCACCTCCTCCATTGGGGCTGATTCATGGCATTGTTTAAGAGCAAGTTCAAGTTAAAAAGGATGAATCAAAAATCACCCACAGCAAAATATATTTCAATCTAAGCCATCTGGCAGGAGATTTTAGAATTAGCTCTAAAGAATGACCAACACATCTCTGAGAATCAGGGAATGGCAAGTTAAGCTACAACCGAAGCCTCAATTTCAGCTTTATTAGGAGAAATGGTCAAAAGACCTTCATGTGAATTGCAAGGGCTGAGTGCAATCATCTAAATTTCATACACATTCAGGCAAGAAGGAAAATTGTTATTATATTGCAGAGATCATTTCCAGATTTTGCAATTTCATTTTATTCATAACAAAATCAAGACCTCTTCTGGCTTTCCATTAAATGCATTGGCCAATAAAGAAAATAAGATTGGCCAAGAAAACAGCACCTGCAAAACCCAGATTCAAGTTCCCTTGCTGCCTGACTTGCATGAGGGCTCAAACCCACATGTCTAGCCAGTGGGCTATATAGTAACTCTCTGTGACTAGCCTGGATTATTGCAATATATATATATATATATGAGTGAATACTAACTGCAGCATCAGAGGGTGGCTTTTATTTCAGTCCTGTCTTGGGAATTAGGCATAAAAGGGATTTGCAGCCTGGTAGTTTCCATGCCAAACTGGTGCTTCAAGCATCTAACTAGTATCTAGATGTGAATCATCATAGTCTCAGGAAAAAAAAAAAGGAAAATAACTTTGCTAGCATTTTCCCAGCTGTCTCTAATACACACGTGACATCCTGACAATCCCTGCTTAGAGCACCCTGTGACATGCCTCACATCAAAATGCTGACATGCACCAACTTCCTTTCCCCAGACTGTGCATGTACCTGGTGAATCCTTGAACTGCTTCACACATCTCTGCATTGTTTTAACAGAGTCATTGACGTTCTTTTCCAGCTCCTCTGCCTCAATTTTAAGGAGAGAATCATTCATCCAGCTCTCATTCCACTTTATCCAGTCTGACACCGTAGTCCAGAGATCATAGTATGGCTGGAATTCCTTAAGCATTTTGGACAGCCCACTGTACTTTAGAAATAGATTAAAAACCACATAAGCAACAAGTGCATTCACCTCCAAATGACAACTTACATGTCAAAAGGCCAAAAAAGCCCATCTCTTTTTTGAATTGGATGCCAGCAATGAGAAAACATGTATTCCAAGAGGATATACCAGGCTACCTTCTCCTGGGCCAACACGGGAGAGCAACCAGCAGAGCTGGGCTTGACACATCCAGGCCAACATCCATCCAGTGGAGCTGTGCCAGCACCATGTGAGTGGCATGGAAAGCACACTCTCCACTTGCCTCTACAGAGCTCTCCTGCACAATGAGGAGATTTTGATGGACAGGCCACACAACCAGTGTGACAATCAGCACACACCACACATCATATCAAAACCTGGCTCCTTACAGGGAAGGAGAAATAACCACAGACAAGGGTAGGAAAGGATCATCATGTGAACTCCACTTCTGGTCTGCAGCCAGACTTGGCTGGATGTGGATGACAATGACTCATTGGCAGCTGAGCAGCTACAAGCAAAATGAGTGTTTGTAACTATATAAACTGTTGCCTTAGGAGAACACCACGCTCCCAGCCCAGCCAGCTGCCAGCACCCACTATGCAACCACTCACATTCACACCCAGAGACCTGCAGCAACAGCCTTACAGAAATGGATGCATCCTAACTGCTGCTTCAACACCTTCCTCAACCAATTCCTCCTCATGAACATCCCTCAGATCTCACTGTGGGTATCCAAAGTCTCTCACAGAAGTGGAAATATCAGACCCTGAGCATCCTTCCACATTTACCTGGGATCAGCTCCTCTGCAGCCCAGTGGAGTGATGAAGCAGTGCAGTCATTCTACAGGACCAAGGAGCAGTTCCCCAGATAAACCAAAACAGCATGAAGGATTCCTTCCTGAGGACCTGTGTCTCTTTATTTGCTCTACCTACCACCTAGAAATCCCAACAAAGACCTGTGGGTACAGGACCTGACACTTACATCAGTAACTTTCATGCCAAAGAGTCTTTCCCTGTTGTTGTAGAGAACTGCCATTTCCTGAAGCTCCTTCAGCTTCTTCCGGACACCCCTTGCATCATCAGCCAGCTCGTGGGCTTGGTTAACATCTGACTGGACAGAAAATCCACCTACAGTCAGCTGGAAGAGAAAAGGCAGGCATAAGTTGGGACTCTGAAGCTGAGTGCTGCTTCTAGAGGTCTCAGCTTCCTGGTGTGCTCTATGTTACGTTCAAAGGCAAGATTTCTGTGCTTACTATTTCACCTCTCCCAAACCAATTCCAGTTCTGTTTAGACCATGATGAAAGTGGTGAGGAGAAGCAATAACCACTGGTCAGGTGGAGGAAACTGCAAATGTGTCACCCAGCTGCTTGTCTTCTTTGTGACAATAGCTAACCCCCAAGGAATAAGAACAATAAGTCTGTGCCCAAATTTGATGCTGAATTTATGCTGAATTTATACTGTTATTTGCTACAGAGCCAGTAAAGTGCAAATGATAGCTCTGCTAGTCACACAGCTTGTTTCCAAAAATTGTTTAACAACACATATCAAGAGCTTCTCTAATAAGTTTTGTGTTTTGTTTTGGTGGCTTGGGTTTGTTTGTTTGGTTTGGATTTTGTTTTGGTATTTTGTGTGGGTTTGTTTTTTATTTGTTTGGGTTTTTACATCCAGTGTTGGGGTATTATCACTTTGGGAACCTGTTTCCAAGATAATCTAGGTCAATGATTACACCTTTCTAAAATGGCTTTTTTTCCCCTGAATTTAAGACTTTCTGAGGAAAAAATAAAATTCAGACTGTTTTAGCAGACACCAGATGTATCTCAGCTCCAAAAGTCGGTGATTATTTCAGGGTCTTTTCCCACAAGATGAGTTCCATGGCTGAATGCTGTATTTTCCCCCTTGATGGCAGCGCATCATAGGAGATGCTCTGCAGGGAACTGAGTACACAAGAAAGAAAAAGGAGGTGCCCGCGTTGCCCGAGGTATAGGGCACACCAAGAATAGGAACACTGTATAAACACCTTCTCTATGAAAAAGGAGTATTTCTGCAGAGTATTGTCTTTCACACAGAAAGGAAAGTCTTAATCAAAAGCCAACCAAAAAAAACAAGGGAGGGTGTGTTAATATTTGGTCTAACAACACATTCACCTCGAAATTCATCTGAGTAAAATCTCATCTGAAAGTTTCCCACCTGGCTGACCACAAGAGCTCCAAGACCCCCTTCTATGGACAGTTCATTGTCAGGGGTTTAATACCTGCATTTCATCCATTTTTTCTTGAAATGCCTTCTGATCCAAAATCTGCATTTTGCGAAATCTTTCCTCATCATCTATGTGCTGGAGCCGAATGGCCTCTGAGTCCATAGCCATTTTTGCTGGCCAGTAACTGGCAGTCCACCTGCACTCACATGATACAAGAAAACAAATGGGGGGGAAAAAAAGGAGAAAGAGACAAGCTTTTTGAGCATATGTTTGAAATGCTGAAAATAACAGAATGAGAAAGCCAAATCCCACCAAACAAGGAAGCTTTACAACAACAGAAACACATGTGGTTCAACAAAACATTTTTTTCCAGCTTGTCTTGTTGATATGCAGTCCTTGTGACTAGGCTATTCAGCTGGAGAGAGCTGGGGAGAAGTGGAGGGCCTTTTTAAAAGGAACAAATCCACTCCGTTGCTGAAAAGCTAGGAGACAGCAAAATAACAGTTGGCATCCAGAGGGAATGTCTGTCTTTGAATGTATTTGCAAGGAGCTGAAAAAAATGGGGTCAGAGTCTCGGCTTATGGCTTTTCAGGGCTACTGAAAAAGCCAGTCTCCTGTTAAGCAGGGCAGCGAGAGGCCAGCATAACCCAGATACAGGGAAGCCCTGGATTCTGCAGAGTGCCCTGGGGAGAGCGTTGTACATCCAGGAAAGGCTGCACAAAGTGGCTGCTCATGCCCAGGCAGGTTTCTCAGCGCCTGCTCAGCCATAGCCCACCCATTACTGTCTCCATTTGGCCCCTCAGCCCATGTGCAATGCCAGGTCCATGGTTTGCACATCACACTGGAGGTCACACCCCTCCCAGCACCTGGGGATGGAGCCATCTCCTACTGGTGCTGCCTGTGGCAGATCTGGGCAGCAGGAATACAGCCATGCCTGCTCCAAGCTGGACTGGGGCTGAGCGGCTTTCCTGCAGCTTCTGTGGGGTTTTTGCACCTTGCACCCCATGTTTCCAGTTTCAGGAGCACTCTGCAGAGACTCTCTCAGGTTGCAGACATACTGGACCAAGTACATGTCATAAGAGAAGTGCTTCCCGGGCTGAGCAAGCTTTAGAAGCCTTGTAGCTGTGTTTGTGAGCTGACTCTGCTATTGGGGAACAGTCAGGCCACAATCTGAATAACAAAACTAAGAGGAGGCTGCTTGGAGAAGAACTGCAGTAATAATAAGGGTTCAAATTCTTTCCTAAGAAAACCCTGGGAATGTTTCTATCTTAGAAGTGTTAATTTAGTTTCAGACACAGACTAAACTGTGCATTCTCAGACCTTGCAAGTATATATAAAAAAAAAAACAAAAAAAAAAAAGAAAACCAGCCAGAGAAAAGGGCTTTACTATGTTAAACAGGTTAATAGCTACCAGTTTGCCTTGCCCCAGGCCAGAAGGCAGCATGAACTCACACTTCTTGTCTACAAACTTCATTTCAAGAGTTCAGTGCTCATATAGCCTGAGAGATGCTTAAAAGTTCTGCAGGAGCCCTTGATAGACACATGGCCCCCGAAGCACTGAGAATGGTAATTGCTGCAAAAAGTCCCACTTTGACAGTGGGAGAAATGCCTTGTGCTCACTTGTCAGTGAAATCTTCTTCAGTAAGATTGTAAAGGAAGTCGTCCATGACCTTGTAATCTTCCATGACTTCCTCAATCAGTTGCTGCACAGGGTGAGAGAAAGAGACAAAAAGTAGACACCTTTAGACCATGCTGATTCCTGTCTCTGGTGTACACCTCATTTTCATGAGGTGCCTTTGAAGAGCGTTAGTCACACAAGCTTAACGTGATGTGGGCTGCTTCTGTGCTCTGTGAACAGTGGGAATGGATTTACAACCCCTTGTTCTGTGAATGATCATGCCATCATCACCCTCTGTTCTGTGGGAATGAAAAGAAGTGTGACCTAGTAGATAAAGTGCTGGACAGAAATCGAGTGTTTTAGGTTATCCTCCAGGTTCCCTCATTGGCATGGACAAGTCAGCTTACAGCTTGATGCCTTTGTTCCCCATTTGTTCAGCTAGGAAAAGGCTTATGCTTCAAATAACTTTGAAATAACTCGGTACTGAAACATCCTATTAGATAAAATATATTAACAGCAGTTTGAGCATTGGGTAACAGAAAGATTTTCTTGAAAACAGCATTCATTTTTAGAAGATAGCTGTTCAGTGCACAAATGCAGAATGGATCACGAAGGCAGCAAAATGCATACGTAAGTATTTTAGGCAGGATTTTAAATTTCTATTTTGTTTTGCAAAGGTAT
Source organism: Rhipidura dahli (assembly GCA_013399225.1). Lineage (NCBI taxonomy): Eukaryota > Metazoa > Chordata > Aves > Passeriformes > Rhipiduridae > Rhipidura > Rhipidura dahli. The sequence continues at coordinate 86,497 of VXAC01000971.1, forward strand.
TTAAATTCATGATATGTGCATTTAAAAATACAAATCTTAGGAATTATAAAAACACAAAGCCAGGAATCTCGTGGCGTTGCATGCAAAGACGTGCAAGTAAAAAGAAGTGGAGTTCTGCTTCTGAGACACCACACATTACATTGCCAAATTTCCTCCTCGCTTCCCTTGAAGTCCCTGGCCAAAGGAGAGCCTGCCCTACCTGCTGCACTGCCAGCTGCTCAGGTACTCCCTTCAGCCAGTCCCGCAGCTCGGTCAGCTCCTCAATGTTCTCTGGTTTCTCATGCATTTTGACGCTGACGGTTTCATACGCCTCACAGATCTGCAGCAGGACACAGCAAAGACCATCAAAAAGTCACTAATTTCTAATAGGCAAACTGGAAAACCTGCCACGATCCACCCACTTCCCATTCTGAAGGTGGTCTAAGTGATGAGTACACAGCCCTATTCTGGGTTTTTTTCACAGTCTTTTCCCATCCATCTCATTTGAGCTCAAACCGAATGAGACTGCCAAAATACAAGGAAGAGGAACTGCAGGTATGTAGTGGAAATGATGATAATAACAGATTTAGACAACCAGCTGGCAGAGGCAATTGCCTATATTCCAGTTATCCTCAGAACAAACAGAAGGACTTTCCAGTTGTCTACTAGACAGATCTTTTCAATCCACCAACACACTTCTGTAAGATGGCAAGGTCCTGAAGAATTCATCTCAAGAGCTACAGCTTTCAGGCATGTAATTTATTAAGTATATTTAATACTTGATTTGGTTGAGTTTGCATATGTCCCCTATAATTTAAATTTTAAATAATCAGCTCACTGAGATCTGTAAAATATCCTCATTAATGTGGCCTTTTGGCCATTTCACAAAAACGCAGCAACTTCAAAAGCAGAAGGACAAGACAAGACACAGACAGATAATCCACTGAACCAGGTAACTTACTTTTTGCACCTGAGAATGGAGGGTTTTAGCCAGCATGTCCAACATGGCAGTGGCAAGTGCTTTGTGTTTATCAGACAGATCATGCCTAATATGGTCTATCCTGACTTGAAAGGGGCCAATGACAATAGAACTAGGTAGAAGGTGGTCCAGGGTCTCCTTTTCAGACAAGTATGTGCTTACTATATTTATCACCTCCTGGGTAGGTGGAAATTGCTCTTGATAGTCTCTGTAAATTAAAACACAAAAAAAAAAAAAAAAGGCAGAGTAGACCTTAAGAATATTTGAGCATCCAGGCTGCTTGTGTCCACTCAGAGGATCAAGACATGACATTAATAAGGCATGTTTACACAATAGGTGTGGAATGGAATAAGAGCATGAAATATTTTAGCTGCAGAAAACGAGTAGAAAAAAGAGATGAAAGAGGAAATATGGCAACAATAGAGGGAGAGACAAAATAGAAGCACTGGTGTAAACAGGACAAGATCAGGGGGAACTTCCGGGGAGGGTAGGCACTTCAGTGTGTTCTGGGGAGAGACAGGACTTCATCAGATGGGACTTGTACATTGATTAAGCTGGAATACAAAAAGAGAAAAGGGCTTTATTCCCACTGTTTGGAGAAAACATAATACCTAAACAGAAGTCCATTAAAGTAACAGAGGCTAAAGGATAGAATGGGTGCATGGAGTTTTGGCAGTGAAAACAACGAAGTTGAAACTAAAGAAAACATTACTTTCTACAGAATGCTATCAGCCTGAGCAGACACTATATGAAGGAGGTCAGAGTCAAGAACGCTAACTGGATTCTCAAACAGGATGATTCATTTTTAGGGCCATTAATATCTCCAATTACACTGACAAGCATGACAGGAATGTGACTGCTGTCAGAGACAGGAAGAAATTCCCAGTGCCACCACCAGTGTCCCCTAAAAGCATGGACTGTCGCCCGTGACTGAAGGCAGCTTCTGACAGGGGCCTGATCTCACATCTGAGGCACGTGGTCTCAGAACAGGCCCCACACTCACACACATCCACACAACAGCTTCCACAAAGGCTTGTCATGGGGGTCACAGGGGTTTTGTCAGAAGCCACTCACTTTAGGAAGTATGAGATGTCATTGTTATTTATCTCCAGGAACTTCTCGTATTTCTTGCCGTAGGCTTCGAGAGGGATCCCAGTCTTCTGAATGGCAGAGCGCAGAGTCTCCCGTAGCTCTTCCACTTCTGGCTCTTGCAAACCCACTGATTCCAGCATGGGGGTGCCTGTGATATCCATGTTCTCCAACACATACTGGAAGAGGAAGAAGAGAGGGCTTTCAGGACCAACAGAGCTAAGTGTGCCTCCTCAGGAGAGGGGCAAAGCAATCCCTGGTGGCACATTTAGGAACGCCTGCAGTCCGCACTTCTACATTGTGTCGGGAATTGTTTTATCGGTTTTATGTGCCCCACTCCCCAAATAATGAGGATCTAGGGAGACAGGGCTTTCACAGTAGCAGACAGAAGGATGCATATGCAGAAGAGACCTGCATCAAACTAACAGAACTGGAAACAGTGCTATTTCCTTTATGAGTCTGCTTTTACCAGCCACCATGCACTCAGGGCAACCAGAGTGTCCATGTGTCCACAGAACCTGCGCACAAAAGCAGAAATAACCACCAGACAAAAGAACTATGAGGCTGGGGAGATTGACAAAATCCTGTCAGAAGAGAACTGCATTAGTTACACTGTTGAGGCAATCACGACACACAAAATCAGTGCCTCTTTCAAGGGACAAAAAGCCATTTATTAAACAAAGCAGCCTCTTTTATACACCTTTTGTATGTTATCATTCGTGTTACATATTCTCTGGCTGCCTAAACTACTGCAATAGACTCATTGGCTATTACTAACTTCAATATACTACCACTGGCTACCTATAGCATAAGCACACAAGCCATCAGAAAAATAACAGGTGTGGGTATGTTGCTGTTTTTCTCCTTCTATTGTTTAACTTTCATGCCTCTGTTGATACCATATTCTCATGGGTAAAAACTGTTTTTCTTCTCATGGACTTTTCTCACAGTCCTTCTCTAGCCAAAGTAACAGGCCTGAGCCATAATTTTGCAAAGGCAACAAGGCCTTCATTTTATAAGGTTTTACTTAAATGCCACACATTAGCACAGTGCTGTGCCCAGATTAATTTAACTGAATTCCCAAGTACCCACTTCTGCACCTCTGTCCCTGAGTACGAGCTCAGGGGTGTCTGTGCTGAGCTGCAGTGCCCTGACACGTGCACAGCTGTATCACTGTCAATGCACAAGTGTTCACCTGCTCCAGCTGTGGGATAGTGTGAGTCACCAGGATTCCGTTGTCGAACAGTGCAACGAGGGATGTCTCAAAGCTCTCCACAGAGGGGCTGAAGAGGATGCCACTGCTGTCTAGCTTAATGTTTGTTACAAAGAGTGGATTCCCTTGAGGGCTGTGGTGGGCAGAAATAAGAAAGAACAGGAATGTTTTTTGAGACAATGATACACAACTATGTTGCTCTGGTGCTGATATTAAAATGTCTCCTGGACAGGAAAGGAAAGCAGAGGATAAGAGGACTGTCTCATGCAGATGAAGATACAACCCACTATGTTCTGAATTTACCATTAAACACATCGAGAATGTTTTTCTATCAAAGGTGAAGGAACCATCAACCATGCCATATGAGGATCCCCAAAAGTCATAACCTTATCTTGAGCATTGGAGCTGCTTTACAGAAAAAACTGCAGGTACTCTTCAAACTAGGCATTCAGTACCTCTAATATACTCCTAAAATGCACCTTCTGGAAGTTATATTAGATTTTCCCAATCTTGCATGTGACCAGCATGGCTCAGGATCAGCTGAAGTCAATGTCAAGACTTCCACTGCTTTAAAGATAAGAGGCCTCATGTGAATGGCAGGGTTTTTTTTTTTTTTTTCCTTCTGGCTTTCCATTTCTAAATGTTCCTTCTTTAATACCACAAAAAGCAAAAATTCTTAAATCAATACCCAATGGAATAAAATTTTAGGCACTGTGATAACATAAATTTGGTATTTTTTAGAGATCCCAGGCCAGATTCTAATTCTGAGGTTTCATCTAAGGATGTAATTAAGCAGCTATACTCCTGGTATTCTTCCTGGCATCCAGAAAAAATCTAGCGGTAACAATTTGCTCCCCTAAGAATGCTGGAGGAGGCTGGTCTTTAGAACAGCACATCAACAGCAGATCTTTGTTCTGATGCAGCTGGAAAGCTGTACTTACAGAGCAGCCAGCTCCATATCCTCCTTCCACACTCCAGTGAAGCTGTCAGGTGGAGGATTAAGGAAAACAGCCCAGCTTAAAGCCCCCATAGAGAGCAAAGCTTGCTTGCAGAACAGTAGTTCAAAAGACAACAGCACCATACTTTTCTGCTATTTCCCTCCCTTATTTTTCCTTCTTTCTTACATGTAGGGACTGTTGGCGATGTCACTTCCCCATTTCATGTCCTTGGAGCAATTCAGGACACTCTTGCAAGCATCCAGCACAAACTGGGTGAAGCTGTTGAGAGATCTCTGGACCAGGTACCGCAGAGAGTCCTGAAGCATGAACCTGATGCGCTCCATCAGCTTCCGCAGCTTGGACCTCTGGTAGGCATCCCAGTCACTCTGCTCCAGGTCAAACCACTTGCCTGCATTGCTAAGGCTGCTCTTAATTGCAGCCTTTATGGAATCGATCCAAGTATCCTTAAGAAATTCCTGAATCTAGGGCAAAGAGAAAAGCATGCTGAGTAATCCTCTGAGGGCTGATGGGAAAACAGTATGGCAAGGTGAGCTGCTAACTGGGGCTGCTGGACCTTTGTCTGTTGTGAAAGGAAATTGTTCTTTCAGAGCTGTGGTAGCTCAAAGGAGCTCTCAACCTGCCCCCCCCCACACATGTGGCATCTGAACCTGGTCATATATCTCCTTCACTGACAAAAGACTCACAAAAAGAAAGCCTGATATTAAAAAGTGGGAGTGTTCTATTCTCTGTTTTATACACAGTATTTCCTTTGTGTTCTCTTTTCTATAGAGCAGTATCCCTGGAGCTGCCTGTGTCAGGGTCCCTCACAAAAAAGTTGTATAGACAGTATGATGAGCACGTAAAGGATAGAATGTTGTCTTCTCTTGACAAGTGAGAAGAAAGAGCAGAAGAAGCCAAGGGCAGCAGCAGTTTGCAGTATTTTAATTTATTAAAATACCACCAAGTGTCACTTCTGCTCCACAGGCAGTTTGCTGTTTGTGTGTAATAAAAGAACCTTAGTCACCGAGCAGATGACAACGCTGCCAAGCTGAAACAGCATGGGACTGGGAAGGACCAGCACATTCTCTGCCACTGATTTAGTGCGCAACCTACTCTGTGTGGCCACATCCAGGGCCCAATGTGCTGCCCTCAATCAGAGGACATGAAGATCCTCTGGTGGGAATTACCACAGAGTTGCAAATTTTTGTCCTACTCTATCTGCTGGCATTGCAAGCAGAGTAATTTAATTAAGTACATAAAGAACATAGAGTGTAGAAAAGCATTACCCCCATGAGTGTTTCAGGGGGAATCAAGGATCTTGTGCCTTGCAGCTGGATGGATGGGGAAATAAAGAAAAAGAAATAAAGGAGAAAAAAAAAGAAACTTTTGAGTGCCAACCAGGACTCGTATCTGCATAGAAACCAGGTGAAGGAAAGAGGGGCTGCAGCCCTGTATGGCCACTTGTTTAACACATGACTTAAGAGCATGGTCAGCACTGGCTGATCCTAACCAGGTGACTATGACTCTTTCAGCCCATTTTCCCCACACCCCAATATATTTGACAGGCACATGCAAATTATTCCTTGCCCCAGACATGAAGTCTCCTTTGACAGCTCATCAGTTTCCAGAAAATCAATCTGCAGCTGCTGCATCTGTCTAATACACACTGACAGCACTGCTGGCTGCTCCATGTGGTCACCCCTCACACTCCCTCTGCTTACCTGAGTGAAGGTGTCAGTCTGGATCTTTTCGAATTCCTCCAGAGTGAGAGTTTTGGTTAAGGTTGTGTTAAACAGAGACAGGACAGCTGCCTTGTTGCACTCATCTTGTATCTGTGCAAGGAGATGGATGACTTCTGGACTGGTCAAGAGTGAGAGAAAGTTGAATTCTTTCTGTTGTTTACGAAAAGGATAGTCTGGGATAGAGACGAGCCCTAGCACAAAAAACAAATAAAATAATGTCATTGCCTACAACAGCCATTCCAGATTCTGTTTTTAGAGTACAACTCTCTTTGAGAAGCACTTGTGAAAAGGACTCTGCTCTGATGCACAGGCCTTATCATGTAGCAGTTTCAGCAGAGGACTGGATGAAAGAGGGAGTCTCTGCTCTGCAGCAGAGACCTTCTACAGCCTCCCATTAGAGGCTGAGGCGCTGTCTTGGTACCTGACCTTCCCAAGGCTTTGGCTCATGAAGTTTCCATGAGAAAGAAAATTGGAACTGAAGAAACTTCCCACTGAGGCTTCAAGGCACAGCTGAGTCATCTCATCGGTGAGAGGCCACTTGTGAACCACCTCAAGGCCTTCCAGACTTTGGAAGATTGAAGTGCACAAAATATGCCTCCTCCCCGCCCCCAGTCTTTCACTGGGGCCATTTTCCTCCGGTTTGGGACTCTAAAAGAGCCTGAACCCTCTTCCACACCTGAGGCATTTCCCAGCTAGGCACAACAAAGGCAAGGCAGTCAGCCCCAGCACAGTGCTAAGCTAATCACACATTTGGTGCCATTAAGGGTACACTTGCAGAATTACTGCAGCTTAGCTGATGAGTTCGAATGCATTTTACTGAGGTAACATGAACATGCAATATAGCCTAAAAAAGAGGAGACATACTCAAAAGTCTCACATAATCTCCTGCTGCTGGCCCTTATGAGCTCTGATCATTACCATGAACCTGAGAGTTCCTACAGCAAACCACAAATCTTATCAAAGACAAGAGGTAACCCCACTGAATCCAAACTGCGTTTCTGTGTCCCCTACCTTTCTCTGGTGCTTCCTTTTCCTCTTTGTCTGGCAGGGTGACATAAGAAAACATCTGGGGTTTGGAAGCAACGATTCTGTCAAAGCTGATCCTGTTCATGATGTGTTTATACTCTAATTTCACTTCTTTCTCCAGGCTGCTCATATAGTCTAACATGCTGTTACAAGACACAGAAACACTGAGAACCCGTAATGTTTGAGCACAAGTATGTCTGTAGTTTTACTGCAAACTCCACCCCTCACTCCCTTCCTCCCAAATTTGCTAACCCAGAAGCTCACCTACCACTGAACACATCAGGAGAATTGTGCAGACAATGAAGCAGCCAGCAAAAGTATCAACTGGACTTTTAATGACAGAGGCAAGTGGGGATTGAGGACTAGGACTGTAGCCTTCTTAAGTGTCTTTCACTTCAAAGCAATGTACCCACTGGGGAGAAACACTACAGAGGGAAGGAGAAATAACCACAAACTAAAGGAAATAGCTGGCAGTTCTGGAAAAGTTGGGCTATCCAAGCTGGCCTCCCATTTGCCTCCTCCTGAACACCTCTTCTTGTCCATTTCCTCAGCCAGAACACTCACATTAGCACTGAAACCCTGCTCCATTTGCCTTAGGAAACCATAATCCTTTACCTCAAGCAGGCAAAGTACTTTTCTTTATCCCTGTATTTCTTCTCACAGAGACTAATTACTCTCCTACTCTCTATTTCAGGTCAGCAGACCATGCAGCCCTTCACACCTTCCAATTTCTGAGCCAAGGCAATCAGTCACGGCTGATTCCCAGCAACACCACCAATGGCTCATGATTCATCAACCCAGGGACATTAAAATGCCTCCCCAATATGAACTGCATCACAAAGAGATACTTGATTATATCCAGGTGGAGATCTCCTGTTCTGTTTGCCTCCCCCTGTGCAGATCTTCTTTAGATTTGTTTTAGCAGCTGTTAATAGATAGAAGAATCACCAGCAGACAACAGCCAGATCTGTGCAGACAATGGGTGGTCTGCAGATCAGTACAGCAATGACCAATCTGCTCCTCAAAAGCACAAGGAGACAGCAAGGTCAGCCATGCCATTTTTGTTGACCTGCTTGCTATTGAAGGCCACTTAACTGCAGGCATAAGCATGGCTTGGTGGGTCTGCACATGGAACCTCCTTCATCTGGGAGCACTGACAGACCACCCATCCTGCACTCGTGTCCCTGGGGCTGCCATCTGCCTACTTCTGATGCCTCTCTGGACAACAGAGTGGTAAGCTTGTGTGCAGAATAGAAGGCAGGTGAGATCCATGCTCTGTGAGTTGGCTGCTGAAGATCTGCCTCCACTGACACTTGTTTTGTAGCCCTATGAAGTCCCACAACTGTGGACGCTGAAAAGCTTCTAGCAGAGAAAACCTTCAGCTTTCTGCAGCATTTTGTGAGAGCTCTGTCTTTCCCATGCAAGCTAACTAAAACAAAGTTATTAGTTTATAAATATTTGCACCTGCTACTTGTTTCTGCCAGACTGTTATGGTTTCAACTAGAAAAACACTTGGGAATGGACATCTTAGAGTTGGACCAATCCCCTTGAGGGACGAATGGCCAGAGAACCAATTACTTTATGCCATTTAACACATTTCTGTGAACTAAAATATAAAAGCCTCGGGAAAAAAACATTAAATCAGCTCTTGCCGCTATTTCTATCTGACTCTGGACTTCATGTGGTTTTTCTACAGATCCACGTTGCAACAGCAACACCACAACGTTTATGGACCGAAGGCTGAGCCCCCAGCCACGTACACAACGCTTTACCTCGTCTCGTCCTTCAGTCTGGGTGTCTGCATAGCCAAGCGCCTCATCCTCTGCAGGCTTTTCTCGTTGATGCCATCCATGCCCTCTGTGGCCATGCAGTCCACGTACAGGTGGTACATGAGCAGCCCCTGCGTCTTCTTGCGCGTGCTGTCGGCAGAGGCCACGCGCTCCGCAAACACCTGGGGATCCTCGGCCAGGAACTGCAGGCAAACCCGCGGCACCCAGTACTGACACGGCAACAATGGAGCTCTTCCTGGCAAAGGAAAGGACAGCTTTCAGGAGTCTGCAGGGAAAACAAAGCTCAGAATGGTTTGCAGTGCTGACAGCAGCTTTTCAATAGACAGGATAATTGGGCTGTGTGCAATAGATCGAAATGAGGGAGCAAAGCTGAGGACAGCAAGAGATAAGGGGCATCTCCAAACCTTTCAAGAGAAAGGTATGTTATTTTAATCTGTCCACATTCCCTTTCAAAATGGCATTGACCCAGAAAGACCAACATTTCACTTTTCTTGAAGGCAGAAGGATGGGAGATGGATTAAAAAGAAAGGTGTCTCCAAAGGGAAAACCTCAAACAGGGTGTCAGATTAAGGCGTGGAGTTCTCTTCCCTGGACGTTTTTTCAGACAAGTTAAACAAACACATATCAAGAGTGATAACAGTGAAAGGGATTAAATGACTTCTTGGTGTCCTTCCCATCTCCAGCTAGGACACGCATGGGTAATGAACTGGCTCTCAGACTATATGACAGGTCCCAAAAGACCTTACTTGAAACACACCTTCTCGAGTCATTCCTCCATTGAGGATGGGTCTCCCTTCTTCATCACGCACCAGACCTTTCTTGTCTGTTTTATGGACCAAGTAGAGCTCTGTCTCCTTGTCATAATCCAGAACACCAACATCAATCCACTTGTAGATCAACTCCTGGCTTTTGGGGTCCTCTGAGAGAGTTAAGGATTAAAACAGGGTTAGTCCATTCTCCTGGAGGCTACAGCAAACGGACTTTCCAGATCAGAGTGGTGATGCCACAGTCAAATCCATTTGCTCATTTGATTCTCAGTCAATCCCACAGAGTTTCTGCTGTGAACAATTAAATAATAAACTTAGGTCTTACAGCTTAGAATCCTCAACTTTTTGCACACACCACACAGTTATGCATCTATATTGATATCAGTATAGATACAGGTCAGGACAGCACTCTGCTGTCCATTCAACCTGAGGAGTTCAATCAGTGATCAGATGTGGTGTTCCCCAAGACAGCTGCAAGCAGAACTCAGCCATCACATGCTGGCTGCCCAAGGATACACAGAGCTTATGTTTTATGCTTCAGTTTTGCAGTCAGTCGAGCCCCTGGAGGCTGCTCCAGAGCTGTAGATGCCAGTTCCCATGCTTTAAAGCTACTGTAGATGTGTTAATATGAGCTGCAGCCACAGCTGGACATCAGTACAACTGTACCTAGTAATGCCTTCTCATTGAGAAGGCTCCAAATTATGGGAAAACAATGTCCACAACACTTAACTTGACTCAGGTTTACTATTTGTATGCTCCCTGTAGTCTGAACTCGTCTTCTGTTCCTGCACTTGCAGTGAAATACAGGCAGAAGATACTATGTGGAAGGTACCTAACTCCATGAAGATAGCTGTGCACCAATAAGGAAAAATTTTGTCTGTGCTGACTGAAAGTCAAAAAGCAAAAGCTACTTTTAAAAAGTGGGAACAGTCCAGACCATGACTGGTAGTCAGTGAGATCTCTGGTCTCCTGCTCTGACTGCCTGAGCCTGGCCAAAATGAGATATGGCTTTTCTGCTATTCAGAGCTACACTCATCCAAATCTACATGTTCCCTTCTGTTGGTGTTGCCCTGCTTGAGCAGTAACTGATTCAAGTTTTACCATGTCCCAGCACATCGTCTGTAGGTAAAAGTGCTTTTCCAGGCACTGGCTTTCTATCAGAAGATCCTGGCTCCAGTCCTAGTGACATCCACTCTTCTGGAGTTCGACAGTCATATTCATCATTGTCAAATACCTAAAAAGCAAGGACATGAGTGAAATTAAGCTTTACTTCAGAAACATCCAATAAAAATTTTCATGAGAGGAAAACATTCAAATTCAGTTCCTAAATGGGTTACAAAATATGGAAACCAGTCCAGGTGCAAAAGCTGTGCTGACCTTTGGTCAACAATTTTCTCCCAAACAGCAGTATCTGTACCTCCAGCCCTTTCCTCGGGAGAACAGACCAACACCTGGAGAGGTCTCCTGCATCAATACTGCTGACTACCGTGTTCAAAGGAAACATGAGACACCTTCCTTTTGGACACCTAAAAGGTCACTAAAGGACAGTGAGGAGCACTCTCAAGGACTATTACTTCTGACAAAAGTTGTGGGCACCCTACAGAAGATGCTCAGCATCTTGCAGAGACCCTTCAGAGCCTGAGCCAGCTCCAAAGCACTTCCTTCTTTTGTTGCTTGCTGTGTCAATACTGGCTAAGTGCCCTGCCATCCTCAGAAACCTCCTGTTGTATAAGCAAAGAGGCAGATCACAAGTACCAAACATGCTCTCTTACCTTTAAGGGGAGATAAATGGGAAAGACAGAATCTTTTGTCTCCTCGATGGGTGGAATATTGTCAGGGTCATAGTGCCTTGGCATCAGCTGATTGGAGTCTATCCCCTTGCTGGCTAAGAGCTCAGCAATATCAAAGGTGAGATAGAGCCGTCTCCTCCTGAATCAGAAAGTTTGAATCAGAAGGGGAAACAACTACTTAATGTGCCTATAAGCATTCCCATGCCTATGACTCCACTTTTTTACTGCGCACCCCTATCAGTAAAAACATTTTTTAGCACACATTGCATCCATGTCTATTTCTTCATTTATAGCACAAAATAATTCAGTGGAAGTGACCTACAATAATCAGTTACTCCAATCTATAAATTATATACATGTACTACTGTACTAAAATATTATGCCTGTTATAGAGCATACACGAAAGCAGAAATTAAAAAAAGAATGACAAAAAGATGGCATAAACTCTATTTAAAAACATTATTTTCTTCCCTCATCCCAGGGAATTGTCTTTTACACCCTCTGCAATGCGTGCATGCCCCACTTTGGAGATCATTACCTTAAAGGATAAGGTTTCCTTAAGGATTTTTGATATGTCTTGAAAGCAAAAATCAACACCCTAATCTGCTGTGTCCATTCCACAATGATGCCTCTAGCCATTCTCTGGTTACTCACCTCTCTTCTTCAACCTTCCGAGGGTTTTGCCCCGGAATCCGTTTGAAAGGCATCTGCACTTTGGGCTTAAATGATTGTACGGGGAAATCTGTCTCTGCAAGGTCCTGAGTGGATGGTCCAAACATTTGCTGATCCAGGAGACTTCTGAAGTTCCCAGGCATTTTCAATTTTGTGACTAAGAGACAAAGAGAAACACGTCTGAAACCACCAGGCATTGCTTTGCTTTACATTCACACACAAAGGAGGACTCGGCTGTCTACTGGGTTGCAGAAGTCACTTCACTAGATTTGTAAGAGAAATCAAGCAGACATCCAATTAGAAACAGAAAGAAAGACCTTTTTTTTCCCCTGCTACGATATGTGATTGTGGTTTTCCAGTATCAAAATGATGGCACAGAAGAAACCTCCACTGAGAATTACTGTCACAGGGATTTTTAGGGGGCAAGGCACTGACCTGGCTCTAAGGAGCTCTGTTTTGTTCCCAGCTTTGCTACAGACTCTCTACATGATAGTGGGCAAGTTACTGTCTCTAGTGCACAGCTTCCATCACCCTCAGAAAGGGGTGGGATTCCCCTGCCTCCCTGGGGGACCCTGAGACCAAGAGTCAGTCATAGCTTGGAGGAACTTGGTCAAGGTGGTGATAAAGGGCTTATGAATATTGCAGGGCAAAAGAAGTTGCTCAGGTCATCTTTGTCTGCTGAAGTGCCTATTCACACCTTGGGACAAATCTCTCTCTTCTCAGCTTTTGCTCAAGCAAACCACCCACTCACATCAGCAATGGTGTGAGAAAAAAAACTGAGTTAAACAGCCAACAATCTTGCCATTTGGCCAAACATTTCCAACAGAAATTTGGACGAAGCAGAAGGTATACATTTCCAAGAACAGGCAGAAATTAAACCATGTCATTTACCCCATAAATAAACCAAACTGTTTATATTGCTAAACAAGTTGCAAATAATAGAACAGCAGCAAACTGGGAATTTGAAGCTTAACCTAAATTAAGTAATTGCATGCAAGCTTTAAAAAGCACTATTCCCTAGACAGAGCTAAGCATTGAACTAAAAATAGATTTTAGCAGAGTGAGAGATTTTCCTTTGATGAACTTTCACACTCTATCAAGGAGAAACTTAAGGTACTGGTTTGTAATTGGGTATTTTGAATGTCAAGTTTTGAACCCAATTGTTCACTGTGTTGCATGTGCTTCAGGAGTCATGAATGTGATCCTGGATTTCAAAGCAATTGGACAGAGCAGCCAATAATGCTAAAGCCAGACATTTCAGGCTGGTTAGGTACAGGAAGGCTCCTCTCAGATGTCATTCCCTTGTCCTTCTTAAATGGCCCCTTACTCAACCCTTGTAGTTACATGTTGTCTGCTTAGAGACTAAAGGAAATGGACACTAACTGGCTCCCCTCTCTCTACTTCCCTCCCTCAGGAAGGGCAGCTAGCCTGGCATGAAAGTGCTCTTAAATACTTGCATGGTCCATAACATAGTTTTGAGGAATTCCTAAAAGGCATCCCTTTAGCCTCATGTGCATCTCTTGCTTGGGGTCTTTACAGAATGGCCCTGATTTGTATTTGTTGTCAAGGAGCACAGCTGTTCCAATTTAGTCCCTCCATTGTTGCCAAATCCATGGCACCATCCATTATGGCACTTTGTGCACTATCAACTATTTATGTCAATACTTAGTGTTTCATTTGCATTTACATTTCCAACCTGATGGCTTCTTCCCCCTTGAAGAAGCAGCAGATCATAAATAGAGTTCTGTCTCCACTTGTTAAAGATGAGTCTAGCTTGTCAAGATTCACTTGAGGAAGCAGTCATTTGTCCTCACTCATGAAAATAAATGTCACATCTAAGCACAGGAGGGTGGTATACACAGTTCCCATCTTTCTCTAAAATCCTCTCTCACACACACACTTTCTTCCCACCCGCTGCCAGTCTATGATCCATATCCCCAGGAGTGCTCTAGGGGCCAGGAGAGTGCTGGCAAACCTTCAACCATTCCTATATTTGAGCATCCATGACACAAGTGCTTGTAAGCAGGTGGCACCAACAGCTCTGTACACACAGAGAGCCCTTGCATCTAGGGAGAACAATCTGCTCTGGGGTGCAGCTGGGTGCAGAATAAATAAATGAGAGACCATGATTTTGGGTATGGGTACCTAAATCCCGAATACAGCTCTCACAGGCAGGTCCCATTTTTGGGATTGTCATGTGCAGGGCCAGCAGTTTAACTTGATGATCCTTGTGGGTCCCTTCTAACTCAGGATAATCTATGATTTTCACAGGAAAAGGACATTGCTGGCTCCATGCACAATAAGAACACATGCAAATTCAGCGTTCTTCTGGCAGCAGGACCATAACTCCCACAGGCACCAGCACAGTTCACCCTGAACCCTGAGGTAAGTGGACATATCCAGGAGAAAAGGGAGCATGGCTTTACCACCCACTCAGATCCCTTTGCTGCACCTCTAAACAAAATTCACTTTTCATGGGACATTCAAGCAGCTCATCAGCATTCCTGAGCACTGGGAGGAGAATGAAAGCAGAGCATGAACACAGAGGCAGCAGCCTAATTCCCAACATGCCCACTATAGGCACCTTAAACAGTTACAGTCCAGTTTCCTTCCCCATCCCATCCCAATCCCTCAGTGTATTTACCTTTAGGAGTGTGCTGCTCCAGGTCTGCTTGGCTCACCAAAGACTGGGACACACGGGGACCAGCAGAAGCACCCTGGAATGTGAGGGGACTGTCAGAGCATGGTCATGGCAGTGTGACTGAGGGTCACAGAGGTCCAGAGAGAAAGTGTGACTCCAAGACTGACTTTACCAGATCTTTAGGGACAACTGAGACTGAGAGCAATGGTCCGAAAAGGTTCAGAGACACAAATACCTGAAAAGTTCAGCCCAGTGCACAGGGGCAGGGGATCTGCCAGCAGTGTGTGGCCTGATGTCAGCTTAAGACATTGACTGGGGGCTGAATAGGCAGCCAGTCATTAGGGTTTTACTACCAAATATCACCTGCAGTCACAACCACAAGCCTGCCCTGCCCTACTGGCATCCTAAACCCAGGCAATGGTGACTGTCACTGGCTACTGAGGAAGGCAGCACAGCTCTGACCAGGATGAACCTCATGGCTTCACTTTGTAAAGGTCAAGGTCTTGCACAAAGGTCTCTGAGCAAAGGAAGTGCTGTGACCTGGGGTGAACCCTATATGTATCCACACCAGCTGTACCATCAGACTTCTCCTTTTAGGACAGTGCTGGAAAAAGAACTGCTCTTTGCACTTACCTCTGAGCTACTGGAGGTTCCTGGAGTAGGGACATCAGCAGAAGCCTCATTGCTGGTACTGGGACGGCTCCTACTCAGAAAATTCCTCAATTCCTTCCTTGCTTTCTCCATCTTCTCAGGAGAACAATGCTGTGACGTAACCCTGGGCTTGCTAGGAGTGGAAAGACATTGAGCCTGTCACACACTGTATCTTTGGCACTCCTCCACACCCTCCCACAGTGCTGGATATCCTTGACTGGCTACGATGAGTGGGTAACACGGAAGGTTCGATCCCCTGATTCGACACCAACTGCTGCAATCACGGCCTGGGGGCCATCAGACTCACGTGGCTGCCTCAATGGCTCACTAACCCTGGAGAAAGGGACTGTTTTATTATTCCAGATGGGTTTTGGAGTGGGAAAACCAGCAGTATACACATGAAAAGCTGCTTTCCTTAAGCAGCAGGGGCTTCCTGGATCCGTGGCAGCGTTCAAAAGGCTGCCAGGAGAATTTGAGTGAATTCGGACTACAGAAGAAATACTTCTTTTGCTGCACCCAAATCCCTTAAAAACCTTGTCACACTTGACTCCAGTGGGAGTAGGCTACAGCCAAGGATACCAACGCAGCTACTCCCAGGTGTAAGTCTGCCTCTTCCATTTAAATAATTCACGACAGATACTTAAGCATCACCTAACACATATTAAAATATAGCCAGAAGCTTCCCTCTTTCTCCTCCTGCAGAGGATATTTTTGCTCAGCTCACAAATAATTTCTGCTCTTCCACCTCGGGAGATGCAAGTCCAGGCAAATATCACAGCTGTACAGCTTTATTTTATAAAAACCTTTGTGCACTGAGAGATACCAATTAAGAACAGCTCTCAGACTTCTGGCAGGAAGATAACGCAACCCTTGATTTTAGGCTTGTCTAAACACAGAGATGACTATTGTAACTAATTAGAACAGCTAAAGTGACACAAACCCTTCCAGCTTGCAAACACGTGTGCTGATATAATGATGTACATATACCTGTGTAGCTTATTCCTATAAATTATGAGTCAAAGCTCTCCAGTGTATCTCTCAAAAGTACTCCGAGGCCAATACAGCTTACTGATCAACTCCTGCGCAGGACTAGACCCAGAATCCTCATCCAGCCCTACTTGACTTGTGGTTTGTCTCCTGCACCCTTGCTAGGACCTTTCTTACTTCTGGTAGCTCTGCAGTAGGAGTCTTCCAGCTTCCCACAGTGCTGCAAAGACCTTGCCTGGTCTTGCAGGCCACAGCTGGCACAGTACTTGTCTGGAGTCTCATCCTGACCTGCAGACAATGCCGCAGGGTCCCTTCCTGCCATGCCCTCTCTGCTCTACTCTTGAATGGAGTGAAAACTCTGCTTGCCCTATACTCTCAGTGAGAGAGGGCAATCTTTTCAAAATTTCACCTTGCTGCCTGTCTGTGAGAATGAATCGGGTACAGGCAACAGAGAAAGCATTACATGCATGCCGGAGATAAGAGGGAATAACTGTGCTGGTTTATTACTGCAGGTTCAAGCCAGTGCACAATTTTGAGAAGTTGAATCAAAAAAGAAATCAGATAATAAATCAAGGTTACCATGATGCGAATCTTTTAAGTGAAATGGAGTAAACGAACAGATTGGAAAGACCTGGGAGATGAGATCAATAATACCCCCTCCCCTCCTTCAAGCTAGAAAATCTCAAATCTCTCTCCTCTCAGCTTTGCTTTGGCATGGCAACTGGAACCTCACACCCTGAAGAATGAATTTTCCATGGAGGATTTTGTTTTTATTAGCTATTTTATGCTCTGGCCATATCTATTTTAGCAGCCCAGCAGGACTGATTGGAATCAGCCAAGATCCAAGGATTCCTGATGAATCACTGCTGGACTCTTTCGAGCCTGCTGCACCAGCACCAAGAACAGCAGCAAGGCGGAACGACCCTGCTGTGCCTCTCCTGATGTGTCACCTGAGTGTCCTCTTCTTGGGAGCAGAGCCAACATGGCAACATGACTTGCTGGACTTTTGCCTCTTAGGACCAGAATCCTATACCCATCCAATTAAAGAAGCCAGCTCATCTGAACCTTTAGTAAGTAGGGTGAGTGACTGAACCTTTAGTAGGGTGAGTAACTGACCCTTTAGTAGGGTGAGTGACTGAACCTTTAGTAGGGTGAGTAACTGACCCTTTAGTAGGGTGAGTAACTGAACCTACTCCCAGTTTAGCAGGACTGGCAATCTGCCTAGAACCAAAATAACGTGGCTGCTGCCCATGATGGACAAGTTCCTGTGACTGGGGAAAGGTGTACCAAGCCAGCCCACAGCAGGCCTAATTCTTGGCCACTTTGCTCCCTGTGTACTCACTCACACCTCTGTAAAGTCCTTCCTGAGCACTTATGTCAAAATAAAACAAAACCCTGCTCAGTGTCCAGATCAAAAACATCCATCATGCTCTCCCAGCTGCACAGAGGGAAGGTCCTGTGTTTGCAACTGCAATAAAACCTGACACACACCACTTAAAATAAAGAACAAAACCAGGCATCCAAAGTTTTCCCAGCAATTCCCCAAACAAATCAGTAAAACAGCTTGTCTGAGAGCACTAAAGCTGATGCAGATATGGGAGAACTGCTAAGCACAAAAAGAATCCAACTCTCCTGCCACCCCAGCTGCTGGGATGTGTCTGGGTTTTCCAACAAGGAGGTTTCCCAGAGCATGGTGGGGAGCCCGCTTCAGTGCCAGCCTCCAGCTAGCAGGTGGCTGGGCTGGTCCCATCCACCTCTCAGGAATAGTCTCCAGGCTGGTTTCAAAGACAAGAAGAGAGACCTTCTCTCTTTTATTCAGCCCAGCTGCTGAACCAAAGAGTTGACTGCAGAGCAGTTCCCTCTTTCCAAGCTTCCAACAACAACAGCCTTTCCACCCCTACAAAAGACTGAGCAGCACGCAGACCTAGGGCTGTCCTCCCCTCTCTCCACCCAGGGGTGACCCTAAACCCTCATCCCTGGGTGGCAGAGCTTGGCATGGACTGCCAGGCCTTACAGGAGAGAACACCTTCCATCCTGCAGCAAACACACAATGGCAGTTCAAGCTTTCAGCCAGCTCTGCTGCAGCAGTTGCTGATGGTACCACACAGCTTATGCTCAAGGATCCCTTGGTTGTCCGAGGGATCCTGAGGAAGAGCAGCGAAACTGCCCAGAGCCCTGTCCCACTCCAGCTGGGGACAGGAGCCTGGATAGCTGCCACATTCACACCCTTCAATCCCTTCCTATTTGGAGCACTTTCCTCAGGACAGAAGCTCTCCTTTGACAAGGAGAGGTACAAAGGTGAAGGAAACAGGAGTCCAGCTTGTTGCAAGTAGGTGAGAGTTCTTCCTGAAAGCAGCTTCTCTGCCCTACTCAGTAATCCTTCTCTCCCCGCTGCCCCTGCACACCTGGGAGCCTTTCCTTGTTCTTTGCTGGCAAACATCTGCCTGGCACCAAGCTGTCCCAACTCTAAAACCTTTTCCCGACTGCTGAAACACCTCTCTGTGCATTAGTTCAGTCGTGCTCCCTCACACCTGGAAAGCGTGTTTCCTAGACATACCAGGTACGACGTATTATGCTAAATTGAACTATTCAAAGTGGAGCATATTCTTATGGCACTGCTGACACAACATTAGCTACAGCGTCTGTGTGTCATTGTGGCAAAACTATAATTACAATTTCTCGGTAAATCCAGGCTTTACACATCCAAGAAGTCAAACTCCCACATGTCTTGCTCAACGTCTGGTACGAGCTTTTTGATCTGTTGCCTCTACTTCAATTCTTTGATCCAAAGCTTTGACAAAATGGGACTCTTTTCTTTCAAATAAGGTTCAAAATTGCTAAAAATTGCAACAGAGCAAGAGAATAGTACTTTAAATATCATCTAGCCCCTAAGCAAAACTGCAGATTGAAATCTAGTATTTATCTAAAATCTATTTATCTGTGCATAGTCAGAACTCCAGCTACTAGACCATCTGGACACCAACATGCAGAAATTCCTTATTCCTATAATTTAAGCCATACAATATAAGCTGAGACAAGGTGATGCATTCTCAACAAACTGCTTTAAACGTTATCCCGTACTTCAAATCCCTCCTACTTTAAAGAGCGAGTTGAAAGTAATTTCGAGTTTTATAGCAGCCCATTCCCTCCAACAATTTGCAAGCGTTTGAAATGGATTTTCCTCTGGGTTTTTTGATGCATTTTTCTCTCCCCGGGGAAGCAGCCCGCAAGCACCGCCCGCCCCGGGGGGAACAGCGCGGGCGGATGGCGGCCGGTGCCGCTCGTTACGGCCGGGGCTCGGCGGCACGGCCCGCCCGGCCTCACAGCCACGGTGGGTGCCGCAGGACACCCCGCCGAGCATTTACACCGCCACTCCAACAACGTCTGTGTCATTTACGAAGCACAACGCGGATCAAACCAGCGCTGCTGTTGGTTTCATTTCTCCAAGAGCCCGGGCTCCTGGAGGAGCAGCCCAAGGGCTGTTAACGTGCGACGTGTGGAGATGGGGCAGCGCCAGGAGCAGCTCCCAGGCCCGGCCTGTGCACCGGCCGCGGGGACACCCCGCTCCCGATGCTCCGAGGAACCCGGGCCTTGCCCGACAGCTCCAGCGTCCTGAAAGCCCGAGGGGACTCCCTCATGAGCCACCTGCGCGCCAGCCCTCCCGGCCCAGCCCGGCGGGGCCCGCTCCAGCCCCCGAGCCCCTCCTGGGAGGCCGCAGCCCCAGGCCCGCTCCGGGGGCCGGCGGGGCCCTGCCCGGCCCGGCCTGCGGGCGGTACGCACCGAGCCACCCGAGTCCGCCCCGACGCCTCACGCGTTGCCACGGGAGCAGGGGCGGGCAGACTGCGGCTGCCCCCCCGCGCGAGCCGTTGGGCTGGTCCGGAGGAGGCGCGGGGCAGCGCGGGCCGGGCAACGCCACGCCCGAGGCGGGGGGGAGCGCCCCCCTGGGGATGCGGGGTCTGCCCCAACCTCGGAGAGCTCCCGGTGCCACCTCAGGGCCACCGCAGGGACACCGCAAAGCTCCCGGTGCCACTTCAGCTGCCGCCGCAGGGACGTCGCATAGACCTGGAGCAACCTAAGAATCACTACCAGGGAGTTGCCACTGGCGTCTCTGAGTTGCCACCACGGGGACAGCACGGAGCCGCCCCTGTGGGTGACTCCCACTCAGTCACCACGCAAGGGCCAACGCAGAGCTGCCACCAGAGGCCACCGCTGTGGAGCACTGCCACCGAGCCACCACCAACCCGTGCCTTCCAGGGCTGCCGGCCACTGTCCAGCAAGGTCCAGCAGATCCTTCCTCCATCCCATCCCCAAACCCAGTGCAGGCAGGCAGGGGTGCTGATGAAGAGCTGCACGATGGCTTGTGTCAATCAACCTTGTGTACCTGTGAAGGTCCTGAGCTAAAAGATCATGTTGGGTGGGAATGGGGGACTACTGGCCCTGGAGAACCTGTCATCCCTCTAAGAAGGAGAAGTGGCACTGACTCCTGTTGAACAGGCCCCAACAAGCTGGTCCCCCACAGAGGGAATGGTGGGGAAGGGACAAGCAGTGCCAGCCCTGCGGGGGAGTGAGGAAGAACAGGATTGGATTATTTTGGGGGAGAGGAAGGAGGTGGAAAAGCATAGAGGAAAAGATTTAAAGAGGAAAAAAACCCAAGCCATAAGAGATCTACTGTGAAGGAGTACAAAGGGCACAGGAGGAGGAGGAAAGGATGAAACAGGAGACGAGTGGAGGCTCCTGCAGGAGGGGAGCTGTGTTAGGCGGGTGGGCAGGGGCTGCTTCATAGCTCTTTTGAGACCCCCAATGCCTGCTGGCCCTGTCCAGGCTGACAGTAAGTCCTGCTGCTTCCCAGCTCTGCACCTGGGAGAGCTGCAAGTCCTAGAAAGCGGGGAGAGAGGAGCAGGACAACACAGCTGGCCCAAGGGATGCCCACATGGCCTTGTGTGGGAGCAGAGAATTAGGCAAAGAGGCACCAGGATGGGGGGCATGCCATGGGGAGGAAACAGAGCCCAGTCCATGAGCACTGGCTCCTCTCCCTGCCTGGGTACCTGCCAGGGGCAAAGGGCCTCGAAGTCAAGGATGGCGAGGCATTTGTGCCACCTGAAAATTTGCAAGTAAGGGGATGTGAGGTTTGGACAGAGAATGGTGGGGCAGGCAGAGCCTCAGAGAAGAAACACAAGCTTCTCCAGGTAAGCAAGCTCCCTCCCAGCAATGCTCAGCTGCTGCCAAGGTGTTTACAGGATCAGCCCCAAGCAGCATGGAGGTCTCTGGGTGGATTTGCACTCCAGGCTGAACTGCTCCCAGCCCCACTGGAAGCAGCGGATGCTGGAGAAACTCCCAGGTGTATGTCCTCTGTCTTATTGCTGGCCTCATCACTTTACTTAAGTAAGGAGTGCTGCTGGCTTGCTTCAATTATGTTTGATATAATTACAGCTCTTGCTGGAGTTCCCTGGAGTCACATCCCAGATGGCTTCTCTGATTGAGAGGAAACAATGGTGGTGCCCTGTTGCCCTTTGCATGGGAAAAATACGCATCTGTTTCATGCTGGCTTCGTCCCTCCTGCTGTGGGCTGGGATTCACAGCAGGTCTTGCTCTCCCTGTGGTCAGCTGGGCTTCATTTTTGACCAGGCTTTCAAAGTTCACCACAAAATGCTTCAGTGAGTCAGGAGGTGAAAGCCCCACTGATTCAACTGGCTGGGCCTTCACAAACCCACCAGGCCAGAGCAGAAAGCAGACAGGTGTGTGAGCCACCTGCTCTCCCTCCATGTACTGCCACATCTGATCCATTCCCTGAGCCGCCTTCAAAAGGCCTTTCTGCTTCTCCAGAGACTTTATCCCAAGTGTTGCAGCAGGGTGTGCTGGCAGTGTGTCCTGCTTCCATGGGCACTCCTTTAGCCCAGGAAGACCGGGCAGGGGAATGTGGTACCCACTTGCAAAGGGCAGGTCCAAAGTGGCAGTGGTGGTGGTTGTCACAGCTGAGCATCTCTGTGCTTTCACCTCCTCATAGCAATCTGAGCGGAGATCCTGGGCCAGCACAAAAGGTTTAGTGTTGTCTTTCTTCTGACAGTTCTTCTTAGTGCTCCTTTTCTACCATGGGCTCTTTTGAGGCCACAGATTCATCCATACTTACAGGTGATGCTGAGTTCCCAAGAAAACAGTTCTCCAAGAAGAGGTTCCTGAGTCCCTGCTGAAACACACTGGTCAGTGACTTACCCAGTATTGTCCTCAGTGCAAGGCTGTTTTGGGAGAAGGAATTCACTACTCTCCCTGTCTCCTGTCACACCACTGCAGTGAAAGCATGAGCAAAGGTTAGCAGAGTCTGCACTCACAGGGAGAGAGAGAACTCTCCTTTCACACAGTTACCAGACAGGAGAATCAAACCAGTTTCAGTAGATGTTAGGGTGTGAGCTGGCACTGGAAATGAGAAATATGTGAAATATGCTAGTGGCTTATGCTGTCTCTGGGGCTCTTTTCTGACTGAAGAGCCCAGCTTTTCTCCTACTTGGTGTGAGCTGTCGGAGCTGATATTCCTGCCCTGCACTTTCACTCATTTGTCTCTCATGCATCTATCCCAATCCAATAGCCCAGGAAATCCTGTATCACACCAAAACTCATTTCTACAGAGAACAGCCTTCCCTTAGTTATGGGAGGAATAATAAAATAGCAAAAATCCCAACTTCTGTGGACCTTGGAGATGATGTGCTGGTTGTTTTGTTCCATCACTTGCACCTACCCCCTACCGTGGGTGGCAGGCCCCATCAGATTTAGCAGTGTTTCCATACCCACCCCACACACATTTTGCTGAAGGTGTAAATGATCCTTAAAGCACAAGGCCACTAGAGAATAAGGCCCTGGATTTCTCTGTCTCCACACCTACATGTGTTCCCACACACAAGATACAGCATTAATCTAGTGCGAAACACCACATGTTGACAATGCTAACAGTACATTTGACAGAATAGTCCTCTTGAACCCCAAGACACAAAGCCATGAGAAAGTCATAAAGCAGGGAGAGTCAGGACAAAGCCTGGCTTCTTGTTGCCTGAGCACTTCTCCTGAAGGGGCAGGTTGATTCTGGGGAGGCGATCTCAAGCCAGATTCTCTTTATATTCCTGCTGCTTTGAAAAGCTCTCTTGACACAAGGCTGTTACCTTGAATTCAGTCAGGCTGGGACCAGTGAGCAGTTTGTAGCTGCAAGTTCTGTACTTTCCAGCCAGCTTTTGCTTCAGAAAATGAATGAGACTGACTCTGATAGTGACATTCTTGTTAGTTAACTTTATCCTTCACCTCCACCACTGTGCCACAGTACATCATCTCCCCGGGGCGTGTTCTCTCACATTGGGGATCACACTATTAATCCAGCCAGAAGGCTTCCCCAGGGAATTTGCAGGCAGAGGTTACTTCCCCAAGGAAGACAGACAAGAAGTGTGGGGCTGTCCAGAACGAGGGAGATGTCAGTGAGGATTACCAGGGCCAAACCTCAGCAGGCAGGGAGCGGTGGGGATGGAGGAGATGAACAAGCCTCAGTGATGAGAGCTCAGCAGCGGTGGGCAGAGGAGCCATTTTCACACAATTGGTTCAGCTGGATTGGCCAGAACTGCCTCAAATGCAATGCTGCCATGTTCTCCATGGGGCTGCAGACAGAGGTTTGGAGCTCTGTGGCTCCACAGCAAATATGGTGCAGCTACTTCCCCATTTCTTGCCTGCTTTTAGAAAGGTTGGAATTTTTCCCTGAAGCTTCCAGAGGAACTTCAAGCTTTTCATGAGAGACAGAGGCATCTTGGCTCCCTACCAGGACAACTTGCTGGGGGCTGTGGAGAGTTCTGGTTCAAGTCTGTGGTCTGAACCAGACCCATCAGGCTCAAGGTTAAATCTCCTCTCATCAGGTAAATGTTGACATGATCTGGCTTTGAGCAAAAATTCCAGTCTTTGCTGACAAACGGTAACAGACTCCTGTGAAAAGCCTTTCTCTCAACCAACTGGCATCTGATCAAGGAATCCCCAACCTGTTCAGATTTTTTCCACTGGAAAGCATCTGCCAAAAGCTGGAATAGATCATCATCTGAACACCACTGTTTCAGATGCTGTACAGAACAGGGCCTGAGCCAGCAGGCTGAATAGAGCAGCAAAACCAGTGCATGTTTTTGCACCATGAGAGGACAACCCAACATTTTTTGATTTCAAATGGCTTCAAAACAGACTTTCTCGCACTTATTCATCAGCGGATTTATTGCACCAGGTGCCAGCCTGACTCCTGCCATCATTGACACAGTGCTATCAGTAGTTGGGCATTCTTATCATTTGTCTGGCTGGTCCATCTACTCTTGAAGTAGATTCCCTTCTCACCTGGCAGGGAATATTCTCCATAAATAGCCCTCTTAAATACAAAAAACTTCTTAAAACTATTGGTGGAAAGCAAACAAAAAACCACAAACAAACAAAGCCCCTCCAAACAAACAAACAAACAAACAAAACCAAAACAGAAACCCTAAGAGAGTGGGATTTTTTCTATTTTCCATCACATTTTTGCATTCAGCTGGTAATTGTAGCAATATAAATATGAATGCAGATGTGAAACCCAGAGGAAAATAGAAGCAGAGTTTGGGTGTGACCTTTTGTTGCCTGTCAGTCTGCCTGGCTCACATCCAGTGTAGAGGGAATTACTGATGTGTCCATCCTGCAGAGCAGGGTGACATTTCTGGGAATCTCAGCAGGAAGGAGATTCCTGAAGCTTAAGGCTGGGCTTCTTCTTCCCAAAGAAAGTGTCACCTACTTAGTGAGTGCCAGTCTTTTGCCTTGGTACAGGGAGCAGAGCTCAGAGAAGGCAAAACCCGAAGAAAGCTGTGGTTGTGGCATTGCTGGGAGGAACTGGGCAATCAAGTGAGAAGAATTATAGCTTCCAAATGTGTACCGACATCCTGCTAATTCCCAGATCTCCCCCTACTCCCTCCTCTGCTGACGTTCCAGTCCCCACTTCAATACCTGCCAGGTCCTTTTAGAGAGCTGACATTTCCATTCCTGACATTTTCTGCAGCTCCATCTGGGAATTAATGTCCGGATATTAGCAGCGATGGGGCCGTTTATCATAATTAGTCTCATGAAGCTACTAAGCATCCAACTATTTTTCATCAGCGCCGAGGAAATAAACTGCAGAATCCAGTAGACGAGACGGACGATTTATTTATTGATTGATTTATTTTGGTCTGTCAGGATGCAGCTTTAAAGTTTGTCGAGATGAGCAATGCTCCTCGGGGGCAGTGACGACAGCAGGGCTGGCTCACCTTGGGTGTGCAAGCTGCAGAGAATAGGTCCCCAAACCCCCTGAGACACTGAGGAGGCATTTGTTATCCTATTATTATCCTGTTATCCCAGGCTCTAGCCTCCTGCACTTATAAAATGACAAGTTGTGACAGGTTGAACCTTGTCTGGACAAGCTCAGGAAGAGCCAGCTGCTAGGCCCGTGATGGCATTATGAACGAAAGCCATCTCCAGGCACAGCTTTTCTTCTCCATCAGGAACAAAACAAGGGTGCGGTGTACCCTACAGGAGGTGGCACAGGGGGCAGCAGCTCCAGGACTCTCATTTGGCTGGCTGTGCTTGGACTTTAATGCTAAACAGAGGATGCTGCAGGCAGCACACGTGTCTGTCACCTTCCAGACGTGTCTGGGAGCAGATGAAGCCGTTTTCTCACTTGTCGTCCCAATTGGAGCAGGGTGAAGAACAGGCTTGTTGTTTTCCTTCCCCAAAGGATTGGGATTGAAGGGCAGGGAAGCAAAGTGCCGTGCACAAGGGATCTCACACTGTGCCCACTGCAAGCAGGGGAAGGTTCTCTGGAAGGGTACTATGGGTTGGATCTTATCTCTGCCAGAGAAAGTGGTTGATGCTTGCTGTGGTCCCATGCTTAATTTTTAGGGGCCTGTGCAATAGATTGTCCATGTTTCTGTCAGTTTGGCTTCAGCTCCCTGCTCTCCAGGCACGGCTGGTACCTGAGCTGCTGAAACCTAACAAGGGTTGTTACCCATCCTGATGGCTACAACTCAGGGCAAGGAGCCTGTATTGATTTCAGAAGCTCTTCTACCATTTTGCAAGCTTCAGTGACCTCCTCACGTGTTCTGAATGTGAGGAGATGGGAGATCC
Source organism: Rhipidura dahli (assembly GCA_013399225.1). Taxonomy (NCBI): domain Eukaryota; kingdom Metazoa; phylum Chordata; class Aves; order Passeriformes; family Rhipiduridae; genus Rhipidura; species Rhipidura dahli. Next base: position 112,895 of record VXAC01000971.1, read on the forward strand.
CTGGAAGCTCATCCGCACTGCTCTGCATGGCTCGTAGCCCGTCTGCCTAAAAATGAGGATTACAGTGCTGTGTGGAGCTTCTGCCCAGAGCGAGGCATGAAGGGCTTCTGAATTCAGTGTTGCTCTTCTCTCTATCCCCATAAAGCCCCACAAAGTCTTGCTGCATCCCACACATCTCAGTGCTCACCTGCAGCAAGCCCACCTCCTCCCTGCAGGCTGATTATCAAGAGCTTTCCATCCTGAGGTTTGCTATGCAAACATCAAACATTTGTGTTTAAATATTACACTCTTTTGCTGATGTGAAGCTAGTAATTACAGCCAGATGAGACCTGGCTCACAGGCAGACACGAGGCCCACACGCTGCTCAGTGGTGCCTTTTTTTTCTTGCAAAACCATGTGGCCGACCACCGGCAGAAATATCAAAAAAGCTGAATGCAATTAAAAACAATGGGAAATTTAAAAAAAAAAAAAGGCATTCTAAATATATCGTGCAATGTATTCCAGGTGAGCACTAAATGTTCTGGCTGCAGTGCCTGGCAGCCCTAGTACTACACATGGGACATGATCCAAGCCAGTGTGCTCAAGCCATCCATCCCTCCAGGCACAGCCTGGCGATGACATGCACTGATTTGGTGTCAGCACCTCCTGCAGCACCAGCAGGGTCTGATCCTGCTGAGGAAGAGCTCTTTTTGCACAAGAGCCTGATTCAGCCCATGCTCTAGTCCATCCAAATGGCCCCTACAGGGGTGTCACAATCCCAGGGCCTCCTCAGCTGCTGAGTGGAGGGATCACCTTCACTGCACAAGCCTGCACCCATTTCTGTCTCTTACAAGCTGTCCAGGGTAGGAAATACTTCATTTTTTACCACCTCCAGGATTTCAGATCTGCTTCTATTCAAGGCAAAACAAAAGCATTGAGTGGTGGATTTTTTCCCCCTGGATTGTAGCCCACAGTCCATATTCACATTCAACATCTGATTGTGTTTTTAATAAATAATTGTCTCCCCATTGCCTCTCCATTACACATCAACCAAAAGGGATGTACCAGTGAGCAGGGACGTACCAGTTTAAGCAAAATGCCTCACTGTTTGTGCTACCCACCACCTGTGTTGTAGATACACACCACCAAGTGCCCAGGAAACAATCCCTTCCTTGCCACACATCCCTGGCTGAGTTGCAGTAGTATCAGTGATGCAGGTAACAGCCACCACTGTTGCCTGAAAGAAGAACTAGAGTCAGCCCATCATACACAGTTTAAGTAGCCCCAGAAACCACTGCAGGTGATGCCATTATGAGTTATAAAGGCTGCAGCCCTTCCTCTGCACATCAACCCAGCTCTGTGGCTCACCCTCTGTTTTACTCTCGGGATGCTTCCAAGTCAGGCAGTGCAAGGCCAGAGCCCAGTTTCCTGTCCAAGCAGCCACGGTTGTTTAATTCCTCAGGATGGCTGCTGGGATATGTCCTCCATGTTGCAACATTGCACAGGTTACACAGGTACCTGCTCACCCATCCATCTGTAAATGGTATCTCACAGCCAGCCTGCCAGACAGGAGCCAGCAGCTCTGGTTGCAAGGAGAAGAAAGAGGAAGCAGCAAACTGGGAAAAAAAAAAAAAAAATCATTGCTTTGTGAGAAACCATAGAGCCATGGCAAACACGTGCTGTCATTTGAGACAAGTGCCAAGCCCTGATAGGTTTCCCTGTTGAGGAAATCAGGATCAGCCTTGGTGAGAGGAGGAGAACCTTGATCTCACTTGTCTGCCATCTCTCTGGGGGCTGCTTCTCCCTCCTCCTGTGCTCTATAGGTCTCTAACTTCCCAAATCTTCCTCAAAGGACCACAAGTAGAGCATTCTAAGGAAACTTGTTTCTGATGTCAATATACCCCAGGAGAGTGTTATCTGCTGGGAAGGTTTCGGGAAGGTTTCAGGAAGGTTTCGGGAAGGGAAGGTTTCGGGAAGGGAAGG